>KN805361.1:602461-942591 GCA_000818905.1 Trebouxia gelatinosa
TTTGGGCTGTTCAACATGCGTGAGTGATCCTTTGTCCCCAAAATAGCAAGCAAGGAAGTGTCGCTTATGCAGTACATGCCAAATGTTGGCAAAGCCTAAGAGGGCTTGATGACACACGAGTTTGACAGCAAAATACTCTCATGATATGTTTCTCTCATGATAAACTAAACTTGCAGTGCACATCACTGTACCCTCACAACACATGACTCTCATGACCTGTAGCAACAGCAACTACACTGACCTTCTGGTCTGTCTGAGACAGCATACCCAACTCCATACTCAGGTGAGGCATATGCATTGCCTGAGTAGAACAGATAGTATTTGTCATGTTGCTGCCACATGAAGGGAGCCTCTACGATGTCACCTTCCCACGGCAGATCATTGCTGATCAGGATCCTTGGTTCACCTGCAAGCTGCAGTGTGTCAGGACACGTTGTTGATATCAGCACTCACTGCATTCTCATCGTGCGAGACGCTCGTACCCACGAGTCCTTACAACACGCTTCAAAAGCCTGCCGCTGCAGCTTGCAGACAACAGGGACTGCAGGGCCAACAGCCACTTGGTCGGTCTCCGCTGTCGCCACACACTCAAAGTATGCCTTCCGAGCCTGCACATAGTGTGCACAGGTGTATTGCTGGCGAACGTGTGCGACAGGAGTGATCAAACCTAAAGCCGGACCTGGTTGCACTTGTCCCTTCCCGAGCGAAGCACAGAGGTATCGATGCTGGCGTCTGAGACAGGCATTCAGTTGTGTAACTATGCTGTACACATGCAGCGCGCAGGTCGCGGAAGAACAGACCTGTGCATTGCTATGGCAGCCGAGCATAAAGAGGGGGGGCTTGGCTTGGGGCTTGGAGTGGGTGAGTAAGCGAGGCTCTTTCCTGCGCTCTCGTAGCTCTCAAACGATCATAAGACAGATGCCCAGCGCGGAGTTTGAAAGCGCAGCGAGCGGAGTGACAATGATGCGCTTGCCGGATTATGGCGCTTTGTGGTGAGCGCTTGTGAGTAGCATGTCGAGGCACAGAGNGCATCACCAGGGGGCTGTTGTGCAGCAATTCTGAGGTCAGCATCCATGGGACATGTGTGCTCTAGCAAACAGCTAGCTGTATACATAGCAGCTTTCCACCTGCTTGTGTGGCCTGTGCATCTTTTCCTCTGTAAAATGGCATGCCCTGAGGTTCAAATCCCAGGATGGTTGCATGTATCTGCTGTGCCCCTTTGGGTTATGGGTTGCTGAAGCTGAATGTCTGTGTGTGTGAGGCAACACATCACTATTGGTAGTACCCAAGTTGTCCTCCTAGCGTCAGGGTTCTGCAATCGCCCAAAATTAGTCATGTCATTGCTGCGCCCTGCATGTTGTCGTCTGCCTTGCAGTTGCTGTGCATTGTCCCTGGACATCTGTGCAGCTGAATGCAGAGTACCTTTGTCACTGCTCTGCAGACCCTCCTGATTGTCAGTGTAGCTGAGGAGGCCCAGTGACTTCTTACGCACACTTGATTGTACCCTTCAGTCCTTGCGAGTTCCAGTGCTTAATGAGCAGTGTAGAGTGCTGACTTCAGTGTGCAATGCACGTGCAGGTTTTGTTGTGGAGTCCCTGTTCAACGCCTTCGCCACAGCAGCCTTCTTCGAGTTTGTCAACTTTGCCATTTTTGAGATGCAATACCTGCTGAGCATCCTGAGAGCCCGGCTGGGCCCCTCCCTGGACAACTGGCAGCAGCAGCGAGAGCTGGCTGTCTTGTACATCCGTTCCTACGGCGCTTTGCACCAGCTGTGTGTCACATGCCTTGCAGGAAAGTTGACATAAAACCTGTGTCCTGGGACTTCAAGTAGCTGTTCCTTGATGTAGCTCTGCTATTATGCAAGACCGCATACCAACACAGGCACACCCACATGTGCAGGTAAGCAACCTGTAGCATGTCCCACATCAGCGCCAGTGCGACTGCAGGTTGTGCAGCATGCCCATACACTTTCAATAAATTTTTTTCCGTTTGCAGATTTCTGCAGCCAATTCTGCTGTTTGGCTTCAGCTACTGGGTCCCGCAGATTGTGCACTGTGCCCAAGCAGATGTCAAGCAGCCACTGAGACCCTTGTACATCATTGGCATGAGCGTGACCAGGCTCATTCTGCCCCTGTACATGTATGGATGCCCCAGCAATGTTCTGAGGATGCCCCCAAGCCCCTGGTTTTGCGCCCTTCTATCGTCCTGGGTTGTCTTACAGGTAGTTGCGCATGGCAACTTACACAGNAACCTGACAGAGCCCGCTGCGGGCGGTGGCTCCCCTGAATCTGCCATACGGGCAACGCGTGAGGATGGCAACTTTGGCCGGTCTGTGCTATTACAGTTTGCCGAGGTGCCGTTACATAGTTGGCGTTTGCTCACTACTGACTTGAACGACCAGGACCGCTAGTACCTGCAAACGATCAGCCAAGCTGACGTGTCAACAAATCGCGGCATTTGTGACAGCCTAGAACGCGCTGCTAAGAATGCTGAGGGTATTGCAGCAAGCCAAGCCTTCTAAGCAGTTGGCCAGCTCAAGGCTAGTTTGGCCTCAGCAAATGGGTGCATTCAGCACAGGTGAAACTCACTAAAAGCATTTAAAAGTTCTCTGCAGTGAGTACAACTCAAAATGCAAGTGGTGTGTATGCTCCCGAACACAGACTGCTGGAACATCATTATGATAAAACAGTCAACATATGCAGCTGTTGCGTGCAGTTGCTGAGAAGGTCATAGAGCTGAGCTCTGATGCAGACATCAAGAAGGCTCTAGCGTCAGGCATGTGCTCACATGCAGGATCTTTGGTGTCCATGGACTCGAAGGAAGATGCAGAGCACGATATGACGTCTGAGCAACATGGATTCCCTGACATTGTTAGCCATCCACTTCGTGAGGAAGCCACTCTTGCTCTTCTTCCTGACAGGTATCAAGCANTGCATCACTGCTGCTCAAGTACTCCTGCATGGCGCCCACAGCTGTGGCCTTGTACTGCACAGTCTCTGCAGAAGGGGCCCCAGCTGTGGGGCTATTGGGTGTGCTTGTGGGAACACCTGCATGCACAAAGAGTGTTGGCAACTGCAAACAACTTTGCCCACATCTATAAAGCTAGCTGGAATCACCAGCCAACTCTCTTACTGAGGTGGCTGGGCCAATCTGATGCCAGGTTTCCATGATGTAATTGACAGCATGACTTCATCAAAATGTGTTGTGAATGTTACCCACTTGCTTGCAAGAATGTTACAGGAAAAGTGTTGCCAATCACTGCCCGTGTGCATTATGATGTATTGACATGCCTTGCAGGCACCGCAATGGCCACAAGCGTGCACAAAGCGCCAACTCTGGCAGTGCAGCCATACGCGCTGTCATGAGCGCCTGAACTTACACACAAGTCTGTGTCTGCTACTTTTCATCAAGCAGTACAGCTTTCACTTGAGTATTGACCAAGTCACAGCACGCCAGAGCGCTCACACCATACAACTGCTCTAGACCAAAGCAGGCGGACATGGCTCAACCATTGAGCATCCAACAAGGTGGCTAGGGAACACTGTACAGGGCCGAGATGTTATGAGCACACAGGGCCCTGCCCCTCACCACGCTGGTATGTTATGCACTTTGAGAGTTGGATCACAAATTTTGTTTTACAATTTGATATTGGGCACTCGCCTTGATGGGTGGGGTTATATGGTCTAGGGTTTCTAACCTATGCAAAGTAAACCTATGCAACTACTGGTAGCATGGAAGTGTACACTATACATATGCACTTTTCATCTATATATACTCACCTTCACTTGTCGTGTTCCATTCACTGTCCAGCCACCCGCCAGCCTCAGCTTTGCTGGTTAGGGTCTGGAAGGCGTCCCTCGCTTGAGGCAGGTCCAAGCATGTGTCATCCAAGTTATTNGATAGTTGTATAGGTTTGCAGCTATTGTGGGCACGAAACTGTGGTCACAAGTGCTGTTGTACATTGTGGTACACTGAAGCTGACTGGTCACGGAGAGTACAATGCATTTATGTGCTCTGCTGTTCTTCTGTGCATTCTGCATTTTCTGTACAGTAGCGAATCAGCAGCTGACTGGTGATAATGTTTGCAGCAGTTTGGTCTAGGGAGCAGCTGGTACAGGAGAAGAAACCTGCTGCATGTGAACAAAAATTGTGCTCCTGCAAGCTCAGTAAGGAGGTGAGCACAGTCTCTCTGTCACCACTTGCATGTAGCTACACAGCCACAAACTGTACAGCAGTCGCATGATTGTCATATTGAAAAAGTCACCCTGCTAGCATAGCACAGTTTTTGAGAGGTTGCACAGGAGAAAGGTCTGAAGATCGCACTTGAATGTTGATGTTGGGGCGGGCCTTGTCCGCTTGATGTCACACTACACAAGGATTTGGGCAGTCAGATGTTGACTACTTGTTTACCCTTGATGTATAGACCCAGCAGGGGTTGCACTGAGTCTCTGCAATGCTCACCAATGAGGTGTACATGATGCCAAACATGCTCATTTGATCCAGTCTAGAGGTTAGCAACTGCTACTTTTGTCATCATTGATCGCGCCTACCGTGTCTCAAGTAGATCTGCCGCCTGTTGTCCTTGTTTTTGTTTGCAGGTCACCCACAAACCAAAATGCTCCTGCATTTTGTGCATGATTAGCCACAAAAAACACGGTTAAGGTTCCACCTCGTTGTTGTGCAGATGCTGAGGAAGAGATATGAATACCAGCTTGTTTTGCCATTACTTGCTGGAACAGCTAGAACAGGAAGTGCGGCACAAGAAACAACAAATCCGTCAAACTAACAAATTGGTCCTTGGTCAAAAATGTTGCGCTGATCTGTAGCGACCGCTGGCAGGGCGCCAGACATTTCCACATGCACCTGCTGTATGTGCACACCACAAGCGTTTCAGACTTGGCTGCCCACAGCAGTGCCATACCCATTGGTTTCTGGACAGTCCGTATAGTTCTACTTGCTTTGTCTTTGTTGACTTGTTGCTTAAGAGCGCGTTCAGGACTGCAGGCGGCTGACGATTGTTATAGCTTGCATGTAAAGAAGAACATTATAATGCCCACAGCCACCAAGGACAGATATATGGTAAGGCTACTACTGAAAAACATGCATTCAGTAGTAGCCTTACCTTGTATCTGTTCTTGGGGGCTGTGAGCGTTATGGCACAGCTGTAGCTTCAGCAGGCAAACNCACCTGATACTTCGGGCGACACCGAATTTTCGGCAAAATCCCAGAGGTGCCTGGTCTGTTTGACCATAGTACACGCAGAAAGGCGGCTAAGCTGTGTAGGCAGAAAAGCAGTCACATGAATCAGAAAACAGGGCAGCAACCTGGTCGCAACTCATCGCTGGTGATGCTGTCGCAACGCAAAGAAGGTGACTGTTGGACGCAGCTGCTGCCAATGCAATTCGTATTTGTTACCGTCTGTATGGGTGTGCCGTGGCCATTCTGTACGCCCGCAGTTGTAAAGTTTGCTGCTTTACATGATGCTCTGTGTATCAGGACTGGCAGGACTACTGTTGCCATTGACAAAGTTTCGTCAGCTTTGCATCGCACTGATCAGGTTCTCAAATGCAGCACTTTCATGCAGCAGGTTTTCAATCAGACAAGAACCTATATATAACCCCTTGCCTTCATGGTACAAGATTCTATTTACTCCCCGTCTTGGACCACTGAGAGCAAAGTTTTGACAGACCATTGCAATTTTGACATAACACCAGACAAGATGTTGCAACATCATCTACAGATACCTCCAAGAAACACATATAGCGCATAGCACAACCCCTTGAAAAAAAATAAAAGCAATTGCACATACACATCAGGCTGCAGCACCAAACTGTGTAACACACAACAATGCAGGACATCAACAGCAGCACAGGACACATGTCCCCCTCATAGCATACCTTGAGCCATCCCAAAATGCATGTTAGCTGTGGTGCACTGAGGTCAAATCTGGGTTTTCTTGCATGATGCGCAGCTGCTGTTCAAGATGTAGCTGAAAGCCAGCAATGCGCTCCAATGTTTGAAGCCTGAGCAGCTCACTTTTCCTCTGAGCCATGGCTGCAGCACGGAAAGGTGGATCAGTGAACATGCAGGCGCTTGCTGCGCTGCCCACACAGGTAGACACAGGTCTTCCAAAATCAGGTTGGCCTACACAGTGCCATGGCACTTGACAGACACTTTGCATTCAGAAACTACCAATCCACTCTTTCTTTGACAATGACAAACAATGCAATGGCAAACAACATGCAAAGCTTGCAGTGCTGCATGTGCTGCNCTTGGAAACATTGTGGTCATCTTCACATTCCAAACACCAATCAGCAACAGCAAGGCACAGCAGATCTTTNCATCAACAGTACAGTGTGGTGCATACCTGCTGCTACACAAGCCTCGTACTGTTGCTGACGGTGCTCTATGTCAGCAATAAGCTGTAATTCTATTGCACGCTGCCTGGATGCATCAATCTGCTGCTGGATTTGCTGATGCTCTGAGATGAGGGTAGAGATATTTGCAGCATCCAGCAGGCCATGCCTCTGTGCAATGGGCTCAAGCTGTTGTAGTGTTGAATGCAGCTGTGGCACTGCAGAGCAGGTGTTTGTGTTGTGTTTCTGTTTGACTGTGCAGCTGCCTGACTTTGTCGTAAGACTTTGCCATAACAGCACAAGCCTACAGCCAGAAATGCTTACCAAGTGGCACCTCTTGGAGGTAGCCTTGTGCTAATTGATGATAGATGTTAAACAGCACCTGTTGGAGACATGCAAGCTCACCGAACCATGGATGACATGCAAAGGGCTGCAGCCATCTGCTTGCATGTCGACCATACCCGAGCCTGTTGCTTGTCGAGCTGACGCTTGCACTGCTGGTATTGCAGACTAGTATAGCCCTGCAGTGCCGGTTGTAACAGTGTGCTCAACGATATGTACGCAACTATATGACACTCAGGACTGGCAATCCACCTGCAATTCGTGCTCTGCAGGCACGAGAGGTTCCAGGACGTCCATGGTCCCTCAATACATNCCCAGAGAACGCAGGCAATGACACGAGAGGGATCTAAGATGTCAAGCCATCCTTTTCTGCTGTGCTGAGTCATCCTGTGTNCGCTATCATGGTGACTGCGCCTGCTTAGCTTACCAATTGTTCTGGCTTTATCTTGCATGTTGCAGGTACAAAGAGGCAGGGAGGCTGCACAAGAAGGCCCTGGAGGCACTGCGGATCACATCCCGGACCAACTTCAGTCTACGAGCAGATCACAAGGTTAGCATGGCTGCTTTGTTGCGCAGACAAGCCGACTTTGCAGCAGCCGCGACAATGTTGCAAGAAGCAGTGGTCGACTATGGCAAGGACGAGGAGTGGGTCTGTGATGCTCTCATGGAGTCAGCTCGACTTGCAAAGGATATGGGAGATGTAGACGGCGCATTGCAGTCCATGGAGGCTCTGCAAGCCCAGTTGTACAAATGTAACTCAAATAGCAAAAACAGAGCATTTGAGCTATGTGAGGAGCTTGCATGGGCCCACTTCCAGAGACACAACTGGGACATTGCATTGTCTTACTTTGAGAAGGCTCTCACTTTGACAGAGAGGATGACCATTGGCAACTACAAGCCCCACCTGGAGGCTGCAGTTGTGTATGCCGGTGCAGCTGCTGTAAACCTGCAGCGTGACAGGTTTTCAAGCCAAGGTGCAGACTATCTTGCTAGGGCTGAGCACCACCTTGACTGTTGTGCTTTCAGAAATGTTGACGGTGTGCAGAGGGCACACTTCTATCTAGGAGTCTGTAAGCAGTTGCAAGAGCAGCCACATGCAGCAGGTGTGCACTCTGGAGCTTCTGGTGCTGGCTGCTGTGCAGACATGAATTGGCTTGCCTGAGCCAGCTGGTGGCTGTCAGCATGCCAGGCCCTGTGAGNTCACTGCTACAGGAGCATGAGATGAAACCTAGGCCTGACTATGGTGTAGACAGCTACAAGGGCTCTGGNTGGCTCAGGAGCTCCTAGCAGGCTCTCAGCGTATGATCAGGTAATAAATAGGCTACTGACTACACCTAAGATGACTAAATATGCACGCAAGCTGGGCATTGTCTCATGTTGCAGACGGAGGCCATACACTGCTGATAGTCATGTGCTTGAGTTTGCATTCTACAAGCATTTTGAAGACATGCACGGTGCCCAAGGCATGACCTTTGGCCTACATCAGCAGAGTGGACTAGGTGTAGACAGCTACAAGGGCTCTGGCAAGCTCAAGGGCAAGGTAAGTGTTGTCATGGTGTGGTGATGCAAATCTCGACACATGTGCGCTCACAATACAGTCTACATACAACACGTGCTTGCTTGTGTGCTTGAGGTGCGTCCGATGGTCGAGTATGGCCGGGAACAAAATCCAGTCTGCAATACTCAACTTTGTCATGCCATATGTAATCATATCACAATTCCTGTTGCAGATTGCCTTGGTGACAGGTGCAGACTCAGGAATTGGCAGGGCAATTGCTTTTGCATTTGCAAAGGAAGGTGCAAATGTTGCATGCTCATACTGGAATGAGCACAAGGATGCAGAAGAAACCAAGGCAGCTATCGAGAAAGCNCCATTGTGTCGGCTTCCGCGACACACTGGGTTTATTGCATAGTCTGCGGGTCAAACATCCGTCGTTGTCTTGCCGAGCAACTCGACTGAGGCCAGAGGAGTGGGACCAACTACGCTCGGAATAGCTGGTGCGGTTGTGCGAAGGTCTTAGTCATTCCTTTCTTGCAAGTCCCGAGTTTCGACGACCAGTTGTGCTTTGGTCGAAAAGCTTCACTACCCTGGAAAGCTCCAATCGAGATTAGCTAGTGGAGCTTGATTCACTTCATTTGCTTTATGCGTGTGGTCGCTCTCCAGTAGCTGCCGTGCTTCTGCTCGCCAAATTGAGGTCCTCAGCTCGGGCTTTAGCTACAGCAAGACAATCCACAGATCGTCGCTGAGGAACTGCTCATACAATGAGGACAGTCCGCAGTACGCCGGTGACCAGCTCAATCGCACGACCTAGCCGGACCGCCTTTAGGTAACCTGCACGAGCACACCCGGCAACTCCAGCTCACCTGAAAATCGCGAGTCTGATAGAGTGCGACTTTGTCACTGCAGCGCGACCACATATGGTGTACTGTGCCCTGCAAGGCCTCGTACTTTAACTAGGCATCATGCATCCCGTCAGCATGGCTGCGGACGCCCAAATTACAGTATGGCACCAGGTGACACAGTCTTACCTTGTCTCGCAAACCCTGGCTCCAGTGTAGTTGAGTCCTAGGCTTTGGCAAATCAATGAGTCTGGTCGCAGGCAAAGGAACATCTCGTAAGCTCTCCAGAGCTGCTTTGCAAGTCCAGAGTGCTGCAGCTGCTGAAGCTGTCAAGGTGTATGACAAGCAATACCAGCTTGGGAAAGGCCATAAAGTCCAAGTAAGTCTGGAGCCAGACTGCTATGTGTACCTGATACATGGACTTGACTGACTGACTTTGAACTGTTGCTGCAGGTGTTTGTTGATCAAGCAGACANGCATGCATGGGAAACTCGATAGCAGCGACATTGCATTCTGCCAGACTACTGTGTACCCACACACAGCCACTGTCTGATCTTGTCTGGCATGCCAGCATAGTTGAGGAGTGCTTGCAGCTACCGTACACAGAGTCAAATTTGCACAAGGACAGCAGTGCTGTTGACATGTCGTACCAACATCAGTCCCTTGACTTGGTGCCCTGCAGGTTGGTCTTCAGGCATATCTGATGTGGGAGCAGGCTGGCAAGCCAGACGGTGCAGACTTCTCGTATGATGCTCGCAACCAGCTACAGCAGCAGCTGGCATCTGGCAAGTCAGTCCAGGACTTGGAGAATGCCCTCAGAGGGCCCAAGCAGACTGCACCCAAGCAGGAAGCAGCCTCCCAGAATGGTGACAAGCAGAATGGCAATGCTGCACAGGTTGGACACATTTATGACAGCAAGTGCAGGCTTGACAGAGCTTNTTGTCCCCAGGTTTACATTCCTCACAACCCTCCTGCTGTGATTTAGGCCCCCCAACCACTTTCTTGATGTTGTCAATGACAGCATCCTTCAGCTTCTGCACAGAGCTGTGCTTGTGGAAAGGCGGGCCGCTAGGGCTGTTGTACGAGCCCTGCCCTAATGCTGCTGAGTCAGCCCTAGGAGGGGCAGAACTGGATGCCTCAGCAAACATGCCACTGCTGACACTAGCCCGCTTCTGACTGGGGATGCTGATTGCATTCTTGCTGTACAAGGACTGGTTGCAGTCTGTGTCTGTGTGTATCTGCATAGCCCCAGGTGCTGGCGCACTGTAAGAAACCTCTCCATCAGCCCATGATAGCTTATCCCCCTGTGCTTTTGCCATGCTGACTACAGTCTCAATGTACGCATGCACAAACCCTGCTTGGTGCTCTTTGTCTGGGAATTTGCTGTAGTCCAAGACATGTGGTGTGTNTTTCCTTTGCAACGCTTGAGAGTTGCAGACTGTTCCTGTTGCCATGACTGTTGTGAACGCAGCATCATGACTGCTCAATGCTACATGGCGATTACGTCTGAGTTGGTTGCATGGGAGCAAGCGGGATTTATTCTTCCAATCAACAGTAAATTTGAGTCTTTGGGGACAACAGGGAATCTTTACATTACTAAGTCGTACAGTGATACTGTGCAGAGTTTCGTGTAGGCTGCTAAGTGGCACAGGCATGTGACATGTTCTGATGCAGACTTCACAGAATANGCCTCCACAGCCTGGACAAAGGTGGTGGCAGATAGGGCATGCACAGTCTCTGGCACCTCCTTGGGGTTGGCCATGGCGGCAATGAGAGCCGGCACAAACTTCTCAATGTCACGGTTGCCCACAGCAGCGCAGGCCTGGTTCATGGTCTTGATAGCTGCAGTCTGCAGTCAGCAAGCAGAGCTGAGAAGGNCTCAAAGGCTGTCAGAAGGGAACTCATGCAGGAATGACAAGCACATCAGCAGCTCAAGCTGCAGATATGCAGCTGACCGGACACTGCCCACAATGCTGTGATAGAGCAAGGAAGCAGTTTGTAGGCAGTGCAGCATGACTGTTTGCTGACTGCAACTGGTGACAATGTGACGTAGCACAGTAGTGCTGTGTGCATGATATATGCCTCTGAAGTGTAAATGGTCCACGCACTGTACATGACGAGATTTCACTACAATGAAGTGCTGCATGCAGGTTTTCTGTGGCAAACATTTCTGTGTGGTATCAGGCAGCAGCGAGGTTATCAGGCCATAGACTTCAGATATGGCTACCTGTCATAGAGGAACTGGTGCAAGCGGAAAAAGACATAGTAGGCATCGTGGCCATAGAACACATGCTCCTGCTCCGCATGTGTGCCAGACGGTCCAGCCATTTCAGCATCTTGCTGAGTGCCAGTGGGGTTGAAGACACCAACAAGTGGCTTGAAGCGGGCATACGCCTTGCTGACTGCTCCCTCACTGTCGCCAGTGTCCTCAGAGTTGTCCTCTGTTGCCTCAATAGCCATTGGCTGCAGGTGCACACGATGTCAGCAGCGTGCACCTGTGCAACAAAGTTACCACTGCCAGTGTGCCACAGGCTTGTTACTGTTGCTGCCGAAACAAGTTGTCATTTACATCCTGCATCCACTTTAGAGCGTGCAAATGCAACTCAAGCAACCTGCCTGGAGATTAGACCGTGTGTGCAAGCTGTGACTATGCTCATGCATGCGCATTGCCTGCAGAAAGTGAGCAATGTCGGTCAGTGCAGATGCACAATGTAGATAGCGGGNCTGCTGAAAGGGCAGGAAGGGCTTGCCCTGCTGGAAGGCAACATGAAACTCCTCAATGCCCACCATGTCAGAGATCATGGGGGCATAGTGATAGGGGAAGAACCAGGTCCAAGACGCAACCCCTCTATAGTAGTACTCCAGCACCCAGTGCAGCCCTTCTATGAAGGAGTGCACCACTCGGCGCCGGTCTGCGGGGTTGTGCTTTGATATGCCCAGCTTCTCCTGGTAGTACTTGGCCTGCAGCAGCAACGTACAATCATGTGTTGACAGCCTGTAAGCGACGACAGAGAAGTGGCGAGCTGCAATGCAGCTTTGATTGGCTGCACACACCNAGGCTGCCGTCCTGTACAACACATATTTGGCTGTCAAAGCTGGGGAACTATACAAATTACACTGGACGTATGGACTGCAAGGTGTTCACTGCTGCTTGGTGACTCCNTGTAGAATCCCGTTTGCTGCTCAGACCGTTCAGCTATTTTAAGACCTCTGAAGTGACATCCAGCATATATAACATACCAAAATAGCTCATGATGCGTGTGCTGCTACCGCACACTATGGGCATGCAAGCAGGAGGTGCATAGGGATGCCAAGGAGCTGGAGTTTCCTCTAGGTTGTGAAGAGTGTGTCATCCTACCTGGAAGCGATCACGCTCATCCAGCTCCTGCTGATGAGCCTGACTGTTCCAGCCTCTATTGCCTTGTGCTTCTCTATCACTCTTCTTCTGTTCCATGTACTCTGCATCCTGCATTGCGGCAAGGCAGCTGAAGTTGAAGTGATTGCTCTGATTTACAACACGACAAAAGCACAACATGTTGACAGCAGCGCTGCAAATTGGGTTGTGCCTTGGCATGCAGCAAAATGTGCGTNCGCCGCAGGCGGTCGTTAGAGAAAGCACGATTGTAGAACGCTCTACAGTGGCGGGGGTTGAGCTTGATCGCAGCACTGTAGTCCTTGAGAGCATCCTCAAAACATCCCTGCGTTCATGTGACACATGTTTAGCTCAAACAGTGCAGACCAGCTCAATGCACAGCAAAATTTGTTCAAGTGTATGCAGGGTGTGAATGTTCAACATAGTCCAATACGGCTTTGCAGCCCCACAGATACATCCTTGCAAGTAACAACGGTGACAGTCTTTGTCAAGCAGAGTTCCTGCAGCACAAAATTGTGCTGAAGCCCTAATGTATGGTCTCACCATACACACATGCTACAGCAGGTCCAACAGCTTTGACCAGGTGAGCAGGACGGCTGACCTGCTTTCTGAGTGAAAAACCCCTATTGTGGAAGAAATCTGCATTGGTAGGATCCAAGCTGATGGCCTGACTGAAGTCTGCAACAGCACCTTGGTAGTCCCCATTGCGATCTCGCGTGATGCCTCGATTGTAGTAAGCATAGCTATTGGTTGGCTCTACTTGCAGTGCCTTTGTGTAGTCCTGGACTGCCTGCTCATAATTGCCTACCTGCAATTGTAACTCGCAGGCCTCAAGTCAGACCTTGCTTGTGCACTACAGTAACAGCAGGCAAAGAGATGATAATACAAGCACTGACAATGTTGCTTGACATGTTTCAGTATTGTGAAGTACTCATGAACAGTGCAGCCTCTTCTCAAAGATGTGGTAGATGTCTTGCCTTGTCCCAGGAGAAGCCTCTGTTGAAGAGTGCCTTGAAGTGACTTGGCTCCAGCTGAATGGCATGGCTGTACTCCTCTATTGCTGCTGCAAAGTTGCCCTGCTTGCGGAAGGTGTACCCTTGGGCGTGATGCTCCTCAGCAAGCCGTGCTCTCTGGCTAGCTGAGGCGGGCAGGCGGTGGCTGTTGGTGCGTGATCCCTGCAGCATACGCTGTTCCAGCTACCTGCTGGCAAGCTATGTGCTTTTATGCACACAAGACATCATCTTTAGACCATTTTTGTGTGGCATGTATGTGCTGCTGTTGGAGTTACTCTGCTGTGCCAGAGATTGACGCAGGTTGGGCTGGAGAGGTGAGCTGCAGCATAAGGCAGCATTGTGACCCACTGTAGTGGCTAGCTGAGCAACAGTGGACATGCAAGGAGCAGCCTGGCAGTACGCGAAGCTGGAGCTGCCTATACAAGCAGTAATACTTTCTGGATTCAGGATCTGCTACGCCAGCAATGCGAGTATGTGCAGACATAAGCTGCAAGCAGCAGCCTCTGCATTAGTTGTCAGCACAGTGCATGTCATTCATTCCAGGCAGCAGCGTACCTGCCTGGAAGGTGAAAGGGGCTCCATCGGGGTAGCTAAGCTGTCAGCCTGCTGCAATGACTCTGCTCTGCTCATGCCTGCAGCCAGCNTCTCGAAGAGCTCGTTCATCCGAGTCAGGCGCTAGGTTACCAACAAAGATAGTGGGTCTTGGAGGCTCCTCCTGAGGACCTGCAGGACTGGGGCCTCGCCGACCTGGGGACCGGCTACGCACCGGCGAGAAGCTCATAATGAGCTGTGTAAGACTAGGAAGACGGTGGTCTTGTGATCTCGCAGCCTGATCAATTGCAAGCTGCGTTTAACGCAGGGGCTGTACCAGGCCGTACAACAACAAACGCCCTAGCTAGCATGCATGGGAGAGCACAACGCATGCATTCGCAATTGCAATATTTCTCCCTCGTCATGTGGTTCTACCTGATCATAGCACTACCTTCACCCCTACTACAGGTCCAGACCTGGAAGATGCTTCATCACATACTGTACAGCTAGCTCCTGCACCCCTCGTACCTAACACAGCGAAGTCAGNAAACGCCAAAGGAGTGGAGAAAGCTGATTGCGCATAGCAAACAATGGCCCCAGCTAGCTGGANACAGTTGCATAGCCAAACAACGAGACTCACGTAACGCTCCGTAACGACTCTCTGAAACGCTATTCCTGAAGGTTGTCGGACACGTACAGCGACGTTCCAGTTGGTGCAGCGGTGTGATGCCTACTCTGACATCGCATTGGCCCGCATTATTACAGCCGTCATCTTGTCAACGATTGTATTCGCGATCACATCGACCCTGGCGGCNATGCAGGTCTGACCAGCACTGGTAGCGCCATCGACATCCAGCAGCAGCGCTCTTCATCAATTGACAAGAGGCAGCAGCGCCAGGTTGACCTTGCAGCGCCACTCAAAGGTGTGCCTGGCAAGCAGTCGTTGCAGCTTCAGGCTAAGCATGTCACCCAGCCAGCTGCAGCCACAATAGCAGTAGACCCTTCAAGTGCTGAGCAGGCAGCAGACCCTGCGCAAACCTTGTCAATCCCAAACAAGCTGCCAACAGAATGCTCCACACCGTTTGTGGAAGCCAAGTCAGCTTTTGCACAGATGCAAGATGACCGTGCGAGCCGCCAAACAGCAGTTAGGTCAGCTCGGGACAGGATGGGCAGCCAGTATGAAAGCAGCATGCGTAAGCAATGGCGACAGCAGCAGCTGCTGAAGTACCAGAGACAGCATGTCAAAAACCCGGCTGCAGTCACGGCAGTAGAAAGCAGAATGGGGCCTTGCCTTGCAGCAGAGTTGGCATCAGAGAGGGCTTCTAACCGCAAGCTCAAGGCTGAGTTGCAGGCCTCGGATGCTCAGCGCCAGCTGCTGAAAGATGAGAACACACACCTGCATGCCTGTGTACTTNTTGCAGTACCGTTGTGAGGAAGCAGCGGCATAAGCAGCCGGAAACGAAAGCTTCAGACGTGTTGAGCACTCTGTATCATGAAGGCCTGCGTCNAAAGTTGCATATGGCAGACATCAAGATGTAGCTTAAGTCTGGTTGATTGTGAGTGAGGAGATGGTGGTTGCTGTCTGGCAGATTCACAATAGCCTGTGCAGCGATGCTGTACACATGATGTGGAAGTGCTGTTGTCAGGGCAGGCAAGGTCAGCAAGGGAAGCCAACTCTATGTGGCTCGCAAGGAAGCTTGTGGCGCCAGCATCATGCACAATGCACATACATGTGCATGCAATGCTAATACATAGCGCTAATTTGTGTGCGGCGATTGAGATGCAAAGCTGCCAGACACTTGATGCTGTTGCTGAGCACTTATTGTCCTGTGTCTTGATCCTGTGTCTCCCACTTACCTCATCACGAATGTTGGGAGCACCAATCCAGATGGCTGGTGTGGGGAAGAAGCACTCCAGCGCTTCCGCAGCACTGGGCAGCACAGTGGTCCAGTCTCCCTCCGCGCCAGCCCAGGGTGCAGCACCAGGCTGGTCAATGAAGATTGGTGTGAGTGATCTGTAGCCGGTGTGGCAGNTGCCCCCCCTCTCATCAGCTGCATTGCTGCGCCACTATGCCATGTTGCCGAATCCAATTCACAACAAACGAACTCAACCTACATGCAGCTCCAGAGCGCAAAGTTGCCAGGGTTGCAAGGACTGTTTTTTGGTGGTTCTGAGAAAAGTTTGTGGTGTGTTCAACTTGCGCCAGTATGTCTCAGTGTCTGCCATAGACGATGTACGTGTTGCTGTGTGCTGTTTGCGCCTTGTGTCAGACTGCAGTTTCATGCTTACAGCCTATTAAATACGTTGACATAGCTATATCGTGACATCCAGATAAACAACCTGCGGTACCTGCACATGCATGTCCCATAATCTCTACGGTTGCGCATCCTACTACGATAGCGTTCAAAGGTGCCTTCATACGCGTACCAGACATACTGGCTTTGATGAGCTGCCATTGCTCTGGCANTAATGCCCTGATCACATGTGCATCCTTACCCAAACAGCTTCTTGATGCTCTTGCACAGGTAAGCAATTTGTTTGCTCGGCGTAATCCCTGATATTCCCAGAAGTTGTGAGGACTGCATGTTCTGTACTCATGTGCACCCAACACTCAGCTAGCTATACTTGCCCATCAACACAAAGGTTTTTCATTGACCTCATTTGAGGTTGCACACCAAGACAAAGGTTCTTCATCAACCTCATTCGAAGTGTGTTCAAAGCATTTGTCAGCAACCTTACACTTTGCCGTGCATGACACGTGTCTGCGGTGCACAGTTGCCAGCTCTGCCATCCATACTGCACAAGTCGTGACTCTGCACCTCATCAATTGCAGTCGCTGCATCACCAACATCATGTTTTCTTTGCAATTACAGTCAGCATGATCTACCACAGAAGCCCTTGCTTTCAGGATGTTCCTGAGATACTNGCTATGAACAGGTGTTGTTGCCATAAGCAAGCTTCAGTACAATTTTGACCTCAACAGCTGCTGATTGCAGCAGGGCGATNGCTCCCTATCAGGCAGGGGCCCCAGTAGCAATCAGGAAAACGAGTACGCGCCGAGTCATGGCAAGATCAAGGTTGGCAAGGTCAAGAAGGAGCAAGTCATGGACTTGATAGGTGAGCTGCCCTGTTGCAGTCATTTGCCAAGCTGACTCTGTGCGTCTACACCGCCGTAGAAGGCTTTTGCTTGCAAGCCAGAAGCTGGCAAGTGAGTGTGTTGTGAGTCATCAGTGGATGTGGCACCTGCGTGCACAGCTGCAACACTTAGTTTGTTTGATTGATTGATTTAAAAGTAAATAAAAATAGCCCAATCAGACCACCAGGGCATTATACAACTGCAATCAGGGCCTACTCACTGACTCTGCCGTGGGTTTGCTTGTCCTGGTGGTCCTGCATGCAATGCATGTTGAGCAACAGGGGTTATTGATGCCTCAGCGCATTGTACGAGCACTGCGTCATGCATGTGAGCTGTGCATCTGACTTTTCACCATTGGTTCAAGTGCACAAGTCGAATTCTCAAGCAGTCTTGCTCAATCCTCAGACTGGNCTTCACGCTGCTGCCTTGCAGCTGAGGTGTGAGGCTTGTGCTTGTAGATGAAGTTCTGGCAGCAATCAAGGCTACATCTGCCTGGGACTTCAGCGCTGCTGCCTGGCAACCCATCAGCTTCAGGGCAAAGCGCCTACTGGCTCGTATGATGTCAGTCAAACCAACGCTGAGGCCCACGGCTGCACAAGGTGTGGAAGACCTCTGGTTTCGGNGAACTGCCTGCGTATGCCAGACAACACAGATGATTCGAGTTATATACGTGTTGAAGACTTTGTTGATGCATGCAAGCTCAGATGTCCTGAGTGGGATTTCTTGTGATTTGACAAGACCTCAGTTTAGCATTTGTGTAGCAGTCTGCCAAGCACACCAGCATGATGTGCGACGCATGATAAAAAGTTCAGACGTTCAGTGGGACGGCGCATCAACGCTGAATTGATCAGGCAGCACACATCCAAAGAGAGGCATGTGNCAGGTCCAGAGCTAGATGCACTGAAGGCCTGGACATGGCACTTCAGCATCCAGCTTGCTGATAACCTTCTGCTTGTATGTATTACACAAACCGTCTGTAGCTGTGCCTGAACACAGCATCTCAATGGTAGATCTCATGTAGCTTCAGCAAGACACACCCACCACACAACAGTCTTTTAATGAGGACTAGCTCTGAGCTGCATTGAGACAGAGTCTGCCTGCCAGTATGGGACAGTTTTGCCAGTATGGGACAGTTGTGCCAGNACATCTTCTGCTAAATCTGCGTAGGACCATCAGGCAAGTTGCCATACCACCAAGTAAAAATGCACAGGCTCTATTCATGACCCACTGTCTGCCCTGACAATCAAGTCCCACTTTGCTGAAGCAGTATGGAAAAGATACTGAGCCCAAGCATGCCAACCTGTACTCGCAACTATACCAGGCTTTTATGGATGTCTCAAAATCCACTGCATGGCTCACAACAAGCTGGAATGTATGTAGCCTTCAACGGACAATGGCAGCAGTTCAATCAAGACTGGTGTCAAAGCAAGACTTCTGTGTACATCATGGCATGCAGATCTATCGTACGCTGCGCCACATAACAAACTGACTAGCCTGTAAGTGCCCTATCAATTCCAGCATGTTGTGACACACTTCACGGGCAAACAAGCACAGCAGAGTTTGCATGTACATGCAGTCCCAATCATGCAACTTGAGGACTCAGGGGCTGGCTGACATGCTGTAGGCACCAACCACGCTGGGTCTATTGGGGCCGTCTGAGAGTGCTGGCAAGGTAAACAGGAAGCGAAAGGGGCCAGACAGCGTACAGGACACACAGGGTGGCAAGCAGCAAAAGTTTGATGAGANCAGAGCCTTCAGACTCGCACGCAAGTCTAAAATCCTGTGGCAGCAACCACACCTCAGCAGGGGCTGCTTTGTGGTCATCAGTGGGCGATGACAATAACACGAATACTGTTAGTTTTGTATATTGCCAGCTTGTTATGTTGAAAGCATTGGGGTCGAGTGTACCATGTGTTGTGATATGACAATGAGCTGCAACCAGCTCTGAGTGACCAGTAGCTGTGCCTTCGAAGCAATCAAGTGACAGGAGTGCTGTGTGTCGTTCTTGCTATCGTGGAAATGTGCAGTATGTCTACTGAATGATGCTGCGTGTGAGAGCTGTGACTACTGACTGTGAGGTATGCTGACAAGNGTGAAGACAGCATTGAGCTTACCATCTGACGATAAACGAGCAAACATTTCGCAAAGCATGCTGTGCTGACCTCGGGTTCGCCAAGCTGCTCTCCGACGTCGTTCAGAAACAGTGAGACCCAGTCGTCGGGGCCGTCCAGAGCTGACAGATCCTCAGGAAGCTGTGTGGCCATATCGGATANACAACACAGGAAGGAATCATAGGAACAGTGCCACATTCCAGTCAAGTTGCAGGGGATGCAGCAGAGCTGCCGCTGTGAGGAGCATGTAGGCGTGCTGACACATCCAGTAATAAAAACTTGTAATGCATTGGGTGATGCTCTGCAATGTGTACAGGTAGTGCAGCAGATGCAAATGAGGGTTCTCACAGTACAAATGTGCGAAGCATGGGAAGTGTGCAAGTTATAACTGACGGCAGCTTTGCTCTGCCAGGTAGACAGGGCAAGCCTAAACATTGCGCTACCTAGCCATTTTCAACAGCTGCTGAGCACAGCAAATGCTGAGCTCACTTGCAGCACTGCTGGCAGTGAAGTAGCAATAGCTTTGCAGCGCGCTGTGCATCTTCCAGCACAATGAAGAGCATTGGACTGAACTGAATCATTAGCATAACACGACACTGTCACACATGGGCCCCATTAGGCGCTCACCGTAGAATCTGAATCATCATCGTATCGCACTTCCACAGCAGATGAGCTAGTGTCTAGCCTGCCTGCCCTAGTTGTATTGGCATCTTCTTCACTTGTCATGCCATCTTCCTCCAGAGGTACAGCATCAGGTGGCATCTCATACCCAGGTGAGTTGTCATGCATCGGGTCTGACTCAGCTTGGTGGTTTGAGTCAACCCTTTCTGCTGACTGCTGGGACGGATGCACCTGTCGCATAGATAGTGATCCTGCTCCTGCCGTGACACTGCCACTGTCTTTTGCTGCATCAGGGGTTACAACCGTTCCGTGCCGCAGCAAACTTCTTCTTGAGGTATCACGACGTGCACTGCTGTCCCTGNATATGAGGACATGTTATTTGGCAAATTGCAGCTATAGAGTGGTGCAGCGTACAAAGACTGTCTGTGCAACTGCATTGATGCTAATCAGCAATGCATCAGAATGAGTCAGCAACGTGGTTGACGAGCATGCTTTGTGCATGGTTCATGTCATGGTGAATTTGTAATTAGCTTGCCACTGGGTGTCTTCAGGTTGACACTGCAGCATCCACGCTGTCCCCTGCAGAACACGCTCCACAGTGATTATGCATGCAAATCTAGATCTTGTATGATATACAGCACATGTGCTCTCAGAGTGCTCTTTGGTGCCGAGCAAATCCATTATTGACATTGCTAGCAATGTATACCTGGCATGTTGGCATTAGCCTGCCGCCTCTCCTCCTCAGCTGCGTGGGCTTCCTGAAGGAACACCCAGCTTCAGAAACTGGATGCCACCAGTCAGGTATTGTTTGCACAACTTGCTATGACAACTGCAGACATCAGTCAAACTGTACGCTGTTTGACGGCAGGCTGCTGCTAGATCCAGATCACACAAGCCTCTCAAAACGCAGTACAACTTGACAGACTACATGAAGTCACAGCATTACACCATCCCAATCTGCGAGCATACATATCACAAATACCTGCCGCTGTCGGAAGCTTTGCAATAACTGGTCAAAGTCAATGAGTCTTGGGGAGGTTTGACCAGCGTCTTGACTGCTCCTGCCAACAACCGATTGCTGCCTGCTCGCTTTGCCGCGTTTTATGGGTGACAGCGATGCTTGTGAGGGAAAGTCTGATTCTTGCAGGGGGCCCAAGCCTCCCTCCAGCTTCAGCAGCGCCATTGTTGGGACACTGCTCAGGCGGGCATGCAGCATCTTGAATGCATCACTCTGGGGGAGCAACATCAGCAGTCCGTACATGCACCTGCACCCTGTCCCATGCTCAGCTTTTCATCACCANGATCTCAGGCCAGTCATTTGCAAATGTGGCTGTGCAAAGCTGTCAGAGGATCAGGCACTGATCTGTGACTTATACATTGCATGGTTGACATTCCGTTTTCAAGCTTGCATCAGGCATCAGCGGTGATCACATCAGCCATGGTCTGCAGCATGTAGATGCCACGCACTNACGGCAGAATCTTGTCAGAAGCATGCATGCTGAACGTGAGTCAACGATTGATTGCAGTCTGTGACAGTCATGACGCAATATGGGATGACTGCAAGCAGTCAAAGCCTTTCCTTTAGATGTTGTGAATGCTGATTGTGAAACACAGTGAGCTCTGACCCAAATTGTGAATCTTGTGGCCAGCATGAGGACTGCGGTGTGGGAAAACAGGAATGTTGCACAGCAGGCACAGCAGTTTATGGCATTGTTTTGGACAACACGCAACAGGAATATATACACATATATACACATGTGTATATACAGGCAGCCCAGAGATTATTGCCTACACTATACATATGCTGTATTTATATATATACAGCTATGCTGAGGAAGAACACAAGAGTATTCATTGCCATAAAGTCAAATGCATAGGTCTGCATTTGACTTGCAGCAAAATTGCTCACCCTATCAGCTGTTGATGTGCACTGCAGAGGAGCTTTATATGCTTTCAGAGGGCGCGGACCTAGAACTCAAGCAAGTGGCTGGCATGGTGGCTAACCCTGTGACAGGAATGTGGGGACTGTCTGCAAACGTTGCTGTAAACTATATTGCGTACTTCTCCAAGGTCAGCCTGAGAGACAAAGTCGGTGGCAAGGCATGAGTTCATGAACACAGCAGCTGTCTGGCGCACCTCCTTGTATTCTGCCCTTTGCATAACAGAGAGTAACTGTTGCTGCAAGATTTACAGTCATTGTGCTGTGGTCCAACAGGTTGCGTACAGTATGCTCCCGAGGTCTTCAGNGGTGCAAGCAGCCAATCCATTGTAGACATTGCATGTGAATTGCAAGTATGCCCTGTATTCGTGATGCACACTACATGCCACTACGACCTGCACTGCAATACACAGCTGAGATGTGATGCAACAACAGGTGGCGCCTTGCAGGCAGACACAGCAGGCAACACAGGGCTAGTCACAGCCTTGTCTGTCCAAGGCGCAGATGTACTGGCCTGCAGCTACATGACATCCCTCACAGTCCTCACCATCCAGCAGCGCTCAAACCAAGTGCATCTTGAAGCAGTGTCAGCATACACAAGGTTCTGCCTGAATGATGGTGCCAGTCCGCAGCNTTGCAGGGCTTTTTCTACAACAAGTACCCAGAGCCCACAAAGGGGGAGCTAGGCACCGAGACTGACATCAACCTCAACCAGCAGCTCTGCTACCATGTGGTGGGCCAGCCTCAGAAGCAAGACACTGTCATACTGGCATGCCCTGAACAAGCTGATCCTCAGCATGCGCCGTGCAATCAAACCAGTCCTGATGGTACACAATCTATAGCAGTTGGCAGCATGATGCTCTAAGAATTAGCGTCTGAAACAGGCAATTGAGCGCCATCAACCTTCTGTTCCCAAGCAGAGTAAAGATGGCAACCAGGGACGGGGAAAACAATTGTCCACCTGTGCCGTGACATACATTAAAGGGAGACAATGCTGTGAGCACTGCTGGCTATGTGAGTGAGGTCCTGTGTCCCCTCGTACAAAGGCAAGACACACATTGCTGCACAGCAGCACCTCTACATAAGCATTTTCTGGATGCTTGCCACACTGCTGCCATNAGGTGAGCAAAAGTGGACTGCACTGACTAACTGCTACATCCGCTTGTCATGCAGAAACGGCGAGCTCCCTGCATTCACAACAGGCTGGTTGAACACTGTACCTTTTCTGCCTGTCCTGAATGAAAGGAAGTTGCCATTGTGAATTGCCATGCACAACTCTGCATGCATCACCATGCTTTCACAAANTAAGCGGATTGTGTCATGCAGATCAAGGGACCCACCCCAAAGGCTGACATTGGTGGTGGACTAGACATCCCCAAGACTACTGGAGCAGCTACCCTCAAGGAGATTGGCAAGGATGTTGGCAACGCCGTAAGTTCAGCGTCCCAACTTGCTGTATCATGTACACAAATGCAAAAGAATTTTCTGTAGTCCAAGATCTGGTATGCCAGCTCCATGTATGAGGCCCAGCAACCTACTGCTGTAGGTCTTCTTCACGCCACTGCACATACATTTTGTCAGTCACTGTCTGTGCAGTTGCCCTGTACGTTGAGGCAGCAAAAGCACATCACCTGCCAGAGCACAGTGCTTCAGTTATGCAGGATATCCATAGCTTCATGCATGACAAGTGTTGGATGTAGGTGGACCAAAACTCAAAGCAGTTGAGCAAGGCAGGTGACAAGCTGACAGGCCCTGGTCAGTGATGACATCAGCACATCAATGTGAAAATANGCACGATGCTTAGGGCTAATAAAAAACAAGATTTCACAGTTGCATGCAGTGGCAGGGAACAGCATGTTTGCTTCCCACTACATGCACTGCTGCTGCGTGATTGTNGGACCCGTTCTCGTCGTCATCGTCCGCCATGGCCGCGTCATAGTCAAACTTATCCCACTTGTCCTTGAAGTAGTCGTAAGTGTGTTTGGCAGCTGTGCCTTGCTTTGCCTGTGCTGCGCTGTTGGCGGTCTCGCGAAGGATTTGAGAAGTAGCAGCTGGCTGTATGCCATTCACGCCATTACGCTGGCCACGCAAGGGCGCAAGCCCTGACTGTCTGCCAGGCACAGNCAGCAACTTGGGCTGCTGCCTGGTTCTGGACGTTGGCAGGCTGCCTGTCTGGTGGTGAGGGTGATTGCATAGCTGCTGGCTGTTGTTGTGTGGAGGTTGTGAGTAACCTCCTAGGCAGCTCATGCTGAAGGTGTTCCTGCTGATATAACAGGTCAAGGCAGGCACGCCTGTCAGCAGCTGTGGCTTTGGAGGTAGGCTCAAGCCGCAGTGCCATTTCGTAGTCCTCAGCTGCCTCCAGTAGCTTGCCCATTTCCTTGAGAGCGGAGGCTCGCCGAAGGTAAGCTTTTGTGTATGTAGGGTCCAACTGTAAGGCTTTCGTGCAGTCAGCTTCTGCTGTAGCAAACTCCTTCAGCTTGAGCTCAGCCATTGCTCTGTTGGCATAAGCAAGACAGGTTGGTTCAAGGGCAATGCTCTGAGTGTAGTTCGTCTTGGCGTCTGCATATGCACCTTGGGTGAATGCTTTGTTGCCTCGGTCCTTCCACAGTTCAGCATCACTTGGTCCTGCTTCTGAGGGTGGATGCTGCCGCATTTGATTCAGCACTGGTGCATTGGGTTTCCTGTACACATGTCAGCTTGATCACAATGGAGTCGGCCGTCAATTGCCTTGCCAAGTGCTGCAGTGAAGGGGCCCGCTAATATCAGAATTGAAATTGCCTGAGTTGCAATGATGATCACCTCCAATTCTTTTGTTCACGCTGCATCTCTACTGCTTTCTGAGCCTGTTGCTGAGCAGCAGCTTGCTTCAGNTGCTAAGTGTCCTAGACGGGGTCAACTGGCGTTCAAGCTTATTCGTACAAGATCCTCTATTTGCCGCAATTTAGCCACCAACTCATCTTTGGGCAGATTTATCAGCTCATTATAGCTCATGACAACGAACTGCTATCCCTCAAGGCGCACTAGCAACGACTAGGCGCAGGCGGTTGATGCCTACTTGCAACTTGCAGACCTATCGCGCGCGTACGACAGCATCGCATATGTACAGGAAGCTCGTATAGTCGTGCGTGTTTTGCTAGCGTGAGTGTTGCTTCACATCGCACTGCCGTGTGGGTTTGCGGCAGGTCGTCCGTCAGCGAAGAAGAATTTGCTGTCAGAAACGAATGTTGCACCTGCATTCATCTAGCTGAGTCAGACTCATGCTTCAGTCACGACCCAGCACACAAGTCAAACAACCAAGACTGTTGGGCACATGCGTCTGGCCGGCATTAACAGTCAGCACATGCTCGTTGCAGGTTGGCTCATCTACCACGTTACACTTGAAATGTCACTCGATCTGAATCAGTCGCAAAATCTGTCTACACTACCGCTCATGAGCATCAATATTGTACACAACATTTGGCCTGTCTGAAAAGAGGTTGACTGCCCCACAGCTCAATGGCCATGACATCACAGGCTTTGCATCTGATGAATAGGCCCTAACATAAAGGTGCGAGAGTGTGAGCTCCTGGATAAGTAGAGTCAAGCGCACAATCTAAATGAAGTCAAAGACATTTTCTGCAAACGCACTCTACACGCATCATAGCAGACCATATACAAGCAGTTTCCATGCTTACTGGGAGTTGCAGACACATAATATATGACACACATTGCATGCTTGACCTGACTAATGCCAAGCAGAAACCATCAGGTCCGAGAGTGACACACGTTATGCAGACCCCTAGCAATGCATTTCATTGCATACAAAGTTTGTGTACACTTGGTCTGTTTCAAGGGCAGTGCTGGACTCGCGTTGACATGCATGCTCGAGGCTGAGTCAATTGTAGCTCTCAGCTGCTGCCTGTGGCATTCGGATGCCAGTATGTTTGCCAGCGGGTTGTCGCCGCAGATAACACTGGTATGCTGACTTGTGCTGCCCAGTTTGACACAGTGTCTTTACTGCTGGTCCCAAGCACTTTAGCAACTTCATCAAGTGCTTGGTGANGTGCTGATGGGTGCGCACACTCTGACCTGAATCGTGGGGCTGGTCAGACAGCGTGCGAGTTTGTGAGCGTCTGACTTCAGGTCTGACTCCTGAAGCAGCAGTAGCTATGTTGCCCACACAGCTGTTCAACAAGACCGAGAAGGTGACGAAGCAGCTAAATGCAGGCTTACGCTGCCTGTTCAGGACGGGTACAAACAGCTTTGTCGTCTCAACGCAAGGGTGCAACCGCACGTTGCTGCATACGCGTGCATGGCAGACTACGCGCGGCATGTTGACTCAGCACCAAGACAGGTTTCACACGCTGGACTGCACAGCTGCCATTTTGCAATAAGCCAGCACGTATAATCTTGCTCTGACCATGTACGCGCTCGAGACGTCGAACAAGTCCACTCAAGCTGGTCTCGGAGCTTTCATCAGAGGTCTGGCCAGTGACTCAGCTGCCCGACCTCGCCTGCAGTCATAGTCTCAAGATGTGGCATACATGCTGGTCTGAGGCAGCTCTGAGGCACCTTCAAGGCTACACTCAATGCATAGGTAATCAGTTTTGTCAGATAGCTGAATTGACACTTGCCTCACAGCTACATTCTGACGCTTGTATGCACCTGGGTATATCAGCAGCTTCACACTGGTATGTCTGCATATGTTCAGCATCGTGGCTGCTTCAGCAGTTCCTGTGTCGCATCAGGTCTTGTTTATGACCACATGCTGTGACCACGATGCTGTGTTTTGTGAAGCCGACAATGTGCCACATTTGTGCAGGGGCTGTGAAATCGGCTAGCGTATAGACAGTGTTACTCANGCTACATGCATGCCCTGCACAAGGAGCCCATCACCCTTATTTGGGTTGGTAGGACCGACATGCTGTTTCCCACAGCCTTCGACATGCATGTCTCGAACGCACTCACACACTGCCTGCAATGTGGCAGAAACAGTGATAGGGCGTATCAAACTGGATGCCCTACCTTCAGGAAGTAGCGTATGCGGGTCAGCTCCCCATCATCAACAAAGCTGACAGCTTTGCGCTTCTTCCTGGGGCNAGATCTAGCGCTGCTGCCGCAAAGCCAGCAGCAGCTGACCAACCTGCAGCTCAGCATGCTAAGACAAGCAAGCCTGCTACAAAAGTACCTTTCACTGCGTCCTCTGCTCAGCAACNCCGCAGGCCTGGGCAGCCCTTGGGGAAGCTGATGCTGCAACCCTAGCTGACCAGGAGCAGGGTATTGCTGGGGGGCAGCCCCAAGCAGCCCTGGCTGTTGCAGTGGCATCCCAGGGGGAGCACTAGGGGCATAGCCGTGTGGCCCTGGCTGTTGCATCTGTGGGGGCGGGGGTTGCTGCCCGTACTGGTTGTTAGGTGCTGCTGCAGCTGCAGGCGGGAAGAAAGCTTGGGTTGCCTGTTGAGCAGCCTGATGTGCAGCAAGCTCCTTGGGTGCATGGAGGATGATGTTGGGTGGGGGCTCTGTGCTATCAGGCTCCAGCTGGCGGGGCTGCTTGGGCTCATCAGGAAGCTGCTGTGGTCGAAGGCATGGGAAGCACTCTTCGTATAAGATTCGATTGGCTTCATTCTGCAGCAAATGGGTGTGTCAGTACATGCACGCCATGGTCTGCAAGGTATGATAGGCTGTCGACACAAATGACTGTGTAGCCTGCAGCCGCAGAACTGTTGTCATGATGCGCCAATGTTTTGCCAAGCTTACCTGACGAGCAACATACATGGGTTGCAGCACATCAGGAGGCTTGACGTGCTGCTCATGCTGGTTAATTGGCAGATATGCTGACAATGTAACATCAATTAGGTGCACTGCATGTCAGGGAGTGCCAATGGCAAAGGATGCACCCCAATAACCCGCCTGTTGTTGGCAGGTGGGCGCCATTGCACTCCATAGCACATGTCGCAATACGCATGCCTCTTGCTGGGCAGTCTGCTGCCCATGATGCTNAGGGTGGGAGTTTAAACACACAGACCCAAAGAAGACACCTCCTTTGTGTCATGGCACCCCAGTATACACATGTGAGCATATAGCACCTACAGCATGCACCATGGCTTGCACAGGATTGCAGAGGATCATGTGCGCTTTGGCTCATTTGTCTGAAACATGTGACGGGAATATGGATAATTCTGTGTGGAGTCTGGAAGAATTGGCCTGCAGCAGGATGTGTGCAGCAGCAGCAGGCATCAACTTNGGGCTTTTTTGAAGATTATTTCAACCCATGATGTATACCAACACTTCAAGATGTTTGTTAGGCAAGAATTGAACAGGCGATTGCATCACACAGCTGACAGGCATGCATGTTAACACAACAGGGCTGTGGTGTATGCACATGCAACAGGAAAATGGACCTTGAGCTCATCTGAACTCATTCCGACATGGGTGGTTGTGACAGGGCGGGTGATGAGGGTCTCCACCCCTCCCAGGCTGGGGGCTACCAGCGGTATCTTCAATGCCTATCAGGAGGCACACAGCTTGCAGCGTGACAACCAACTTGCATGTTGCAACAGTGCTGAGGCGTGAGCTTGTAGCGTGACAACTAGCTTGCACATTGCAACAGTGACGCAGTAAAGCTCAAAGTATTCAGCTTTGCATTATACCACTTGGCACTGGAGTTGAGTGTTTAATGCGCATAGTGTGGCACATGAAGGAAAGTGGTGAGAACATGTTTGGCAGAGGTGGTACACTGGCACATGCAAGCGCTGCTGACAGGACCACCGAAGGCAAGTGTATTTTGAGACAGTTCATTGAATTGACCTGGGCATGTTGCACTACCCTATGCTGTGAATCAGTCACTAGTACAGAATGCATGGCAGGATCAGGCAGGGCAGGGCAGAGCAGGACAGGGCANATGCCAAGGAATAACAAGGGGAAGTCTTGGTAGGAGCTGGGTTGTCCTGGGCATGGCAGACACACTGCAGGCACATACAAATTTGGGTCAGAACAGACTGCATGGGTGAGATATGTATGATGCCGAGCACTGTTATATGTCCTGTGCATTGGAGTCAGGAAAGACCAGTTGAGATGCAAATGCAGCCACAGCAGAAGGTCTAAGCTACAGCAGTAAGATGCGGCACACCAGATGATGTGGTCAGCGTCACTACTGAACAGCACCCAACAAACCCCACCTTGCTCATTTCCAAGGTGCCAAAGGCTGACCAGGTGCAGCCATCTTGCTTGAANAAGTTGACTGAACTGCAGGGTTGTCTGCGGTATCTGATGGTGCGGATGTGCCTGGTGCTGACACGGCAACTGATAGGTTGCTTGGTCAGGAATCTGTGTTGGCTGCTGGTATGGGGCGTTCTGCCAATCAGCAGTGTATGGCTGCTGCAAAGGTGGCTGATACCCTGCATAAAGGAGAAAGACATTATGCCAGGTGGCACTTCTGCCTGACCACAAAAGCTTGCATGAGGTCATTATGGTGTGCAGTGCAGTATGAGGACTCATGGCACTGCTTCAGCCTGACCTCACGGACTGCATGCAACACAACATCGCCATCCACCCAATAAAGGGAGCTGTGGGCATCCTTACCTGCAGCAGCTGGCCAATGCGCATGTGCATAGCCAGCAGGATCAGTGGTGTGCAGCTCCTCAGTGTAGCGCTGATCNAGCACAAACAAAAGCATGCTCAGGTCAAGAAAGTGCACAACTGCCTGTGACTGCACAGCAAGCAGCCTTTCATCTCACCTGCTTGTGGGTCATGGTGTTGGCAGGTGTAAAGAAGGCTGGGAACATCTCCATGCCCTCAATCAAGGTCTCATTGAAGTACTTGAACAGGTAGGCGTTAGCCAAGCGCCTGTCCCAGTCCTCTACAATGTGGCCACCATACATGATCTCTCCGAAGATGTATCGCAGGTCGTCCCATGGAACCTGTGACAAACAACACGTACAAGTCACAATACCTGACAGATGCATGGTTCATTAGCACAACTAACTCCAAGCAATTATCTGTAGCCAAGCTATAACACACATGCGCAGACTGCTCAATATTGTGCAGGTCAATCCCAATGCTCGTTCCACGGCACATGTTTGATGAACACCAGTGATACACACAGTACTGCTTGCTGGAGTCACCTTGACATTGTTCTCCAGGTAGTTGCTGGCACATTGACCACAGCACAGCAAGTCTCCGGTGTTGAAGGGGTAGTTCATGTTCCAGCCAATACCACTTGTGGCTGCAGGCAAATTGCCAACACCAAACTTCTTCCTCTCCAACAATGCCGCATGGAAGTAGCAGAGAGCAAAGATGATAGACCGGAACTCAGCCTGCAATGCCAGCAGCGGCTGCTCAGCTGCAGTGCATTGGCAGCCATGCAGTGTGAAGCAGGTTATGCAGTTACATTGGAATGTCTATGTTCATAGGTCTAGATTGGCCTCTGGGACAGCTTACAGTTTGAACTGGTTGGTGTACGTGGTAAGCTCAGATAACAGGCATGTATATGCACAGTCATGCACAACATGGTGTTGCTGACCTGCTTGGCGCAGCCTTCCAGCATTTCCTCATTGTACTGCCCATAGGCTCTGCNGTGCTCTGACCTGAAGGCGACCACTTGACTTACGCTGCGGTTGCTGTGTTGAGCTGCAGCTAAAGCTGACTGATTCTCCATGTCCAGTGTTGATGCCAGATGTGCTATCAGCACAATGGAAGCAACTGATCTAGTTGCCCAGACAGCAAGCATGACTCTCTGTGCGCCTTCACCTTGTCAGTCTCCACACATGTCTTGCATGACTCAGGCCCACATGTCTTGCTTGACTNTGCGCTCAGCCGTAGACAAGGCCTGCAGCCCAGTACATGAAGCTGATGCAAGGAGTCTTCATATAAGGTCCTGCAACTCCTTGTGCCTCACTGCTGTTATCTGAGCGACACCTATGTTGCAGACCCTGCATCATCTTGGTGTTTGACTGCAAACATTAACGTTTAAGCAAACTTGGAGCAAGACCTGCATCTCTGGATTGCACAAGGCTTTTCAAAACAGCAGCATGCACTGCAGCACACACAGGCAGGATGCTTTGGTAATAGTGGACATGGCTGTAAGCACAGCATAGGCCAAGCTATGCTGCCCTGTTGCATGTCGAGGCTTGTCTGCTTTTGCTCCCAGCACAACAGCAGCAGCAGCTAGCTCNATGTCTGCTTAGTGCTAGCTGGTGTGAAAAGGAACAGCGCACGCAGGCAACAGGCACTTTGCGTGATATGTGCATATGCCGTGTCCTGGTCCTCACAAAGTCTCTGTGCTGGTAGGTGTGGACCAGAAAGAAAGCAGCTTGGAGCAAATGGGCATGGAGGGAATCATCCATGACATGAGAGCCAGCAGACAGCGCCTGCTAGCCAAATACACAGAGGCCCACTTGGCCGTGCAGCATCACCTGTCAGATGTGGCTGCAGTGCGCTCAGCCNAGCACAGTCAAGTTTGAGGTGTCATGGAAAGTCACCCTACAATTCGTGCTGACCACAGCAAGGAATGCTGAGTCAATGTACTTGCTGAGAGGCTTTCCCTTAGACGCAGTAGTGTGGCGTAGTGACAGCTGAGAGATATTATGACAATGGCCTTGCAGAGCACCACTGCACTGACCTGGCAAACTCATCTTTCAGATCCATCAGCCACAGGGTGGTCAGGGAGTCCACAATAGTAGCTCCCAAACCACCCAGAGTCTGCTTGCCATCCTGAGTCAGAGGCTGCAGCTCATCAAAGCCCCATGCATGCGCCTCGTAGGCTGCCCAAGAATGTATCGCTGCCTCCTTGACAGCTTGCCGTTTCTTGTCCAGGCCTGCTGCACTGAAGTCCTCTGGGGAGCGTTGCACACTGGTGCTGTCAAGACTGGTATTGCTTGCTGTGCGAGTGTCAAGGAGGTCCAGGTCAGGGGGTTCAGGGGAGGGCGAGGTGGGTGCACCAGCATTGGGATGGTTGTTGGGGCTGCTGGGCTGAGCATCTGTTTCTGAACTAGTGCTAAGGGTATGGCTAAGATCATCTAGCTTTCCTTTCAATTCCTGGAAGGTAACACATGCACTGAGACCGAGTGCAATGCTGCATCATATGGCTAGGGGCTGTGTACAGTATATGTCTGCACACCAGATAGTAACTCACGATCGTCAAGTCAATACATTGCTAGGAAAATCAAATGTTCATGTTGATCAATCCATGCCGGGCTGGACTTACGGAGAATAGAACATGCTATATCCATTGAGTGACAGTAAGGTGCGTTAGAGCCAGGGCTCCCACAACAGAAGCTGTCAACATTGTTCTCAGCCTGGGGTGCATGTGCAAAGCCATGATGAGTGATACCTGTTTTGCAGCCTGCAAGTCTGCCGAGGTGTCTGAGCCTTTGTCCTGAGTCAGCAGAGGCTGTTATTGTCATATTGCACAAGCCTTCAATGTAGAAGCTGAAATGGTAGACAATGTATCATGGCTAGCACAGGAATTGCCCAACTTTCCAGCATGCCTTGCGTACCAATGGCTTGGAGAACATGCTTCACAGAGCATTCCACACATGCTCAATGTGGTACATGCCGGGCAGTGTGAGCAGGCCTTATGCACATACTTTGCATGAAGTCATAGCAAACAGCAGAGTACCCAAGGGACGATGTCAACAGCAAACATGCTTTGCAGGAAGTGGTGAAGGTTGTTGGCAGCTGCTTTGCTATGCAGTCACCTGAATCAGAGCATCTGCTTTGCTATGCAGGTGTTTCCTGTGGGCTTGTGTGTCACTCCTGTGGCTGCTCTGCATGCACATGCTGTGAATGTGGTGAGGCACTCTTACAGACAGATGGCAAGCTTATTGAGCAATAGCTTACCGGCAGAAGGACTCTGCGTCCAATGATGAGGATGAGCAACACCACAAGTAAGGCCACAAAAACAAGTATCTGCGCATGGCACGTCGCTGTTGATCCTTGACAGACTGAGATCACCAGCACCTTGACACGTACAGTGCAGCAAGNTACGTCTTTCTATGTATTGGCAACATAGCTGGTCGATAGCAAACTAGCATCCCTTGGCATGAAGTATGCAAACACTGTTACACTGCTACCTTGGTAGTACAGCTGTGCATCACCATCGTTCCCAGCTCAGCATGGCCCTACCGGCTATGGCATTTGATCAAAACGATGAACTCCGCCATGTTGATCGAGCACAATAGCAATTCAAAAGCTCAGATGATTTTACATGATGATGATGCTACAGGATGATGCTACAGCTCTGGCCCCTTTCCCGCCTCCTTGGTAGACTTGCCAGAGCTTTCAGGCTTCAAATTCTCGGTGCTGCCTGTCACCCCTTTTGATGTGCCCTTCTCTGCATCGTCAGCACTGACCCTGCCTGCCTGTGACTTCTCATCTGATAGCTTCCCGTCTTTGCCCTTCCTGAGACCTGCATCAGGATACGGCAGGCTCACAAAGGCCACCATACAGCATGGTGTAGTGAGCTTGCATACTTTACTGCAGCCAGTCAATGCAAGGTGGAAGCATGACAGTCGTCTCAAGATGAATGATATGGTATGTCCTGCACACTCATGTCACCCCTGTGCGCATCAGCAATCAATGTGAAGAGCATTGAAGCAAGAGGTACACCCAAACAACCACTTCGTGCCTCACCAGCGTCTTTGACATTGCTTGAGCCTTTGGATGGTCCTCCAGTAGCAATGCCAGCAGCAGGCATGTCCTCNGACCATTCCAACCACAACAGGCGTGCGGTAGAAGAAGCAGAGTTTCCCTTTGCCAGGCAAGGCAATTTGTGAGGACAGTNGCGCCAGAAACAGCCCCATAGGCAACACCAAGCGCCAGGTTCCCGGGTAAAAAGCACGTCAGGTGTTCCATGCGGGGCATGTATACGGTGTTCTGCTGTACCATACCCACGTACTGACTCCCAGCAATGCTGATGTTCAGCAGCTTAGTCGTCATCTCGTCCATGGAGCTTTCCCACATGGTGCGGTACATGTCGTCCTGCAGTCGTGGGCACCGACTAAAGCCTGCAATCTATCCTGATACATGGAAAAACAAGAAGGTTTACATCCTGTAGGCACAACATCTGCGGCAACATCAGCCATCTGCTGAATGTGATAAGTTTTGTGCAATTTAGGGAGGGCAACACCAAAGTGTGAGGTTCGTGCTGGCTCCAAAACCCTACATGCCTGGTGTGTTGCTATAGTCCTTAAAGATAAGAAGCGTGCCAACGAGTAGTGTTTGCAAAGTCAATGCAGCGTGGACCACTGGCTGGGGAAGGGAAGCGTTCAGCAAGCTTCCATGCAGCACAACAGCACGCTGATTAACCACCCAGTTCACTGCTGCCTGAGTGCGTTTGACATGACTGTGAGCCTTTCACTGTTGTCAGCACTCAGCCACTGCTCTGGATTGATTGTACGCAAATGGATCAGCGCTATCCCCACAAATCTTGACGCGTAACAACAGCTTCTTGTTTAGTCTGCATATAGAGCTAGCAAGCAGGAGCAGAGTTTGCTCTGTACGTCTGTAGCAGATGTCAACAAAGCAAAATATGCCAAATGAGATGTGTCAAAGTGTTGCCATCGACTTTGCCCCATTCAGCCAGGTTCAGCTGGAGCAGATGTTTCCAGTCACAATCCCCAGAAGTCCAAAATAGGCCTTCCAGGTAACTCACTACAGGACATGCTCAAACAACTTTGGGTGTGCAATTTGATGCAGTGATGAGGCATAGATCTGTGGCAGCTGGTGCATCAAACATCTTTAGTAGTGCATCAGGGTCCTGACAGTGTCACATGTCTCACCTGACAGGGTCACATGCCTCACCTNGTGGATATTTTGTGACTGCTAGGTTTTGATTGAATGTAGACACCCCATACCTGAAAAATGGCTGCGAAAGTCTGTAGCACAGGAGTAGTGTAGCGTACAAANGCCATGCAGAGGTGCCCATGCTGACCAGATCATTGCTGGAGAACACTTTGGGCTTGGCGGTAGGTATACACACCTGTAAGCTCACAGCATGTTGATGCTGANATTTTGTCTATGATGTAGACACTGACACCTCCATGTTACTGCGCAGGCCAACTTTCAAGTCTCTGTACACAGGCGACGTTGTTGCCTTGCAGTCTCCTCTCAGTGGGCAAGCACAAGCACAGAATCTCCTTGTGCGCCGCTTGGCTGCTGTTGAGGGTGAAGAGATGGTAACTGATGACTCGGACGAGTCCTGGCATCTGCCATCAGGCCACTGCTGGGTACTTTCAGAATCTCCTGAGTTCAAGCCAAATGAAGTGATAGACAGTCGAAGCTTTGGTCCTTTGCCAGTGGAAAACATCGTTGGAAGAGTCATCTACCAGTGCCAGTCTCCCACTGAGCATGGCCCCACTGGCAACAGTGAAGAAGCAATGTTTGATGATGCTGCTGTGTTAGATGCTGAGCTGGATGTAGATAGCTTCTGCAATGATCACTCAAAACCTACTTGACCAGGTTGCAGCTTTGTACATTATTATTCGGAGTCTTTGTATTGGCAGTGGTCTTTGTATTGGCAGTGCCAAGCCAGCATCAGAACTTCCAATATCCCTTTTTGCAGGGCTTACTTGTATATGTTGCAAATTTTAGGCAGGTGAAGTGCTGCTGTGTTGATATGCTACATTGCAACATCAGCAGTCATGCTGATGNACTGGGAAATTCTGCTTGCTGGATTTCTTTGAGACAGCACATAGCTCAGGAATGTCGAACACGCCGCCGTCTGGGCTGCCTGGCTTGTACATGGTGAAGTCAGCCAGGTACTCATCTGCAGCCAGCAACGCACAACTATGTGCACATTGTTCGCATTGAAAATGATCACAGCACCAGGACAACATCGAGGGCTGTCGTGGCCTAATTTGGCAAATCGAGCATTAGCTGCAGGCTACTATGCGGCATGGAGGAGAAGCATGGGTGCAGCGAGTCAAGCAACAACGTTGCTACACAGCCAGCAACTGGTGTATGATCAGGCTGCAAGACCAGACAGTCTGCTTACCGAAATGTGCCCCACTTGATATGTCGTTGCCATGCATGTGTAGGCGCACAGGTGCCCCGTCATGTGTTGTGTAAAAGTGGTAGATTGTTGTCTTGTCCCCATGCCTGCCAGCAACAATCAACATACTTNTCCAAGCAGGCTGTGCAACTTGCTATGCTTACCTGAGTAAACAGCTGGCTGCACTACGTATGTTGCATTTNCTTCCTGTGTACAGGCCGTCATGAAACTCTGTGTTGCAGGTAGCAGGGCACTGGATGTAATGCGCTGTGAACAGGTTGTGTACACCATGAGCACTTCAAAGCAGCAGCCAACTCAGATGAGGTGCATGTGAACTCGAGCCATCAGTCAAATGTGTGTCACAGGTGGCAAGGCGACAGATGCGATGCGAAGTGCAACAGGCCACGTCCACCATGAGCGGTGCTGGGCTGCAGCCAGCTCTGGGGTCCCCCCCAACCAGCCCCTCTTCAACGGCTCCATCTGCAGGTGACCCCCACATCACCCCCTGGTGTCACTTGTGTCAACAAGCAAAAGCAGACAGTGGCTGCGCTGTACCCAGTCTGCTAAAGCTGTACCTCCAGGTCAAGTCAGCAGCGCAGAGTGGCGCATGATCTGTTCACCAAATCNAGCACGCTGCTCATGGCTCTGGCTGGCAAGCTGCGCAACAGTGACCTCAATGTGAGCTGGCTTGTCAACCCCTCACATCTTGTCTATTTGCAGCCATGCATGTCCAGCTGATGTTGATCAATTGTGGCTTCCTGACATGCACTGATGTTGGACTGAACTTATTGCCTCTTGATGTTCTGGTTCCCCAGCATTTGTGACATGCTGCAGTGTACGGGCGCGTGTAATTCTTCGGCTCCTTGTAGCTTCAGGTGCCTTGCATGTTGAGTGGTGCACTTCGTACTCAGCACACAAAGGTCCATCAGTGTTGGTCTGCATGCATGCCACAGTGACTGGTTGGAGCGCAGGTCACTGGCAACATCACGTACAATGGTCACAATTTCACTGAATTCATTCCTGAGAGGACAGCAAGTTACATTGACCAGACTGACACCCATTTGGCTGAGCTGACTGTGCGAGAGACATTTGACTTNTCATGTGCGCCAAAATGGTTCGATGTGACATCTTGTGTTGTGATTTGAGAATCTGAGGCTTTTNAAAACTGTCCGGCATGTCAGGCTTCGCACAACCTCTACCAGCAGGCGCCATGTCTCAACAAACAGGCAGGATTGGAAGCCCCATGGATACCAACTGCAGCAGCAAACAGGCGTATTTCAACTGCAGAGATACTTGTAATAGTCAGGTCTTGAGCACGCAACGGCTTGTGCAAGGGTAGACAGATGCGCAAAACCTTTTTGCATGTTGGGATGTAACATTAAACGTATGCTCTGCTATGAGTAAACCTAGCATGTGGATATGATGTGCTGTGCAGCATGGCAAGAGGCATGCTCTGGTGTGTAATCCATATTCATACACAATCAGGCAACCAGGCATGGTAACAGGCAAATGCTTGCTGGAGCATGCGTACTTTCATTGCGTGACGAGCAAGATGTGCATGGCATGCATGTGTGACACAGCTGANCCGCTAAGATCGCCCGGCATCAGAAGAGGCTGACCTTTTGCTTCTGTCTGAAGCGCTTTTGCNTTTAGTATCCCGTGTGGAACTCAATCGGCACTCGAGGATGCGTTGCTTTCGTCTACCTGTTCACGCACATTGCAGGCTTGACGACTACCTGAAGGTGGGCTGACATTTATTGTGCGCAGCACTCGACAACCTGAAGTCCTGCTTGAGTTGGAGGGGCTTTGGTGGCAGTTGAACTGACACCAGTTTAGCCAGAACCTCAGGCTATGGCAGCGCAGGGCGCTGCGTTGCAGTCGCATAACAACGAGCTTGTCAAATGTGAGACTCTGGATTGTTTTTATCCGCCTCTCAGTCACGTACACAGCGTTCGGGCGTGACAAGTCACATGTTTATCATGACTTTGCACAGTTCGCGAATAAGCAGAGTGTAACTTTTCGACAGCATGTACACATTTCACAGGCAGCTATGAGCCTTGTAAATCTTGTCACCAAGGCAACGTGAAGCCTTATGCAAATGCCACATTTGCCTTACTCCCTCAGCCCACTGAAACCTAACATCACTCAACTGTCAAGTCAAGTTGCATGTACATTATGTCACAACACAGTGTGCCTAAGCTCATTGCAGCAGTCCTGCTGTGTTCATGATCGAAGCAAGGTTTGGCTACAGCACATGTGCTGCACGTCTCAAGTGGCCAAAATTGACAAGGCTCCATAGTCAGTGACCNTTGACCCAGGCCAGAGCAACAGACACGCTGTGGCTGCGAGCACTAAAACAACAGCAACACAGGTAGCCAGCACCATAACGTGTATCTCCATGGTGAGTGTTGCTTTAGCTCCAGACACCAATCTGCAATGCTTATCATATCCAGGTAGGGTCAAACCCTGACTTTTGTCAGTTGTATGCCAAGGAAGCTGGCTCTTCCAATACCTGCAGTGCAGGATGCAAAGCAGACATCTGCTGGGAGAAGAAGCAAAGAGGCATTTGGGGAGTGCCTGGACAGGACAGTTGCTTCCATTGCCAAGATAGGTACTTTTTGACACTTGTGCAAGAGTCAGTCAGAGGCTACATCAATATGAGATGCGCAGCTCAGCAGGCCTGTTTTCCAGAGACTGCAGCTTTGCATGCATTTGCAGCAGCACCTGACATGATACTGACCAGCACAGCAACAGCACCACGTCGCATAAATTGCATTGGGCACGGTAAACACCAGATTCAACGCTGCTGCTGCACAGCACAGTGCACTGCCTTTGNGCAGTCCCAGCAGCATTGACACATGTACCTGCAACCACGTCAGGGAGGATCTGATGCTGCAACTTTGCTGGGCCCAACTTGCATGTTGATCTGCAGGGCTATGCGCAAAAGAGTCACACAAAGGCAATGTCGTCCAGACGTCATAATGCAGTGGTCAGGATTGCAAAACTGACACTGGTACTGAAACACCAGTACAGAACTGTAGATTTGACTCAGGTCTTCAGTAGCCACATCACAACATTCTCAGCAGCGCCACTTGTCCTGCTCTTTGGTGTTGAGCAGTCAACAGATTGCAATAGATGCGCCATGAACAGTCCACAATTGCAACAGCCATACCATGAGCAGTCAGTCACCTGTTCTGGTCTGGGTGCCTCCACCACACGATACACTGCAGCTCCCCCAGGGGCCATAAACAAAGTGATTGCCATCAACGGCTGAGCAGGACCCACTGCAGGTCTCGTATGCCAGAGGCGTGGATGCAGTGTCAGCACACTGTGACATGGGAAGGAGGTTGTACTGCCCCTGGCAGTTGTGTGCGATGTCNCGAAAAGCCTTCCTCCAATGCCACACTGCAGCCACAGACGCAGACATGGACACAGAAGTGCTCACATTCCCCCCCTCAACAGCACAGTCAAGCCTTGAACATCAGAGTCCACTTGACAGGACAGATGAGGTGGTGTAGACACAGTTTGGCATGGCTTGTGCAGCTTGCAGTATTGCTTCAGTATGTATGCAATCTGCTGATGTTTTATCGTGTCAGTTGCTTACANCTTCTTTTGCAGGGCTGCGTACATGAGAGCACAGTCATGGGCATCCTTCCTTGCTGCATACTGAGCCTTGGCCAAGGCCTCTGCCTTGGCTTTTACTACCTGCATGCCCACACACATCCTCACAGCANGGCTTGGACCAGGCTCAGCACTATCACGGATTCAGTCATGCACAACTAACCTTCCAGTTTTTGCCCTTGCTGCAACCAGCAGCAGCCTCAAAGTCAGCAGGAGACAGCACCGGGCGTCCCTCAGAGTCAGCTCGGATTTTCAGTTGATCGCAAGACTTTCCGAGCATGAGCATCCCAGTCAATTGCTTGCAGATCACCGGTATCTGAGGAGGTGCTTGAGGATGACGGGCTATGATCAAACAGGACGCTCTCTTGGGGACCGGGCCTCCTCTCAATTCAGGCTGCGAGCAGAACACGCACGGTCGCTACATTGTGTACTTAGTGTGTGCNCCTGTACCAAGACGTCTCAACACTTCCCAGTGACCACGATCTGTCTGCTTGTGAACAAAACCTTTAGATTCTGCAACAGGAAGAAGACTGTTAAACTTTGAGGTGGAAGCTTTGACTGTTTGCCGCAAATACAATGCTTTACATGCATGCTTGCGCTTGCGTNGTGATGTTCAGGCTCAAGGTGTCTGCGAAGTAGCTCGGCAGCCATGCCATCATGGTGTAGTGAAACCTGCAGATGGTAAATAAGACCTTGACAACTTGCAGATTTGAGGAATGTGACCTTTGACTTGTGAGACAGGAGATCTGCAACATCTTGGCAGACTGTAGACGTGTGAGATACAGTGGCTCAGATGTAGACATAAATGTAATGCGGTGGGAACACCAATGCACCTTATTGGTGTTTGCTGCAGGGCTGCATGATGTGGCAAANAACAATCTCGCTGGGTTCCGGAATCACGAGAATTCCCTTTGGTCCTAGGTGCCATTGGTAAACAGGACCATACAGATCCGTCCACCTTGCGAGAGTCTGCAACGTCACACGATGAGTCGAGCAGCGCGAGCGTCCGACTCGTCGATGTTCACTCACAGTTGGTGTAGCTAGTCCTTGCGAAGGGTAGCAAATACCTTATGCAAATACGATGAACCGATGATACCGCCGAGGTTTCCTAACACTGGCCAAGCTGNGCTTGACGCCTGACACGCACAGAGCCCCATCACAGTGAGCATGGGCTGCATTTGCACCATGTTGCCNAGTTGATCAACGTCGTGACTACGCAACAGCTTGTAAAACAACACAAGCCATTTGATACTGGTACTTCTGCATCAGCACCACGCAGCATACCCACACATGCACTGGCAAGCCATGCAGTGCTAACCTAGGGTGTTCTGCACCGCCCCATGTTGTCATGCTGTGGTCGTCTCAAACAGTCATGTCACCAGGACAGTGACAACAAACAGACTAATGTGATAGCGAAGTGCATGATGAGCATGACAGAAAGAGCAGGCTGAAGTTGTCTTGAGCGCTAGATGCCTTTGACGCGGTGGCCGAGTAACAGCTAGCTGCGGCTTGCACAGTATGCAGGTGCCTCGCACATGGTACCAATGCAGCTGCTGTCGTCCATGTTGCATAACCATCAGCAAACACACAACATCATACTTTAGCTTTGCATGCTTGTCTTGTACAAATACTTTCAACAGAATGCTGCTAATTTGTACAGAGCAGTCTCAATGTTATGCTAACACCATAGTTCAGTCTTCAGTACATGATCTACAAAGTTCCATACAATACATGCTAAAGCACCCACACAGATTTGTTGGCATCAGATCAAGGTCCTAATTCAGCTTCTGCACATTGATCAATGCCATGTTTCAGCGAGTTGAGCAAGTCCTTGACCTCATCACATACCCGCTTGTTGCTTCTTGCATCTGGCACCACACTAGAATAGTTCGTGCTGATGGCTTGGGAGGACATGACATCTGGAACATGCTGCACAAACTTGGCTAGCTGCAGACAGAGAAATGCATGATAGTGTTGTGGCGTCATCAGTACTTTGCAGTAGCCAGCTGTCAGTACATATAAGTGTCAATCTGAATATATGAGGCACACCCACCAGGGTATGTTTTAGCCATGCTGCTTGCTGAACAGTACAGCACATCAGCTCCCGCATGTGGNTGTCTACTTACATCGATCCTCCTGCATTGCCACAATATCTGTCATTTTGCGCCTGCATCACAACGCCTGCTTAGTCTGATATTGATGTGCATCCTATAAAGCTAGCAAGCAAGTAGAAGATGTGCCCTTAGCTGTGGTGTTTGGTATCAAGCCTAAGCTGCAGCCACTGGTACACGCTTTCTGTTGTTCACAGGATCCACTAAATGCAGGCACATCGTGAGATGAGCACATGCATGCAGCTTCAGTCCACCCATTCTGCCTTCATGACCACGTGAGCATGGTGTCTGCACTGCCATGTAAGTCAAATAGCTGCACCAGACTTGCTGCTGCACCTGTTCATTGCAGGTACTGCTGAGCATAGCAGAGTTGCAGCCTGAGCTGTTCCTTCCAGTCCAGATTGGCATACAGGCCACGCTGTTGGCAGTCAGTACTGCTGCTTCTGTCCANGCACGTTTGGTCATGCCATCAGCATGCTGCAAGGCTCACCAAGAGCAGTTGTCAAGCACAAGTCCTCANGTTCACTTTAGGCCGATGTTGCGCGCAGAAGGTGTGGAACATCTGGAAGGTTACCAGGCCGCTACGCGGATCCCTCAACTGTGTCTGCATTGTCTCATTGGCAGCAAGAGATTGGTGGGAAGTCAGCTTGACTGTAAAAAAGTTGAGGGTATCCTGGATATTGTCTAGAAGCCGTCTGTGAAGCCCATACGGGTACTTGTGGCGGTTTGCCAAAGCCTCCAACAGGACGTTCGTGTCACACTGAATGACCCACTGTTGGTAACAGTCATTTGCCGCATCTTGCAGCACAANTTGGCGGTCATTGGAGACTCATACCAACCCCACACACTGCAAGCAAAGTTGATGTGTATCATGCAGCATTGTGGTGTGACGATGTAGGTACATTGTGTTCAATGATGGCAGTTGTCAAGGCACCCGCCTCATTGCTGACTCATACTGCACAATCATCTTTGACATTCAGCGCCTGACCAGGCTGCGAGTGCTGCCCCTCCCAGTGGCAGCCTTGAGTGCAGACGGCAGTCAAGGGCTGCATGTCAGCTATGAGCGCCAAAACCATGCTGCGCCTGGTAGGTCTTTGCTATGCACCCATCAAAGTCTGTTGTCACGGTAGTTATTAACGCCCACCAAGCAGATGAGTCGCAGTGCAAAATAGTCTCATTGCTGGATGGAGCAAAGAACTATTGCTATGTCTTGATTCTCTCTCTGGACTTGTGACTGTTGCTATGACTGCTGGATTTGCTGAGTTGTTATACACTTGTCTGCTGCATGCCCGTGCTGACAGTGAAAACACAGCCATTTGTAGCAAACCTGCGGTTGACACAAATTACACAGTGAGCTAATCTGTGCAATGTTTCTCATACAATGAAATGGTTGCAGGGCTGGGGTATACAGTCACAGTCAACAGACTGGGCACACTGGGGGAGTCTGCACCTAGCAATGATGGCCTCTGGCTGATGGACATGTACACTGGCAAAGCTCAGCTGGTGCTGTCACTGCTGCAGCTTGCAAGGCTTCAGTCAGACAGTGTCGCCATGACAGACACATTGCAGGCAGGCAGTCCAAGCCAATCTTGCTATCATTGGCTCAGCAAGCCACAGGTGGGGCACTTGCTCTAACATGGCACTGTGTCTACTGTCACCCTCAAGCGTCACGTCGTAGTTGATGCAAGCAGCATGACACACTAGCAATGCCTCATGTCAGCAGTCACACAAGTAAGCAATCAGTCTGGCATGTGTCTAGGTTTCACTTTACTGTACTGCAGAGTGTTTCGCCTGGCTGCAGCTTGAAGCAGTGAATGTTGCCAAACACAACACTGCAACAGTAAGGTGCAAGAATGTGCGAACGTCTGAGCTGCCTTGAGAGTGTGCACTCTGACTGCTGTCCAGCATGTGGTAGTCAACAAAGCCGTTGGCTGACACATGGGCGTTGCATTGCCTTTGCCAGCTTTCCAGATCTCTGCATTACATCTCAGCAGCCGGGTGACCAGTTGTTGCACACATCTACTTCCCAATTGTCATGGCAGTACATGCAGCAGAGCCATCCCTTGCNGCTTAAAAAGCGGAGCTGTTTGCAGCCAACAAAGATACACCTTGTGTACTACACAAGTAGTGTTAGCCCAAGGACTGTCTTCTGTCAGGCCTAACAAACCTCTGACCTGCAAATGCAAACTTGTTGGGACTAGAGGCTGGCAAGTGTTTGGGCTTCACACCTGTACTTGCCGGTACACAGTGTAGTGCATAGGTCCACACTGCACATTGCAGACACTGGCGTAGCACCTTGTGCGCATGGAGACACCTTATTGGATTATGTCCAGATGTTTACGCCCAACCTTTAAGCCCAACAGCCCAGTCTGCAGCTGATTTTCATAGGTCATGTACAGTCAGTGTGGTGGCGCATGGTTGCTGTCCATGAAAAAGACATGTAGGCGGTGGTTTCAGGTGCAAGGTGCAAATCGAACTCTGGCAGTGTTCACAGCAGGCTTATAGAACGCACAAGCCTGATACAGGCTGTTGCAGAATGGCTACAAGCAGGAGTCATGATGTAATGCGGCTGTGCCCTGTACGCTGCCATAGCAGATGCAGCGCATCTGAGATATCATGCAACACATGCTGTTCCTCACCAAGCAGATGCAGAGATGCAAAAGGCTCGTACTGCCATACAGGGCAGCCTAAAGCAGGAAGCAAATGCCGGGCATCATGCATACCAACCGTTGCGGGGTCANGCCTGAGCCGAGCTTGCATCAATCGAGCAGTTGATGTTGAGTCTCCACCAATGTTACAAAGCAACCAGATATGTAGCATGTCCCGATGCAGATGGCCAACATGTGTACACCTGACAGATCTCCATGTAGGCGATGTCATTCAATATACTGCAAGCAAGCTTGCTCAAGTGAGTCCTTGCCCACACATCCAGAGACACTAGGCTGCAATCACTGTATACCTGCAATGCTGGTCATAATTGCGCTGCAAAAGTTGTACTGCGTAGCGCATGTAAGCTGTATCATACACCGTATGTATACAAATACTGTTATGCATCTTGCAAGCAGTCCAAGATGATGTCCTGTCTGTTAGCAGCAGTGTCTGATATGACTGTCATCATTTTATGAGTGGCTGATTACAGAAGTACGTTCACTTGTCAGTGTGTGCGCCTGACATGAGGCATGTAGCCTCAGGGAAGCCTGACATTAGACCATGCATTGCAGNAGATGCCCACAAGACCAGCAACACTGTAAGTGCAAATGAACAGGTTAGCATTCTGGGACATCGTGGCACCAGCATGCCACTTACATGGTATGGCTCCTGCAGCGTAGGTTGACTCTGGGCTGAGTTTTGACACTGCTACAGCAAATATACACTGCTTGCTACAGGTACTGCATATGCAAACTTGTCATGCGTTGCTCAATTGTCATGACAGCAACATTGATGACGCTGTGGCCTTCATTTGCAGTGCAAACACCCAGGCTGCTGCCACTGGAACTGTCTGNCTGTTTCCCAAACTGCTGTCTTCTGCTTTTGTGCCTCCTTTTGGCCGTGCACTCTCCTGTGCCAACACAAGATGNTTGCAAAGCCTGCAGAGGCTCCAAGTTTACAGTTTCTGTCATCTGTGAGTTTAGGAAGGTGCAGCGGCGGAGCATCTTGAAAGCTGGGACCATATCCAGTACTAGGTGCGGGATTGAGAGCAGGATGGAACGCAATGGGGCTGCAGAAGCCAGCAATGCAGCCAGCACCAGTCTGGACTGAGACTTTGTGGCAGGGATGTTGACGTTCTCCTGATACTGGTTCACAGCATGTCCATGCTGATGTATATATGCCAGTAAAGAGGGGACCTGAGCGCTNCTATTATGGGCACAGGCGATTCGGAGAAGTATATTTGTGGATGAGAAGTAAGGGATCAAATGGCAAATCCATGTGTGCTGACACCGAGCAGCCCTGCACAACAGGACTGCAGGTCCTAGTAACTCAGCACTCTGGACTGCAACACCTACATGCATCCATGGCAGTCTATTGCAAATTGAAGTTGCTGTGCAGGTGTCATGTGCATGACCAAAAAAAAGTCTTGCCTGAGAGAGCTGTTGCCTGCTGCAGCAGAATGCAGTCNGGAGATGGTGAGCAGTTTGGTCGTGATGTCATTCCACACGCCCTGGAGAAGGGCTACAACGTCACTGCACACCACTTCAATGGCTACTGGAGGGTGCGAAATGTGTCAATGTCAGACCCGCATGTGCTCAATCCCAGCAGCAACAGATGTGCACATATGCTGTGCCAATTTGTTGACATGTGGCTCACAAGCAAAAGTCATTACGAATCTGACTGAGGCACAACATGCACAACTGCAGACATGATGAAGGACATTGCTGTGCAGCAGCAGCCCAGGTGCACATTGCCACGTCTGTGGTGATATTGATGTCCACACCACTTGTAACATAAGCGTCTGCTTACTTTGCGTACTCTGCTTGATGGTGGACAGTCCGCATTCTCAGCCTAACACATGTCTGCCAATGCTTCTAGATGGTGTAGTCACAGTTAGATACAAAAATCACATTTGTCAGTGCAGATGCAGTCCTGCATCTAGGCCATGCAATCCCACATAAGTGGCTACCTTGGTACGCACGCTATTATCTCACATGCTGCTTGCTCAATAATCACTTTCATTTTGGCGCCTTGATGTGTGATTTGTGGCATGTATAGGACATCACAAACTTGAGAGACTTCTTTGAAGTCAATCTGGAGCTGACCAGGCCGGGATCCCCAATTGCAGTGCATGATGTTGAGGAGGCCATTGTGAGCAGGGGCTACATCCTGCCCCCAAGCATGATCCATGACTGTACCATCACNGAAGACGGTACCAGCATATCTGTGGTAGCATAGTCAGCCTGTTGCAGCTGATATGGTTCATCCAACAGGTGATCCAATACTTTCAAGCCCCCTTGTTTATAGTATGTGTGCCAGGAACTGCTGCAGAGACAGCAGATGCTAGGCAGCACNCATTGTCCCCACAGTACAAGCAAAGTGCAAACATGTAACAACTTACCGCCCGTTTGCCAACTTGTAAAGTGCGTTTGATAAGACCCAGCTTCTCTTCCTTGGCTTTCTTGTCGAGCTCTGCTTGGATGCTACGCCTGATGCTAGACTCGTCAGCTGCAGCTGTGCTAGCAGATGCTTCCTGCNAAGTCGTGGACCAGTGTGCAACATTGGCAGAACAGCTGACCAGCCTGCCTTATTTATTCAAAAGTGTAACAGCAACAGCATGGAGGACCTGTTAAGGCAGAAGGGTAGGCTTGTGTAAGATGCGGAGTAGACATACCAACAGAGTCTTGCTGGCGAGCCTGCTGCTGTTGAGGTTGCTGCTGTTGAGGGCGCTGCTGAAGGGGATGCTGATGATGGATTTGCTGCTGTTGGTTTGGCTGCTGGCGAGGGTACTGCTGATGGGATTGCTGTTGATGCGGATGCCGTTGATGGTTCTGCTGCCACTGCTGTTGCTGTTGAACAAGATCGCGGCTCGGTGGCTGGGTGCCTGCATGTAATGCTGGTGGCATAGCAGCATGACTAGCAGGATGTGGCTGCCTAGCTAGTGGTTGTGAGACTTGGGCTAAGCCTGCCATGAGGCGCTGTGGTTGATGGGTGTACTGATCTTCAGCATGCATGCCTTGACCAGGAAGACTGTGCAGTGCCCCAGTTTGAGCTTGTTGCAGCCTCTCAAACGACCAGNCAGCTTCACACAGGCAAGGGAACACCCACGTAAGTATTGGCTATGCCACAAGGCGGCAACATCTTTTGCAGAATGCTCAGGCAGCCTGTGACTTGGGTGGGAGTGCTGACTTGCCTGGGTTGAGACTGCAGAGCTGCTCACAAAGCAGGCGGGGCAGCATGGGGATGACACGCTGCACCAGGTACACACTGGTNTATGTGCGAGTAAGACACGTGAGGCAGGTAAAGATGACACACGATTACCAGCACTGTTTCTGCCTGACGTGGCATGTAAGGACATTTCTTGACATGTACCAGTTTGGTCAGACACACAAACAGAGCGGCAGCACTCAAGTTGCACAAACACTGNCTTTCCACACAATGCAGTACTGAACCACATTATGACATGTCCAGATGCAGCTTGTACACCATATCAGAGAGAAGGGATCAGACTTGAGACCCACCAGCACTGCCTCACTGCCTGTACTCAATGCTACATGTTGTTCCTGATACACATACATTGCAGTGGCGGCGCTGTCAGTAGTGTCAGAGACCGCTTGCATGCCCAAGTAAGAAGCGTCAAGTAGTGCTGAAATACTGCTTGGTGCTGTGCTGCGCAGTTCAAANCGACCACCCCCAATTTGAAGGGGTAAGCTGCTTGCCCACCCCAGGGGGTGAAGTGAAGTTGAACTCCTGGCTCATTCCCAGCACAGGATCACCACACTTGTAGTAGTAGCGGATGTTGGGGGTCAGGTCTTGCATGGTGGTATGGTGAAAGAATGGGGAAGAGTAGTTCAGGTTCGGGTTGGCATTGCTGAAATTGTACACCTGCACTGTGGCACACACAGCTGCAGTCAGTACTCCATATCAGAAGTATTTACACCTGAAAGCAGGTTGTTACAAGTTGGTTATTGACAACCAAGCAATACCTCTTGCCTCTGCCCACATGGCAGGGTACCGACTTGTCAGCTGAGTGATGAAGNGTCAACGCTTAGTCATACGCTCACACTTGCCATGCCAAGCATCCCAATCAGCTGTCACTGTGGGCTCAACCTTGGTTGCCCTGCATGCTGAAGGCAAGCAGGCCAAGCTTTTGCAGCTCACAGGCGCAATTCACTCAGTGACTGCAGTGAGTGACTGCAGTGCTCTTTGGTTAGGGTCAAGAACCAAAATCACGAGTGTAGATGGGCAGATAGCATATATGACTGCTCAAACTGTATAACAGTAGAGTTGATTTTGCTGACTGCTCACACATGACACAAATGCCAGCACTGGCGTAACAAGGTACAGCCTGGTGACTTGGTGCATGTTCTAAGCAGTCACATCCTNTATAACATTTGCAATAGCCAATTTTGGATTACTGCAGATACGAGCAGAGTTGCTGGCTTGGTATGACGCAAATCATCGGCTCCTGCCATGGAGACGCAACCTACATTCTGTGCGCAAGGGGTTGCCTGACGACAAGTACTGTCCTGTCAGTGGAGACATGCCTCAGCAAGAGTTTGCGTATATGGTGNGTGAAAGCCTTGCGCAGATTGCAAATGCAAGCTGAGTATGCTCAAACTGCACTGTGTACATGCAGTGGCTGCTACAAGTTGGGTGTCAGTCAAGTCACAGCATCTGGCTGATGGCAATTGCAGAGCAGTACGGCTTCGAAGATGTCTTCCAGCATGCAGTAAGCTGCACCAGTTTGCAACACTTGCCGCCATTGCCGAAATGCAACCATCTCTACTTGCTTCCTCAATGCCCTTGCCTATACACACACAAGCGTCCACAGCTTCAGGACCATACACGCAATGATACCTGCATGTGCATGCGCAGCTTACATCAGTCAGGAGCTGCCCAAAGGACTTGCTGCGGCCAGAGCAAGCTTCAAGTCTGCGGTCTCTGAGTTGCTATGGTTTGGGTGCCATCCTTCAACAGCTTGCCACCTGGGAATCTTTCCCAGACTTGTTTCAGGTACTTCTGGTGCTGGGCTGCATGCCTGACAGCTCAACAGGGAGAAGTGTTTCCACTTGCAGCCAGAACCTCCAACATTGCAAGACTAGAAGGACTGCAGCTAGTTGCTCATTGCATCTGTGCAGTCAGAGAATCACCTTGAAGGACGTGTTTACATAAGTGTATGAAGCTGACACATCAACCTCTCAACACTCATTGTGGGTTTGCAGATGATTGCCATGTGGGCAAACGCTGACCCTGCCATCAGATCACAGGAAGTTAGCAGGCTTTGTGGTCAGGTGTTTGTTCCCCTGATCCGGCTGGAGGCTCTAGTGGAGCAGCTACAGTGCACACATGAGGTGCAGCAGGCCTTCAACAAGTACCTGGCGTCCCGGCGAAGGCAGCTGATCAACAAGTGTGGCGATGCGGCAGCCATGCACTCTGGCAATAATGATCANCTGAGCGAGCTTGCGAGATGAGTTGCTCTTTCTAGCCATGGTGCTCCTCTCGCGCGTCGTGCGGCATGATCAGTGTGCGGGTGCGAGCTGTGTATGCATCCGGCCGTAGGTGCGTTGTGCAGGCAAGAGTTGATTGCCTGTATCAGCCTGTCATGGGGTGAGTCGGACAAAAGTTTAAAACATGATGCTGATGACAACAGTCAGCTGCTGCAGAAATGGTCANATGCATATGGCAAGCGACAGCTTGAACAGCTTGACCCAGGACACAAACCAAGCTATCCAAGGTCATATATGCAGTGCACTTCTGCAGATCTGAGCACATGCTTGTCTGTTGCAGCTGAAGCATTGTCATGCCATTGCAGGCAGCCTTACAGCTCACACCAGCCCAACAAAGGGATGTTCTGTATCTGAGAAGGCTCTTCTACAGCAAGCTAGGGGCGCTGGCAAGAGACAGGCAGGACCTGCTGAGGCAAATCCCAACTGGGGCTGCAGAGACTGCTGCCAGCACAAGCAGCNACCTTGTCGTCATTTCACCTGGGTGCATCATATCATCATGAGGAAACCTGTACGCATTCTGAGCCATTTGACTTGATTTCTGACCTGGACAAGGGATGAGCATCGCAGGTAGAGTTGCCAGCATCACACGCAATCAGGCCTGCCAGGGTGCTGTGGTGCATGTCCATAAGAAGTGCAGTTTTGGCGCGCTGTGATGTTTGTCATGTATGTGTGCACCAGCTGCAGGTGATGCATCCCAGTTNTGTAGGATGTGCCTCAGCCATGTGCTGCAGTCATCCAGGTGATGTTCTTGGCAGCACTACTTGTAGAGCACAGAATTGCCAAGCAGGAGCTGCATACCTGGCAAGAATCTAGAGAANTTGCTTTACCACAGTGATGTGTGTTGGAATGAGTGTTCAATCCAGGCATGCACAAGCTGTACTGGCACTGCATCTAACTGCATCATGGCCTGCCCTTTACAAGATGCATAGCTGTGACTGCCAGTATATACATACATGTGTCTGGAGGAAAGAGCATCTGTGAAAGTGCCTGAATACAGTATGTGGTGTGCAACAAGTTGCTGCACGTATCAAATCAAATCATAGCTATTGAGAAGCTCAAAGGAGATTAGACAAGTGCTGTTTTCAAACTTCAGGACGATGTACTCCATGTTGCAGGTAACTCAGGACCTGCGGCTCCAAGGACTGGAGAGTTTGTGGAGTAGCCTCACCATTACCTGCATGTGCTGCATTGTCACACCTTGCAGGGTTGCCTCGCCTGCTGTTGCACCTGCTAAGCCTGCTTGCGGCGCCACTGCCCAACTGCACATCAACAAGAAAGTCTATGCTTCTAGCATACTGGTGCTGATGTTGTGGTGATGGTGGAGGACACCTGGCAGCTGCACAGAATGCACTTGCTGACAGCCTGAGGGCAGCAGAAAAGAAATAGGTGAGCAGCACAAGCAAGGTCTCACCAGGGGGCATTCAGTGTTTGAAGATGCTGGTCTGGGCAACTAGCAGACCTCAAGCGAGTATTAGAGGCATCTGTCGGACATGCTGGCTGGTCGTATCTCAGCGTGCCTGTATTACAACCTCATGCAAGCTTCATGATTACGCTAGCAATGGCAGCATGGTCCGAAAGCCAGATGCTTCTGGANCCCTGACTCCTGACTCCCCGCACAAAATATTGCAACCTGCCTCTTCTGATTCCAGGCATAATAGCCATACTGCATTCAAGCGCGGCAAGCTATCTCTTGCTGATGATGTTCACAATAACAACACACCACATAGGCAATTGTACAACAACAAGCAGCAGCAACAACAAGAGGAAATGCCCNAGATGTATGCACTCCAAACTGGCAGCAACAACCTCTTCCTCTGCCACTGTATGTCCTGGCACCAAGACCATACATTACCTGTAGGCAAGCATCTGCCCTTTGCATATCCGCGGGAGTGGGCTTGCCAGAGAGCAGCAGGCTGACAGACTGGCTGAGCTGACTCAGCTGGGACTCCATGTCTGGCAGCGCCACAGGCTTGCTGTCACTCCGCAGCCCTACAGGGCAGTATTTGAGGGTATGAACACATCTTGCAGTACATTGGATATTGTTGCAAGGCAATGCTGCCCTTGTCTTGTTGTTGGTCCTCTTTGTTTGCCAAGGCAACACTGGGCTGCATTCCTCATGTGCTGTCACTGGTTGCCAGGGCAACATCCTCANAGTTGCACTCAGACACTGAATGAGACACACCACACAGCTTGGTGATTCTTCAAGGACAGTCCCTGCGGTTCCCTCAAGACTCAAAACATTTAGCAGTAAGTCACAGAGTTACCTGGTTGACACCCTGAAGTAGTCTGTATGCTTTTGTCAGCATTGATAGTGACAACACAGCCCTGAGTGCTGCCCACTGCTAAGGCATCAAGAATGTCCCTTTCCTGATTGCAGCCCGTGTCCAAACAAGAGACTGCAGGCACAGCAGTGCCAAAAGTTCTGACACCAGNCTCACAATGTCAACTCAATCTGTCGGCTTGTCAGCTGCATACAACGTGAGCAGGATACCCTAAATGTCAATGCACATGCAAACACCGTAAGCATACCATGCAGTCCAGTGAGTGGAGGGCTAAGGGACTCACCACTGCTCAACAGGTGATTGGATGCCAAGTCATTGATGCCATACAAGCTATCAATGCCTGCCACACCTCCCACGGCCCCACACCACTGTGTGGGTATAGCAAGGTCACTGGGCGTACCCCCCGCAACAGCATCGACCCCATACAGGTTGGCAGCTGTTGCTTGGTTCTGGGTGAAGACTGTGTTGACGGCATGCAGTGTGGAGTTGTCATACAGCAGCACCGCCCCACCACCTCTGTCACCGTTTGCATGATNGTTCACTATATGTGCAACAGTCTATGGGCCATTCAAGAAGGCTGTCATTTTGCAGACCTCATGCATAGGGCTATGCTGGTTTCTGCAACCGTCAAGAGTCAACACGAACTGGCAAGCTGCACGCTCATCTGGGATTCTGACCCTGGCACAGTGCCTAATATCAACTTGACACGCCAGTACTGACAGTACAGACGAATGCTTGGCAATGCAACAAGTTGCAAGCAANTATCAAAATCGGTAACCAGCTTGTCACTGACAGGACTCATCTGCCACAACCATGAGCTAGACTCTGTAAATGACAAGGCTTAGAGTTCTACGTCACCAGTTACAGATGGCTGAATGAAATGCTTGCCAGCACATGCTGCCAGCAAGATGATGTGGNTGTTGGTGTTGGCAAGCTATCATTGCTGTATATGTCAAAGATGACATTGCATCATCACGAAAGGCAACACACCTGTTGGCATCAGCAAAGATGTCATTGCTGATGCTGCCAAAGGTGCCGCTGCTGGATGACAGCAGGGGGTCATCCAAGGGCTGGTCCAGCACAGAGGCAGGGCTGAGCCGGCAGGCAGCTTGGGCTGAGGCCAGCTGCTGCTTCAGCTCGTCAATGTCATGTGCAAGTGCTGCTGAGTTTGCATTGGCATGCTTGACCTGAGCTTGCATGAACTCTCTCTCTGCGTACAGGATCTGCAACAAAGCTTGGCGTCAGGCAGTGCCTGTCTATGCAAGTGAATGAACTTGGAGACTGCGGTGCTGCACACTGCCTGNCAGCCATGAATGGGAAGGTTAACTGTCTCCGAACCTGCAGGTATATAAGCCATTATGGCAATGTATTCATTCAAAAATACGAGTAACTGTGAAGCTGTGAGCGTTCACGATCGCTCTACAGACAACAAAGTCACACGGCAGGCCACAGACCCAACTGGCTGCAATGAGTGCCAGGAGCCTCACCAGATGCTGTGTGTCAAATGCAGGAGGTTTGGCCGTAGGGTTATTACATATACCGGAACCAGCGAACTCGAAACTGCAATTGCGGAAAGCAGCACGGGCAGGTCGTCGATGGCAGTGGGTAAGGGATGCTTGCGAAGCTGACACAACCCTTCCGTGTGCTCTCGACACGAGCAAATCCTGCATTTCAGCAGCGTGTGCTCGCGAAAAGCTTGTCTTACGGAACTGGTGGTCGCTTTCAGCTCCCTGCCCTGAACCGCCCGCAGTCTGTCGCCCGGGCATTCGGTGTGGCCGTCTCACATGAGGTGGCAAATGACTTGAAGGCACAGATTATATCTGAGTCAGGGGAGATCAGTTTCCGGTACGAGGTTGACAACTACAAGTCACAGTCAGAGGAAGCACTAAATAAAGCTGAGAAGGCGGTTGGGTAAGCTGCGGACCCCAGCTGGAGGTCATGTGCTGCTCATGGCATGTCAGACTATTGTTTGCTNACAGTACCACAACACAAATGCCTGTAGCTGACTCTAAATGATTTTGACGGATGCTGAGTGTAACTGATGATTGGTAACAAGGCATACCTCCTTGTCAGCCAGGGCGACAGTGTAGCCACGACCCTTCTTGACATAGCGCCTCTCCAGCACAGGGTCAAGGACTGGGTCCAGCTCCTCCTCAATGTTCTCAATCAGCAGAGGCTTGCCAAAGGAAAGGCAGTCCTACAATGCAGGCACATTGTCAGACATGTCATTGCCCTTGAGCCAGTCTGTCAGCTAACCAGCAGCAACTGATACAAGTACGAATGAAATTAACATTGCAATTGGGTCTTGTCATCTTAGCTGCTACAATACCGCAGGATCAAGTGTGCATGTTACGAAGATGAAACCAAGCTATCACAACATGCACTCGACCTGCTGCAGCCTGCAATCAATGAAGTTTTCTGTTCACCAAAACACACATGCCACAGTGTAGCATACCTCTAGATGGTTCCTGAAGAGCTTGTCATTCAGCTGGGTGACCTTGAGCTGGTTGGCCTCCTCCCTGTGCATGATCCAGGTGCGGCCCTGNGCCGAGGGACTGAAGCCCAGCTTGAGAGTTCTAGACCGACTGCTTGCGTGTCTGAGGCTACCCTATATAGCCCCAATGGCAGAGGCTATGCCAAGCCTGCAACAAACACCCTTTAAGGTCAGCNGCAATTTCACTCACGACAGTCTTGTGGCTGAGATGTATGATGCGCACTTGTTTGCAACAAGCAAGCTTGTGACCCAGGACCTATGGCTGCAATGGCGCTTATCAGCATTGGTGCTGACAATAGAACGGTCTGTGGGTAAAGTAACCCACTTGACCTGCTGCATGATGTCATTCTGACAATATCTCCTGGCAAACAATGCCCTTGAGGTTTTGACAGCACTCAGCCTCAGCAAACATGCTCAGAGCTCAGTGCTCAGACAGGGCTTGTGCAGTGACAAATGCGCCTGGCTATCCCCAATCCTCGGCAGTATCAACACCACATTCTGCCAGCTGCATCCACAACTACTATCCCCAGTTTCACACATGGAGCATGACATGAGGCTTGGCAACCAGCATTGGGGTCAAAGCTGTAGATTTGTTAAATGAGGTTCAAATGTGATGTCGCTGTCAAAAAACTCATTTGACAGCAACGTCATGTTTTGAGCCTCATTTGACAAATCCACAGCTTGGACTCCAATGCTGGGTACCAAGGCTGATGTCATGCCCCATATGTGCAAGTTGGGGAATGCTGTGGCGGTGCTTGACATTTTCAGGGTTCTCAGGGAGTCAGCTGTAGTGGTGATTAATGTGGTCTATGCTGACACCAAGTATTGGGCAGCTATCAAAACGAGTGAGCTTGGTGGGGCTCTGGATAGAGAGCAGCGTAACTGTGCTTAGTATGATCTGATTTGGTGTGAGAAGGTGACAGCTGCATTGAGAGGAGGCATGCAGCTGTTTGGAAAATCATTTGAAATGGAGCATTTCGTAATTGCACAGTGCTCTGAACATGTTGGCATCACCAGACTATTCTCACATTGAAGCCTGGCAAAGTGTCAAACATCATTGCAACAATGCTTGCCTGCTGTGCTGATAAGCATACTTGTGTTCCATAGGCACACAGTATCCTTGAGATTCTGCCAGCACCACAGTGCTCTCGCACTCAGCAGGCTTGCTCAGAGCTCGGCGCTCAGACAGGGCTCACGGCCACTGTGACAGTCACACCTGGCATGCGCTTGGTACCGGGCATTGTAGATCGGGTGTGGGATGGCGTGAGTCAGCACGCCAGAAGTAGTCAAGGTTCGTTGATTGCATCCACACTTGCAATTTACATTTGACAATGCAGCCAGCACATGTGACTGTAGGTATGCCAGACCAATGCTGTCACACATTGGTTGCTTGTGTGTCAAGCTGGCTTGCTTCCATTCAGGCCCATTACGCTTCGCATTGCTTGTGAGTCATGTGGACATGCTGTGCGACAGGCCGCTTGCATTCTGTGAAAGCCAGTCAATGCCCACCTACCTGTTTTGCCGGAAAACTGCTGTCAAGCGGTAGTGTGCTTGAAATGTAACCAGCAAGTACATATCACAGCTGCCTGATGCATCCTGAAGGTTCCGCATGGAGTCTTAGCAGGCTGCTGTCTTGGCAGCTGCTTTGTGTTGCTGCCGCCAGCAAGCAACTCAACGCAGCGCATCTTCACGATGCATGACCGCATGCAAATGCATGGGTTTCAGGATTTAGGGTTGAGGCTCAACCCTCAATGCATATGTGGCTGGCCACACATTGATTGCATGACTGCTGGCTTCAGGGCTGGACAGCAATGCTATGCGGGACCAGCAGCTGAACGCTGTGCACCTGCAGCAGGACTGCATGGCCTCTTCTGGAGTGAAGGTTCATTGCAAGGCACCAAACCTGCAGGCGACCATATGTCAGGTGAGGTGTGTTGCGTGTGATAGCACAGTGGAGTAACAGCTTACGCTGCACTATAGATGAATAAGTGTGGTGTATACAACGCGTGGATTAGGCACTGTGCTATGCTGCTCTGTGCTGTCCTGTGTTATGTGTCACTGTGTAGTGCCGTGCCATGCTGTGCTGTGCTGATGGTACAGTACATGCCGGGGTGTATCTACTGTGTGGGTTAGGCACTGTGCTGTGCTGTGCCACGCATTACTGCGCCACGCTTTACTGCGCCATGCGTTACTGCGCCATGCATTACTGCGCCACGGATCACTGCGCCACGCATCACTGTGCTAGTCCATGCCATGCTGTGCCGTGCTGTGCCGTGTTGTGCTGTACAATTCTGTGCTGTGCTGTGCTGCTTGCCACTTCTGGTGGGATGGTGCCTTGTGCTTCTTATACAGTAAAGTTTGTTCGCTTCTAGTTCTGACAAATATTGCAGTCAGGCTGAATTGCAATCAGTCCTTGAAGGCACAGTTTGGTAGCACTGTGGGAGGTACTGCAGCTGATCTGCTTGCATGAAGCAGGAATGCACAGTTGGAGGTGCCAGCAGTGACGGGATCAAGTATGACAGCAAGACTGCGTTTTGTAGATTGGGAAAGCAGTAATCTTGACTAAGGGGCACAGAACGCGTCCAGAGCTCAGAAACACACATGACTGACAGGCTTCATCCATGCAGGGGGATTTGACAGCGCTTTTGGGGTTGGCTGGGGCAATCTCTGCATGGCAGTCTGAAACAAGGTCAGCCAGCTTGATCCCGGTGGATGAGCTGGTACCCATGCAGATGTCAATCCTGCTGGACTGTAGACTACAAGTGTCACTGATGAGCAGCATTGAGGTCAGCTTTTGTGTGCACTGTGTTCACATGATGCGCGCTATGTCCGCACAATCAAGTGTGTCAGTCCTGTTGGACTGTAGACTACAGGCCTCCTTGATGAGTGGCACTGAGGTCAGATTCTGCACCACTGGTCCATGTGCTCGTGTATGTACCGATGACCTTGGACTGTAGACCACAGGCCACACTTATCAACGGCATGGAAGTCAGCTTCTGCATACCACGTCTCCATGAGTGTGTGTGTGTCTCACCTACTGTCCTGGCATAACTGACGAGCGGCATGGAGGACAGCTTTGATGCGCTATGGCTGCGCATTGGTATATGTGTCGGTCCTGCTGGACTGGCATTACTGATAAGGGGCACTGAGGTCACTTTCTGTGCACATTATGTCCACATGTTTGTGCACGTGAAAACCCTACTGCACTGCAGACTACAGGCATGACTGACAAGTAGCATTGAGGTTAGCTTCTGCACAGCGTGTACATGCCTGTGTATGTGTCAGTCCTACTAAAACTGAAGATCATGCATTTCCGATGAGCGGCACTGCGTTTAGCTTTGCACAGGGCGCCTCGTCGTTGACAGGGCAGACTTCAAGCATGCTGGACTGCATAGTGCATGCACTGCAATGGATTGCTTGAAAGCATCCGCACTGGGACCATACAATCAACATTGGCATCCAATTGCAGGTGACGCCAGAAGCAGCAAATCAGATGCCCCAGTTCACAGCGAACATAGCAGAGATGCAGCTCTTGAACGTCAGCAGCCTTGGCGGAGTGATGGACTGTGGACATTTGGCAGTACAAGCACAAGGAGTCACCCTCAGGGGCCAGGACAGGGGCTGTTTGCTGTACTGCCCTGCTGAGGGGCCTTCCACTTCTTCTGCCTCATCACCAGCCATCGAGTTTTGGCAGGTGTCGAGGTATGTTTTGCCACATCACTGCTTAGGTGTGTCACAACAGGGGCTATTTGATGTACTGCCCCATCAAGTTCTCATGGATACACAAGAAATCTTCTGCTTCATCAGTTCAGCGTTGCAGACGTCATGGTGTGCATTGTGTCACATGATCCATCACTTCCCATTACGTCTCTTATTGTGACTGTGGCTGTATGCTGAACACGCATGGACAAGGCTTCTGTACTTTCTGGAACCCTTGCCTCTAATCCCTCTTTATGAGACTCCTGACAGATCTCAAAGTGTGCCATGTGATATATGCAGCAAGTGAGCAGGCAGCATGTGATATATGCGCCGTGTGATATATGCAGCATGTGATATATGCAGCATGTGATCTATGCGCCATGTGATATATGCAGCATGTGATATATGCAGCATGTGAGCAGGCAGGCACGAGACCATGTGCTGCAGCATCATCATCTGATTTACAACGCTAATGCAGGTCATGCAGTCTACCACCGGCAGGCTTTCATGACACAGTCTGTTGCTCACATTTGATGGCTCCTATCAGTCGTTTGATGTCACAAACATCCAGGCACGGACTTGGTCTGAGTATTGGAATGGGTTGCAATCATGCATGTATTGTGTAATATATGGTAGTCTAATACAGTGATAACAATGATAATACTAATGGTGGTATTCATAGTATTGTGTTGTATGTACTACGTTATTTTTTTATGCAAATTGTGATGCTGCAGGCCATGCAGCCTGCAAAGCAGCACACTAGCCCCGCCTCAGGCAGCCGGTCAGCAGGCACAGCTTGCATCCCATGAAGGCCACAGCTCAGCATTGCTACTCGGCACAACCTTCACCACAGACAAAGGCGATCTCAAGCTGTCATGGCTGACAGAGCTGGCTAGCTTCTTTGCCGTCGGGGGTACCTCCAATGAACCCCCAGGGGTTGGTGCACAGACCCCTGACGAGGCCCAAGGGGATGTTGTGCAAACCTCAAATGGGTCCCAGGGGATTAGTGCACAGTCAGCAACCCCTCAGACAGCTGGGGACCAGGACGTGAACCAGCATGGAGTTCGATCAAAGGCTGTTTCTCTGGTCACGGCGATGGGTTATAGCGTAGCTCTGCAAGATGTTGCACTACGGTATGAGCCCAGCACACAGCACATGCTGCGCGAGCACTCACATGACCATCCCCGGGATGACATCAGACACCAGTCTTCTAGTGGGGACCACGTGCAACAGCTTACTCATGGCCGCCAGCAGCAGCTGGGTCACTCACCCATGTCCAACCAATCAGCGAATTCTGCTCAGGCACCACAACATGCTAGGCAGACTGCACAGCATCAGCATGAGCACAGACATGCACAGCAACAGCACCAATCAGGTGCCATGCAGCAGCAGCAGCAGCAGCAGCAGCAGCAGCAGCAGCAGAATATGTCCCCTCTGTTGCAACATGCTCACTCTGCAGCTAGTGGCACAGGTGACAGGTCAAACCAGCTACATGACGGTGACACTCATCTGCCTGACTCAACTGAGCTGCATCCAGATTCCCATCAGCATTGTACTCTGGATCCCCAAGTGTCTGCAGTGCTGACTTTAGCAGGTTTGCAATGGGGACTGCAACCCGGGGACGAGGCGCAGCAGGTTTGCCTGCAGTGCATAAGCCTGTACTGCGCTGACTCAGCATCACAACCGGGCATGTGGGGGCTGACTGATCCCATCAGCATTACTACCGGCCTCCTAGCTGAGTCAGGGTATGGCTTAGTCACCCAGGAGGCACAGCTCAGCATAGCTCTGAAACCAACCCAGGAACCCATGGGCTTCTTTCAGACAGAAGTGACAAACCAGCATCTGGGCATCACCATTTCCAAGCCCCAGTTACAGATGCTCACTCAACTTGCCAATCAGTTAACCTTCCCGCATGCTGTATCACAGCCCAGCAGTGCCAGTGATGGCTCATCACTGCAGAGATCATCTACGGATGATCCTGCTGAGAGCAGTCATACTACAAATGCCCAGCTGGGGGCGCTTGAGTGGCAAGAAAGTATTGGCAGTGGGCAGCTGCAGGTTATGGATGGCGTGCAGGAAGATGCTTTCAGAAGGTGAGTTTGTGCACGATGTCTGTCTATCTGACAACCACTTGTCTGTGCCTGCCAATGAGGGGCTACCTCCAATTCCAATCAAGACACTCACAGTCACAATGTGTTTCCTGCACGACATTATGCAACAAGGCGTGCGTTGTGTCATGCACACTGTCATGCACCAAGTCATGCACCGTCTCACATAACTGTGCCAAGGAACCCTAAACCCAAAACCCATACTGTGTCAGGGAACCTGTCATACACCGTCTCACATACTGTGTCAGGGAACCTGTCATGCACCATGCATTGTGTCATGCACAATGCCATGCACAGTATCATGCACACCTAGCAACAGCTTGGTTTCAGAGCCACTGTTGACTGGCTAGCTCCCAGTTACACGTCAGCCTCACCCGGAATATTGAGCACCACGACAGCACTTCTCTTCTTTGCAAAGACAGCTTTAGCCCACACTGTGGTGTGTTGTCATATTGAAGGACACTGTTTTTGTGAGGCATAGAGGATTCAGATGGCCGCTGTTGGTTAAGATAGGGTTTCAGATGGCCCTTGTTGGTCAAGATAGGGTTTCAGATTGCTGCTGTTTGTCAAGATAGGGTTTCAGATGGCCGCTGTGGGTCAAGATAGTATTCTGTTGCCGCCATGAGACATGGGCACAAATTGCATGCACATGAGTGAGGTCAAGTTTGAATTTCATTGTCCAAATAAAATGATAAAAAGTCTCTACATCCTAATTGGTAAATGTGTAGAAAAGACAAAGAAAAGTCTACGCCGCGAGGCATGTGATGGGAGGCCTTGGATGGACCGAAGGCGTCCCATTGGTAAATCCGTACTTTGCATACGTCCATGCATCCTGTGTGGGTTGCAACCCCTCTGTTGTTTCAGGGAGTTTTCTTCGCCTGCGGCGTCAGTCTTTCTGGAAGGGCGCTGGTTTCCAACCCATGAGGCAGAAAAGCCTGATCTCAGTTCCAGCATCATTCACATCGATCCACAGATGGACCAGGTACATTCTCACCCATGCACAAGTGCACTTGTTTGACGCAGCAGCTGGCTTTTCTGCTGAGTAGCGTTTACGCCAACGCCCAAGGGCTTATTGAATGCCAGCAGCATAGCACAGCACAGCACTGCACTGCATCACATATCACATCAGGGCACAGCACAGCACAGCACATCACATCAGGGCACAGCACAGCACATTATGGAACAGCACAGCACAGCAGCTAGTACTTGTCGTAGCACAGCACAGGTTTGCTGTTGCATTTCAACCTTAGCTCATGTGCTGATCAGCACAGCATTGCATGGTGTGGCATGTGTAGCCTTTCACATCAATCATTGAGAACCTCACTCCCTCCAGTAAGTACTGCAATGCAAGTTCAGCAAAGCATGGCATCATGATACGGCATAGCGTAATGGTACAGCGCAGTGTCAGTACACTGCACAACACAATGTTACTTTGTGATACAGCATGATCCATGCTGTATGACATGACACAGTATAGCGTCATGACACAGTCGGAGCATGAGTCACATTTGTAGAACCCATGTGCAGGATCCAGCAGAGCCCATATCCAGCAGGTTACCACAAGTGACAGAGAACTACATTCTGCCCGGCACGCCATCTGTCAAGGAATTTGATGATTGGCAGGATGAGTCAAGCAACACAGAAAGAGCTGTTTGGTAAGCTGGCTTTGCAGTACACATGCCAATCAAAGGTTCAGGCAACATTTTTGTAAATGGAATTGTGTTGATCTGAGTGGTCAATGCACCCGTGTTTTTTCTGAGAAAAGGAATGTTGCCCAGACTGGATAGTGTGACAATCCGGTTTGCTCTACTGTGAGGTTGCTATGCGACTCTGCCTCAAGCTTGCTGGAGTTTTGCGAAGCTGTTCATGTGGTGTGACCGTTGGTCACCAAGGGTGGCAGAAGCAACAGCGCCGCATAAACATAGCAGCCTTGTTGAGCAGAACTGCAACCAAAGGTGACACAGATCATTGCCCAGGGTACGGCATTCAGCATTCAAACTTTTGGATATTCAGCTTTTGTCAACCCAGTCACTCTTGATGACAGCAGCGTGCTTCACAGGTATGGGGACCAAGACAACCCAGAAGTGGCGGGTCCCGACATGCAGGAAAACTACGTGCAGCAGCCCAGCCCAACAAGGCTTCAAACGCATGACGCACAGACAGGCGCCCTGGGGGGCCTTCCTGAGGGGTACCCCCACCCCTTGTCCCGCTTGGTGCTCCGAAACCTCAAGATCCTGATCACTCTGAACCAGGAGGCTGAGTCACAGGCTAATGCTGCGGTGCAAGCAGAGCCAAACAATGGACGGCTTGAAGTGGATTTGGAAGGTGTTTGCCTCCAGCTGGACTCGTTTGACAAGAAGGCTGACAGCACATACGCTTGGCGCCTAGCTTTCAGCATGCATCAACTGGAGGTAAAGCGCCTGCCAACCTACGCATGATGCAGCCCACGTACATACGAATCTTCTTGCAATCATGTTGGATTGAGTCACCACTGTCTTGTAAGCACAGTGACTTGTTGTGCACAGCGCTGCAGCATGACAGACTTCAACAGCCAAATGCTCATGACAAATGCATGTGGGTGACATTGGTAAGTTGTCAAGGTCACTGTTGATGAGGGCAAGCAAAAGTGCTTACTAGGCATCAAGTGAGCAGACTGCTCAAAAACCAAGTCAGCAGACATATGGATTAGGCATTCATGTGTGTAGGTGCGTGACCATATGAAGAAGAGCAAGGGCAGGCCAGCTAGGTGGCGCAGAATGCTAGGGTACCATTTCAAGCCTCGGAACCTGAGACATCCCTCCGCTCACCTGCTCAAGGTAAACATGCCATCAGACAAACTGTGGCATTCTGTGACAGTCTATGGGATCTGATGCTACTGGCAGACCGAGAATGTCACAATGCTGCTGCAGTAGCAGCCTTTGTTTTGCACGCATGATGTTACTGGCAACTGGCCTGAGCTGCTGGGTTTACTCCCNTTGTTCTTTGCTGAGGGATTGTTGCAGAGCTTGCCACCAGCTATTTCAACTATTCCTGAGCTGGCAATGTTGGCTTGCTGCAGCATAGCATGTTGAAAGCAGNTGTGGCAAGTGACGAGGAACAGCGGTGCCTTATGCATGCGTTCTTGACGAGCTGCGGCTCTTAATGCTCGATGAGTCTCGCGCAAAGTCTGTTCACAGCCATAAATCATACTGGTGACTTTGGCAGTAGGTGTCCTACTTTAATTGTCCTACAGAAACGTTACTTTTCATGATGATGCCCATGGACCCAGCCAGTGTGACAGCAGCCTGAGTCTGCCACACTCATGGTCTGCTCAACACCTGCCATATGTTGGTGTGAAGCTCTTACAGGATCAACTCAAGCTTTTGAACTGACAGCAGCCTGNTAAGCTCAGGACTGTTGCTGCGGCGCCGCTTGTTTTGGCCATTTCTGTCCCTGCTGGTGCTGCGATGCTGCCGCTTTCTGTCCCTGTCCCAATGCCGCTCTCTGTCTGGGCTGTCTCCGTGGCGACTGGGTCTGCCATGCCTTTCATAGTCTGACTCCCTGCGACTGTCACTGTGCTTGTGCCCGTTGGCTGTGCTCGTGCTGGCGCCATTCTGAGACTGCTGCCTGTGGCTGAGGCCCTCTGNCCCTGCTTTTCTAGACTTGGGCAACTTCCCAATGCAAGCAATGTCTTCTGTGCTGTGTCAGAACCATGTGAATGCAGATGTGTCACCGGTTCTTGAGACAAGCTTTTGATGTGTCTTCTGCTTGCTCCTGCAGGAGGAAAGCGCAGCAATCACTCAACAGCGAGAGCAGCTGGTTCTGGCGGAGAAACTGTTTGGCATGGACATTACTAACTACCCTGACCTTGTCCAGGTAAGTCGTTGGCATGCCATCAAAGCAGAGATCTGCTGCTGCCTGCTGTCATCTTACTAAGACATGTGCAAATCAGAAGTGGATTCTTGCTTAGCCATCGGCATGCAAACGGGAACAATGAAATGCTGCAAATCTTGCTGCTGTNTCATTTGTATGTGCTGCAAATCTCCTCATGGCATGCTAAGCCCATACTTGCTGTGTTGTGTGTGGTGTTTACATCAGTGGCAGCAACAGCAGTTGTGACAAACCTGCGNCTTGTCGCTGCATGTAAGCTTGATCATCTGGTAGGTGCATGCCGTACACTTAATCGACAACCAGAACCTTGCTGATCTACCACACTTCTGCTTACATTATGCCCACTCCTACGTGTGTCAAGGTGCGGTCAGAGGAGTGCAAGCAGCAGACTGATGTGCGTACNAGGTACAGCGATGCACACTTGTATGCATCCAGCATCAGTTGAGGACATGCAGGTAGTCAAGGCAAACAGTCAAGAGGCAACAGTGCTGGCAGTGATGAAGCTATATGCGGTGCTCAGTCAGGCGCACTTTGTGAAGCGGCAGGCAGCAGATTGGGAGGGGGCTTTTCTGGGCATCCTGGCCTTGCCCCTGCCCCTGTTGNACAGCCTTGACAATGCACTTTGCAAGGATTGCCTACCTGCTTGCCCAGTCGCCGCAGACCTGGGGGGGTCGTAGAGGGGGACCCAGGCTGGGTCACATCAAACCCCACTGCACTGCTGACTCTGTGGCTGCTGCGCAGCTGCATGTGTGCATGCTGGACATTGTCAGCCTGAGCAGTCTTAGGTGCAAGATGCTGGGTTAAAGCTTGCAGCTTGGGCGTCAAGGCCCGCATGGCTGCTGCTGCTGTAACAGACATTGCACAGCCTCAGCACAGCATATGTTAACAACGTTTGTTGCGCTGCTGCAGGCTGTATACCTGGTGCTGCGGAAAGGGGATTTGGCATAACTCTTTACCCTCATACTGATGAGGCTTCTTGTTGAGGTTGTTCTGGGTCAAGCGCTGCAGCTACATCTACTGCATCTTACCAGTNACATTGGTAGAAACCATCACAGCGAACAGCAACATCAGCATGAGCATTGGCAGGAAACATTACAGCAAGCGGCATCATGAGCATGAGCATTGGCCAGAACCACTACAGCAAGCAGCACCACCAGCNTTGTGCCTGCAGATCAGCCCCTGCCGCTAGCCAATACCCAACGCATGTCAGCAGCATCAAGTCCTGAAACTGCAGCTTTTCTGTTGCCACCTTGCTGTGCTGTGCTTGCCACATGTCNAAGCAGCCGCTGCGCTAGATGTAAGTGCGATACGGAACTGTCGTAAAAGCTCGCACTGATCAGCGCGTGTGGCGCTACCACATGCGGATCACATAGCAATATGCACAGCTGCTGATCTTGCACGTTCAATTCACAGGTCAGGATCGGCTCTCTAGGAGACCCTGATGACCTGCCGGGCTTGGCGCACTTTACAGAGCACATGCTGTTTTACGCTTCTGAAAAGTATCCACTAGAAGATGACTACTCTAAGTTCGTGGTGCGTCAAGCAACACCGTCAGATCACGTTATCACAACACACTTTTCAGTCTCGCGCTCAAATATGAATGTTATGGCTAAAACTTCTTGACTCTGACCAAGCACATGTTCTTGACGGAAGCCATGCTTGCAGTCAGAGAATGGAGGCTCAACAAACGCATACACCTCAGCTGAGAGTACAAACTACCATTTTGACATCAATCAGGAGCACCTGGAAGCAGCCTTGGATCGCTTTGCACAGTTCTTCATCTGCCCAACCATTTCCCAAGACGGTGTTGAGCGCGAAGTCAATGCTGTTGACTCAGAGTGAGATCGCAGCTTGATGCTCTTGTTGTTCACCTCACATTCCTTTCACTGGCTTCGTGGCTGCACTCAAGCTATGCGTACACTTGCAATGCAGTGTGTGCAACTGCTACTGTTTCTCGGCAAGGCAGCTTACAGTATGTGTGTCTGTCTGTTGGCCCCCTGTTGGTACCCAGGCTTCTCAAACATACTGATTGATTAAAATGTTGATTGATTGATATTGGTAACTCCAGCTCAGCTTGAGCGACTTGCTGCGTTGGTACGTACCGGTACCTGCAACAATGTCTATTTGACGCATAGAGACAATGTGCAAGGAATCTCAGCATTTGCTTCGGGGGAGCTCGCTGAAGGGCTTGTTTAACGTGGGTCCTGCACGTCACTGCAGCAAGGCTGANCGCAGCAACACTGGCGGGGTTCCCTCAACAACCTGCTCAGCCAGCTGAGGCAAATCAACATTTAAGTCCACAGCAGCCTACATTAGGGGTTCCACCAATGCATGCAGTACCTTTGACGCAGCAGCCTCAGACTGCCGCTAGGGTGAAGGCATCTCCTAGTGGGAGTGCTAATGCCCCTACAGTCTCTGCAACTTTCCCGCAGCTCAGTAAACTCATTGCATCACCAAGCAGATCCAGCTCANATGAGCACCTGCTGGTGGCGATTTAACTATCTATAAGTCCCAAATGTCATAGCAGAGGCATAAGTGGAGGTGCAGTGCAGTAGCAGTGAGATGAAGTTACCAATGAGAGTAAAGCATCGTCTGCTGGGGACAGGAGCAATGTCCAAGTCTTGCAAGGATCTCGAAATAATCGTCTGCATTTGGCCTCTGAAAAAGCGGCATTTTGAGGGCGCCTGCGCTCCTGGCTGCTCCAGCAGTTCTGTCAAGGCTCCTTTCAGCTGCAGCAACATGATGTCAGCTTAGCGATGGGTTATGATAGTAAGCCTTATGCNTCTGACACACCTATTGTAGAACAGGCAATATCACACCCTGTCAGCTGGCTTCAGCAACCCCAAATTTGCCAGTGTCAGGGTGGTGTGTAGTCTGCTGCTCAGGAGCTGGTGCACATGGCTGGTGCATACAGCAAGCAGCTTCCGACCACCCTTGCCTGCTTCACCCAAGTTTGGGGGCTTGGCAGCCCCCTTCTCAATGCCTTGCCCCTNACAGCTTGCAATACACCATATCTGGCGGCAAATCAACATGCCGGCTACACATGAGACACTTCATACAAGCTGTGTTTTGCAGGGCTGTGCGATCTGATACCTGGGCCAATGTGTTCCTGCCCCAGCATCGCGGCCAAAATAGTGAGACAGAGTCAGCGCCCAACAACTGTTCAATCTTTGTGATGTATTTGCTCAGATTTGGACATTTACCAGAAGCCATGCAGAATGCCATAATGGCCTCTGTGTGGGGGGGTGTGATGCTGGAAGTACAGTACAGCACCAAGTCGCAGCAAGTCATGGTGTCTTGGTCTCATTGGCTGCTGCAAACAATACAGCATAGTGAACTCATAGTGCCTTTTGTTTCGTAGCACAATTGGCATTTGTATACTGACAGATACATTTGGCATATTGCAGAGTCTGATGGTAGATACCCTTTTGCTGCTCTTTTGCAGAGAGTTCAGCTGATTCATCTTGATCACTCAATGTGGGTATACTGATGGCAAGCTCTTTGCTGGGTTGAGTAACACTCTATTCTGCAGATGCAGGTCCTCTCTGCAATCGTATACAGCAGTACATTCCCAATTGCATGTCGTGAGTATTCAGGCTGAGCACAGTGTGGCCAGTTTGTCGACCTTTATTATACTGACAGTAAACTGCAATCTTTGTTATTTATTGATATGACAACAATTTGACGCTGCAAGGAGCTGTTACTGTCAAGCTAGTCGACAATGACCCCCCCCCCCCCCCCCCCCCCNCTCCCCATTTCTGGTGCAGTGTGGTGAGAGCCTCCTCTGTGCGGTGGAGCTTGTCCTGTGCCTCTGCCAGCTCAAGCGATGTGGCCTGCAACATGCTGAAGCAGATATCAGCTGAAAACTTTCAAAGCTGTTATGGAAAAACCCTGGACTATCCTGCTGAGCATACATGACTGTCAAGTACAACAGGTCTGCAGAGCATCTGCAGTTTGACTTGATGCGGGACACAGCTTCGTTACTCAGTGGTTTCAACCAGCAGAACCGGTATGTGGGTGCAGAGCAACAGCTTGCGGCAAACAAGTGGTCCAAGAAGTCTCAACACAAGATAGGCTAACTCTATGTAAGCATAAAGGCGCCAGGTGACGTGAGGGACACAAGCAACATCTACTGGACACAGCTAAGCGGCCTCCCAGAGTCTGCCCTTCGCTTACACTTCCCAGGCAAATTTTGCAGTGTCAATCATTTTACAGACCTGGCAGGAGACATGGTTTGATCGCAACATTTGATTCAGCTTGAAAGCTGCAGCCGAGCTATGTTGGAGTTAACGGCACCCTCTGTGACCTCTACAGCCATAGCTTGGTTAGCCATTGACTTGAGTGAGGCACTGAGAACTTGCCGCTGGCTGCAACCTTGTTCCGCACAACGCTGTGCCGGGTGTTTAGCTCTGCCACTTGAGCCTGCAGAGAGTCAGTGCGCTGTTCAACATGTCTTATTGTCACTGGCGGAAGAAGTCAATCACAAGGCCTGCTGTGTTGCTATGGTGTACTCTGTGGATGTGCAAGTTGTTCAACACAACCATCTGCTGTTGCAGGAAAATGTCTGCAATCAAAAGCTTGTGACTCAGCATTTAGAATAGCTTACCATAGCAGCCTGCAACAGACCCTTTTGCCTGGGAGCTCAATCAGTCATATGGCATGCACATCAACATCTGATAATGGCACCTCTGCGTTTGAGGGTCAACATGCGTTTGGGACCCTCAAGTGGGTGTGGTGGACTAGCATAAAGTCGTGCAGATCTCCTTCCTTGGCAACAAACCCAGGACACATGGAGATAGGAGTTCAACATGCCAGCTGCGTGGACGGTGCTGAGTTGTTGTACACCACGAGTGCCCTACAAGAGCATTGAATGCTTTGTGAGGATGGCTGAGCACATAGAACTTCAACCTGTTGCATACGTGAAGTTGAGATCTCTCACCATGATGAGACATGTGGGGTATGTAGGTTGCTTTATACCCTGTATAGCAACGGCATTCTCTCTGCACCATGCTGCAACTTGCAGCAGTAGTTTGCACGCTGCATCACATTGACATTGTGTAGCGCATATAGTTCCATGGCATAGTGCAGGTCGGTATCAATGTCAAGTGTGAGAAACTCAGAAAAAAAGGTTTCACCTTCGGGTCAGTGGTCAATGTCAGGTTCCGTTGTTTGGCCCATACAGGTTGCATTGCATACTGCAGGTGAATGTCGTTGTAGAGTGACCTGCGCCAAGCACTGAAAGTTGTATGCGCTACACACCGAAGTCTGACTTCGACCACTGATCGAGGGGTTCAACCTGTTTGAACATCTGCTAGTGACGCGACACNTTGGACCTCAGCAGATTGCTGAACTGTACCGCAATACGCTCAAGCTGGCCTCAGAGAACAAAATTACTAAGGACAACACATGGGCTCTGGGGCTTATTGATCACATGAGTGATCTGGTGAAGCCTTCAGACCATGATAGGGGCCAGACAAATTTCCAAAGAGCCAGCTGCACCTTGGATGCTGGAGTTAAAATATACTCGTACAGAGTGGATAGTGTGCACAACAGTATATACAAGACACTTGGAGGTCTCAGTCGCACAGCTGCACCCAGTCAGCAGGATCAAGATAATTCAGGTACATGTCCATGGATCAAAGCCAGCCCGAACAAGCACTAGTCAAATCACTGAGTCAGTCATGTGGCTATCACACTTTGGAAGTGCTGTCATGCAGTACCACCGCTGTGAAAAGAGCTGCTATTGCATGATAATCTCTGCACCTGATGATGTGTGCACACACGTGCCATACACACTTACTGTGCACGGCATAAAACGTGACGCTGTATTTAATTTTGCAGCACTGCCAAGTTTGTTCACAAGCCATTACATTAACCTGCCAGAATCTGTCTCTTGGCCCCAAAGCATGCAGTGCTCATGTAGCAGTACGGAGAGTGTTTGTACTGGCACTCACAACCAGCTCAGGACATACCAGGCAGGTATCTGGCATCAGCTGGCATGATTTTAAATACACAAGTGTTGTTGTCGTTATGCGGATCAGGGTAATGGTGTTCAGTATCATATAGGACACGTATGTGATTATACCCAGGTACACCATCGGCTGGCGTACCATTAGAGGCTTGAGTTGTGGTTCTGCAGAACAGGATGATGGCGGTGAAGATGCAGAAGCAGGGACTCGAGCCAGGAAGGGGGCCTCAGAGCAGCCAGCAGACCCTTCGTCAACACTCGAGGCCAACATTGAGGCGCTAAATGTCAAGAAGTTTGACCTGACTTTTGCAGTTGACCCCTTGTTCCACAAGACCTCCGCACAATTTGATGAAGGAGGAGCAAAAGGTACGGCCAGTTGTAAGCCTGACAACATGTAAACAACAGAGACAAGGCCATGTCAACACCTAAGTGGTGCACTGCCACTTTGGTTCTTTGTGGTAACAGACCCCCCTGTGTGATCTACAAAGCAACACCTTCCTGGGGACAACCATGCATGTACGTGCTGAACGCCAAGTGCCCATAATGTTCACCTGTGACAGATCTACAGGACTGTGTGAGGGCACAGAACTACAGGTAAGCAGAAGCAAGTAGCACCACACTTGATCATGACTGCATGCACACACTCATTGAAGGATATCAGTTCCTTTCTACATGTTGAAGCTGACATGACGAAGTCATGCGACCAATGGATGAGCAGATTTGAGCAGGGATTTTGCTGCAAGCTTGCATTCTTCAAGTTTGTAAGGTTGAGATGGGTTGAGCTGCATGCTGCAGGCCTGCTCCTGAACAATCTCAGTGTATATAGCGGCTGCGAGATTGTGTTTGACTCCTCCACGGTGCCTGCACAGGCTGTGGCAGCTGCGGATCATGTTGAAGATGTCCAGGTACAGCCCATGCTTGGCTTCAGAGGCTTGATGCGCTTTTGAACTTGTGTCGCACAGTGCCAAAACTGGAGCCAGCATCGCCATGCAAGCCCTGCCTGATCTGCAATGGACTTAAACGTGTGGGCAGTTGCCGGTGCAACCTTCAATGGTTGCATCTCACATGCTTGCTTGTACATATCAGGCTGGCAGAGTGTTACCCACAACATTCCTTGTAGCCCAGTTACATGATCTAGGTTAGCAGGGCAACACCCACTGTGTGTGCGAGCCTTGACTAGGGCACTGTCAAGATCCATTTAGGGTGATCTTGCCTGTGTTTCTTGTAGTTGGACTGCTCAGCCTGGCAGCATCATATTGCACACGCTTTGGGGGCAGCCCCAGGACGAGAAATGACCCCCTCCTTGAGACCCTTGGCAGCTCTACTGAACCAAGTGTCGGCAGGAGAAGATGAACAGTATGCACAACAAGCTGGTGCTCTTGTGGATGCTGTGCCATCTGGTAAGTCACCCCATGGTTACAACAAATGCCCTCCTTGCAATGTCAGTGTCTGCATGCACGGTATGTATCATGACAATAGCATCAGTATATCATGTCCCTGGTGCAAGTCATCTCACGGCCGATACAGGCAACAGATCAACAACAGCACTTGTGCTCTTGAGCAATCATATGAGTGCATGGCAAATCCACACCCACGGCACTTGTGTCCTGACACATGCATGGTGGGCCTAACCTGAAGCACTCTTGTGTGATCCCGTCACTCAGCCTGCCTGCTGCCCACCTGCTCAATACTGAGAAGCTTTCCAGGAATGCATATATAGATGTAGTAGATGTCCTTGTCGTCAAGTACAAGGCTGGATCTAGCCACAGAAGCATGTGCATATGCGCGTCAACTTGCCCATAGACGGCACTGGTACCTCCTTGCAAGGGTCCCCAGCATGCAGAGCGCTGAGCAGTCATGCACAGCATGGGGGCAAACGCGTCAGTCATGGTATGCAGATACCTGCTGGAAAGTGGCAGGCTATATGCAGCCTGCCACACAAAGTGAAGATATCACTGCTGACACCCCACCAGGCTTTTCACAGGAGCAGTTTGAAGATATGGACGATGCAGCAGATGCGGAGCCCATGGGTACAGCAGGTGAGTCAAAGCCTATTTGTGCGCACATGTTCCCTTTGTATGCTGCAGCCATGCACTGAACTAGGCATGGTCAGGCATGTTTACAGCAGCATCTGAAGAGCTGAGTAGCACTTTCACCTGACTGTTAGCAATACGTGGCAGCCTGCATTCTGGAGAGCACATCCTCTGGTGTCATTGCTAGCGCTCTCTTCTCTACATTTGAACTGCAGCCTACACTGACTATCCTGCAGTCGGGTGCTCTGATTCCAAATCATGGTCCTCTGCTTGCACACTTATCATTCATACATACTTACCATTGCTGCTCTTGCAGATGGCATGTCTGCAGATGGGAGTGAAGCGGCTGACTCAGGACCAGCGACGAGCTGGGAGGAGGCAGTTGAGTCCCCTGAGACATCCTCACATGCACATCAGGAATCCTCCAGCATGCAGACCACAGACACACAGGTACAGTGACCTCTTGTTGCAAAGCTTGTTGGCTCTGGCACCAGATCTCTGGTTGTTATATCAAATTGCTGACACAGCAAGTAGTGTCCATGATCAAAGGCAGACACTGGTGCCGAAACATGTGGTCAGTATGCTGAGAGTCTGTGTCGTAAGGGTCAACTAACACACATTGGGAATAGAGCAGATATATCAACGATGACAGAGAACCAGCTAACTCTCGGCAAAGGCCAAGCTGAAAACAACATTCAGGTTTGCTGAGGCATCGTAACACAGGCATCCAAGGTCACTACAGCATGCAAACCACTGACACGTCAACACACACACCCTTCATCACACTGAGAGTATCATATTGGCACTGCAGTATATAGCCTACAGGCATGCAGTATGTAGCTTACAGATATACAGATTTTGGGCTCTGTCGACTGCACATGCTACTGTATGTATAAGTATGCGCAAAAAGGGCATGCAGGTGTGCACCTTGTGTCATCACGCTCTTAGTCATGCTTTGTGCGCTGCTTTGTTATCATCAAAGGAACAGTGTCTACGTAAACACTTCAGTGAGATAGTTACAAAACAGCCTGTAGCCCAAACTTAGTGCCTTGGCATCTGTGACCTGCTTTAGTGGGCAAGCCAGTGACAGAGCAAAAGAGTTTTGCCACAGGAACACTTACATCAAGCTGACCTGAAGCTGCTATGTGTAGCACGTGTGCTCGCTGACCTTGCTCCTTGCACAAAATACCTGTGTGTATGCAGTTGACATTTGAGCTATAGCATCTGCTGCACAGCACAGGAGAAAGGGGCTTACACAGTTGAGTCTAACTTAAAGTGTCAGATGAGGCCCCTGTTTGCGACATCTGCCTGTGTTAGCTGACCAGTGCTATGTCCTCATGCAACACAACAGCCATGTGTGCAGTTGCCAGAGGGGCTGCAGCATCTGCTTCACAGCACAGCAGAAGGGGGCTTGGAGGACCTTGCCGGGGCTACGCCCAGGGGGTCGGGCTGGGCTGGGGCCAGCCATTGGCGCTATAATGCCCCAAAACTGCCCCAACCAGATTCGAAAGGCAGCACCAGCTGCAGGTGAGTAATGCTGTACTATGACAGCTTTGTCCCAGGATGCAGCGCTGATGGTGGTAGCGGATGTACTTCTGTTCAGGATGATCATAGGACAAGATGATGTGTGCACTGTCAACATTTGTGGTGATAGGAGCCTAGTCTGCAGTACAGCACATGGTGCATACTTTGCCATGCAAAGGTACAGACTGTGATGAAGCAGTGATGAGTAGCTGCTATGACAGTTTCTGCCCATTGCATGCACTGCTTTTTGGGCTGCAGTGTCAACGTGCCACAAGTGGTTGAGCTATTCAGTGACGATGGCTTGGCCAGTAGTGTAGCACAACACTTGGCAGGCATGCATATGTCACTCGTTTGCGGCCAACAAGCCTTAGAGCCAGGTGCACACCGGGCACACGTTTTCCTGCAATATCATCAAGCCACATGCTGCAACGCTGCAGATCCATACAATACTGCCGCTGTACTGCAGAAACGCAGCCCACACACCATCTGTACACGACCATCAGCAAACCCACCTGCCTCTCCTAGGCTGTCTTCTGCATACTGCAAGTGTAGCATGGCAAAGCCCCTTATTGCACAGCAGCAACAATAAATCTTGCCTCACAGCCAGCATTCCAGTGCTGCAGGCGAATCAAAGAGAAGCACATCATTGACTTTGAGAACCTGCCCGAGTTGCCAGCTGGGTCATTTGAGCTGGCAGCCAATAAGGACATCAGCCTCAAGTCTGTGGCTCCAGTCAACAGCTTGCTGCCACCTGACCACCATTACAAGGTGTGCTCTGCCAGTCTGCGATCATGAAGCCTAGACTTTAAGTCTAGGGTCTAAACCCTATGTTTGCCTATGTAGCTGTGCACATGTGGCTGCAGCAACATCAGCTCATGTGATACTGAATCATTATCAGCCATTTGCATGCCCACAATGCCACACCTCAGTTGTTCTAGAAACTACAGCCATCCCAGCTACCTCCTGTGCTACATAAATCACACCTGCCTCCATTGGGCCTATACAGTCAGCGCATCTTGTTACAGGCTGTACCTCTGCATCCACTTAGTGAAGCATAGGTTTAAGACCCTATGGCATGCTGTGTGACATAACCTCCTTGGATTGGCTGCATGGCTGTGCAGCTTCGTTACCATGATTGTGAAGCTCACATAGACTCGCTCATGAATGCATTGCTGCACCTCTGACTCTCAGCAGGATACACATGAGCCTGGATCATGTGCTTCCTTGCCTCATGGCAGTGCAGGCTTGCTGTGTGACACAAGCTTGGCTCAACCAGATTTTTACTATAACCTTGACAATTTGATACACATACACACTCTAACAAACCATTTGATTCACTGTGCAGGCGAGTATGCTGCAGAAGCTGTTTCTCAAGCCATTGCGAGCCATAGCTGTCAAATCCGAGCCCAGAGGCAATGGGCACCCTGATACAGACCCAATGTTCAACATCAGTGACAGCGGATTTGGAGCTGCAGGTATTGTTGTTGTACTACTGTTGCTGCTGGTTGCTGTGTGCTTTATGCCAGCACTGCACTTGTACCTCATGCAGGTGGTAAGGCACAGGGCATGTTGTAGCCATGCATGCTTCTGCTGTATGTGTATAATAGACGACAGTGTTGCCCCCATGTCAGCTGAAGCATGCTTGTTTGCTGATTGCAAGTTGTTATGCAGCCACAAACTAACTTCATGTCAGGCCCAATCACAGGCCTCTGTCGATCTGTTTTACCATCTGCATGTGCAGATGATGGCATGAGTGACGCTGATACTGGAGCTGGGTGGGCTGAAATGGATTTGGGGGCTGATGCTGATGCAGNCCCACTGTGTCAACCCGCGGATTGCATAACACAGGGCAGCTCCATGGTTTCTGCTGTTTCATACCCCTGCTGGCTGCATTACCGGCACCACAAGAGTGACCTGATCCTTTGTAAAACCTTACAAACAACAGCACATGTTGTAATCGATCACCGCCTGCAATGTTGCTAGATGCAGAATGTGCTGGCAAGACACTGGTACACAACTCCCTGCCTCAGCGCAATCAGCGTCACGCACTTTCATGTAGCCCATTTGATGGTTGGCTCAGAATGTCAGCATGCTGCCTGCTCAACCCCAACAGCTGTTGATGATATGTTCTCACAGCAGACAATGTCTTGTCTTACTGCAAAGACACTGGACTGCCTGATGTCAGTAACTGCTCTGCTCTCACGAGCAGAGCTGAAAGCACTGACAAGCTATTCATCGTCGTCAGCAACCTGTAGGGCATGTAGAAGAGCACTTCTGCTGTGCAGGTTCCATTCAGCGTTAGTGGCACTGCAGTCGCTCCAGTAGCGCAGCTCAGCACATATTGCCTTGCATTTGGCAGCATCCCTGCCAATCAAAAAACTGTCAAGGCGATACAGATCTTCAACCGGTCAGAGCTGCCAGCGTACTACGAGTTTTCAACTGACCAGATGGGTGTGTTTGGGTTTGACCGTGTGAGGGGCAGCATGGCAGCCAATTCTGCTGTCTCCGTGACAGTCACCTTTCAGCCTGTGGAAGCTTCCAACTACTACAAAAGGGTGTCATGCCTCATCAAGGTATCTGCTCACCCTCCATGTAAGCTGCATACATGTACTGGCTATTCTATATGCACATCAGCCTTGCTGACTTCAATGACAAAGCCACCTTCAGCTGTGAGCTCTGCCACAGCTGCTTTCCCTTTCACACAACAATGTTGAATTTGTTGGGTCAGAACAGTTGCTAGACAGTTGCAGTTCATAACTACACGGGGTGCCGCCAGTTCATCACTGCAGGTGCGAGACGGGACATACATACTGGAAGCACTGCAGCTTGTTGCATAGAGATTGGGCCTCCGTAGTGGAATGTCCTGCTTAAGCTCATATGTCCACACCTGTACAGACACTCTGCATCAGTGATGCAGCGCCTGACATGGTGGCAGCAACACAACCCGCAGCCACACCTTGGAGGGTCACATATATGCAAAGCACACCTCAAGTTCTGCTGTGTATGACGATGGTTAGCTGCTTTGCTGCCTACTTACAAGACAACCGCTATAATCTACCAAGACCTGTTATTGACACTGAGAGCAGATTTGCTGAAAGTACAGAGCCCCGTCACAATGCAGTGTCCCCATGAAAACAATATTGTCACTGCAAGCTTGTATGTCTCTAGCCTCATACACTCTGCTTTACAGGTGTAGCCTCATAGGAACTTGCTCACAGCAGGCCACACTTGTTGACTACAACACTGTGACTATGCCGTAGGATGGCTCCGTGCTTACTTTAGATCTCCTTGGGACCTGCTTCACAGACCAGCTGCGGCCACCCTCGCTGACGCCCGCTGATGTGACAAGGTACCTTGAGCAAGAAAGAAGCCAGCAGGGAAGTGGTAGCAGCATCAGCGCAACAATGGGTGGCAGTGTTGAGGGTGTGTCACCCTATCCAGGCATGCAAGCTGATCTTGTGAGCTGAACCAGACTGCTGTATAGCAGTGTCCTTCCCATGTACTGTAGTCGGTGGAAGGCAACCTATGCACTCGGCGTGTCTTGTCTGAGTTCTTCTCTGTGAGTGCCTGCATTAAGCAGTGCTGCTCAAAGTTTTATCAAGACCACTTTCATCGCATTCCCTGTGCGCCTTGTGCCTGCCAGAAATGACACATGTCTGATGACTCAGTGATGCACGCACACTACGTAGCAGCTGCATTTGCAGGACCAGCAGCATGGGAGGGCTTCTTCGGCAGGCAGGATTCTCAGTGCCCAGTGAGCATCAGCTCAAACCAGCTGAACTTCGGATCCTGTGCAAGGCTGAGCCCCGCCAATCACCAAACCCTCACTGTCACCAACACCTCCGCTTCTGCCAGGGTGACTGTGTTCCTGTCAGTGCCGTCTTGGCAAGGCCCTGGGATGCAGAGCCCCTCACAGCAGGTCTTTCAGGTGTGATGAAGGCCCCTGCCATTTCACCTACGTGAATCCACGATGCTGGGCTTGGTTTTAGGCTATAGCACTGTAGCAGATTCCCATTCCTGCAGATGCATGCAGCTTGGCAATCCACACAAGCTGCCCGGCGGTGGCTTGCACGCAGCCTGACAGCCCTGTGTCGAATTCCAGATATGTCTATGCAGCTGTGGTAGCGCACACCCCTAGGGTGCAGCTTGGTGTCTATGTGTTAATGCATGTTGCCGTTCAGAAGTAGGACAATACTCGCCTATTAGGTACCTAGCATTGGCTGGCAGATGTGTGAGTTGCTGTTTCATTAGGTGCATTTGCATCTGCTGGGAGCTATGCATGTGCATGACAGTGCATCAGCAGCATGCAGCACCACTTGACCTGCTGCTCTGTAGGTGTTTCCTGAGCAGTTAGAGATCAGAGCAAACAGCAGTGCCACATTCAGGGTAGCATTCCGCCCCAGCCTTGATGGCCAATATTACAGCCAAAGTCTGGATGTCATTGCCTGCCTCAAGACACAGCGCTCCTTCAGGGGGCTGGCTGATGGGACCCCTGTACTGCCACCTTGGACCCTACCAGTGCAGGTGCACAACTACGCCACCTTGTCACATGTTACCACGCAATACTACAGTACCACATGCACGTATGGGTCAAGCAGTGGATTATCTCCATGTGGGCAGTGCTTGGCAACCTTGCTGCGTGTGCTTGATGGTGTGACTGCCGGTGNACATGTTTGCTGAGCTTGGCATTCACATGGTGAACGCGGTATATGCTGTTTCATTGGACATTCCCGCGTAATGCCTCCAGTCAGCACCAACCTCCGACATACGCGCTAATTGGCTGCGCGCCAAATTCACGATGCGTGGCGCGTCCCGAAGCTGTCGGAGTCAAAACGATTCTCAAGCTCCAAGTACGCCAGCTGCAAACTTCTAATTTGTTAGCCAGCGCTTATCGCACGTAGCACAGGCCGTTCACTCCCTTGCGGACCTCCAGCTGTCTTTCTGTTGCACAGCCGCCCCGACTCCACCGACTGATCCTGGCCACAGGGGCCATCAGGTAAGCTGACCTTGTTGCACATACTGCGCGCGGCATTCGAAGTTGCGATTTTGCTTGTGTCGAGGCTTTGTAGCATACACATGTGCACAAAGTTGTTGCTCGCTCAACTACACCAGCGTTGCCGCTACCATGTCCATTTGGCTGATCCCCCTCCGTGCCCGCNCTGGTCATGCTGAGACAAGAAGTGTGACCGGTTGGTGCTGTGATTCAAGGCATGTGGCCCCATGTTGCACCAGCACTCCAGTGTCAGTCCACCAACTTGCAGTGCATTGGCTTAAGTTGCTAAGGTGCAGACTGAGTGGAGCGATCTTACAGGCAGCATGGTATCACAGCTTGGTTAGTCCCATAATCCAGANATGCCGTTGTGCTACCTACCTGAAAGTTGTCCAAACGCATGGCGCCAAGATCCTGAGCCTGAGGCACACCAGGACTGGCCATGCCATCAGTGTGTGCCTCAATGAGAAGCGTCAGCCGTACTTGGGAGAGGGTCATTGTGATTGTCAGCGGCACGGGCTGTAGAAGAGGCAAGTCATGGCAATGGGGTGTAGGATTGACCAGCAAATGCTGCAGGATGGTCTTGGCAGAGCACTGAGTTCCAGGAGCTGAGGCAGCCCACCAAACCTGCCATTCCAGAGCAGCCACAGGCTTCTTCTGCACAGTAGCACATGCGGCCATGGCACATACACAACACGGAAGGTCATGTACCGTGTGTGTGGGTTGTTGACCATGCAGTAGAAGCATACCTGCCAGGAACGGAAGTATGCATATCATGGCAAGTGATGTAGCGCATGGCACAAGCGTACTGCTGGGTCTTGTACAACATGCACATGTGTGGCGGTGGGTGTCATTGGGTGCTCAATGTGATTGGCAGTTTTTTGACAAACCTGGTAATGCTGACATTGACAAATGTCATTGTTGATGTGCCAGGGCCGTACTAGTTTACGGTGTTGCATCTGCCTAAACTATACTGGCCTATAAAAGCCTGTTCAGCGTCATTGTGAGATGCTGGCAGCAGGGTACAGCCGTGAACCCTTCAGCTCAAAGTGAACTCACAAACAGGCAATGCAAAGCTTACCGCCGTCATGAGCAGGCTGCCTGCNGGTCTGTCGCCCTTGGTTTATGGTGACATTCCCTATCTGCCTTTCTACACAGCTACAGGCAACTTGGTCCGCGTTCACCTCCTCCTTGCAAACGGATCGGTAAGCCTTCACATGCTGTTGGCCGCCCTGCTTTCCACATGCATGCATGTCAATAAATGCATGCGCGTCTATGAAAAGAAACCCAACACCTCTGTTGCTGCTTACAGATTGCAGACTGCCAAGAGGTGTACAATCTGCAACTTGAGCATCACAGGGCAGAATTTTTGTTAGCTGTCGTCCATTTGCAGCGTCTGGTCAAAGCTCTGCTGGTCAGGGCTCCTGACAGACGAATGCGTGCNCCAATGACCTACGTACATGGGAGGCACGCGACCAAGTTGACACAGGGGCCCAGGCGATGGGTGTCTGGCAACTCCGGGAAAGCTCGCGCAGAAGCATGCCTTACATTTACAATGCCCCATTCCCAGATTGGGGAGCCTGGTGACAGCCTTCATGCACACATGCATCTGCATTCATTGCNAGATGGCTTTGCAAGTCATCAGCAACAACCCTTTATTGAAAGACTTTCCAAGTGGCAGCATTGTGATTCCTGCTGCATGATTTCTGCCATGCTTCGCAACACATGTCATTGATGACCTTGTGAGCTTGAGGTAGCATGCACAATTGCTTGCAAGAGTCATACAAGCAGGTCTATAGCTGAGCAGGTCTATAGCTGGCTAGAGATGTCAGCTCAAGCAGTTGCGGTATTAGTATCAGACCGTTTGAAGACACCCGGCTGGATCACGGCCCTACAGGCTAGCTAGGGCACATGTCACCTCAGTTCAGGGCATACATGTTGCAGCCTGATATGCAAGTCATATGACTTGAGCGGTCGGCTTCAGCTGCACTTGGTCTGAACGTGACACACCACACATTGTGACGCTTTCACAGTCGGGTCTTTGTGGCAATTGCAAGTGTCTGATACATGGAGCAATGACATTGTGTAACGTCATGCATGGCTGAGCAAGATTCAGAATNGCAGCACATCTGTTTGTACACACACTTCATGAAGCGACGTCGCTGTTGCCAGGTGGCTGAGCTGCTGATTTAGCACTGCTCAAAACTGACATGAAGTGCTCTCGTACTCTGGCAGACACACAGACGTGTGTTTGATCAAGTGTGATTCGGCTGTGAAATGCTGCTTGAAGCCCTGCGGTCAGCACAAATGCGCAGCATAGCAGCAGGTCACCGTGAAGGCGGAAATGCAAGCCCATGTCATAGCCTATGTGTGCGCCTATTATGGCTGGTATAATTAGCTTCAGCCAAAGTCCAATTGGAGTTGCCAACCAGTTTGCACGACCTGATGTGTCCTGTATAAGCATNAACCCTTGCGACTTCTGCTGTTATCGACTACGTATTGTTCCCAATATGATCAACAGTCCCAGTCACGGCGTGCGAAGCGTTAGCTCGACATCAAGCAGCCAAGGCGAAGATGAGACAGCCCGCCCGCATACTGGTGTCGCGGACAGTGCTGGAGAGTCTCCCGCANCACCCCTGAGCAACAGCAGGTCAAAGCAGAACAGAGTCCTAGCCGTGAAGAGGTTGATGCTGCTATCAAGCTGGTGAGAACCTGGTGCTGGCTGGCACATCAACCTTCTGTCATGTCTTGCTTCCTGGCAGCGTCAAGATGCTTCTGTTGAGGCAGGACGGACTGTGCAGGGGCTTCTACCAGTCAACTTCAGAACAGACTGGTGCAAAGACTTCTTCAAGGGCAAGTGCTCACGTGGCAAATTCTGCTCACGTGCGCACTCTCTAGAGCAGCTGCAGTTTGATGCTGCCATTGCGGCAGGCAAGCTTGATCAGCGCTTCAAAATGCAGTTCTGTGGTGACGCCAACCAAGGTGTGACTCACTGACTAATCCCACTTCCGGCTTGTTCAAAAATTTTGCTGCTCATCTTGAGAGTGTATATATGGCAAATAGCAGCATGCACCTGCCGCTATACAATGAACAAGTCATGCAAGCTGTACACTGGGGGACCTGTGGGGTCCAACTGCATTGCCCAGTTGCTTGCTTCCCTGTTATGCTGTTGGCACAGCAGTTATATATGCTNGCAAACAGTGAGGCACCCTGAATTGCGGCATGTGCATATGCCTTTGCTGCACCACATTGCAATGGGGACAATGTGAGCAGTACCTCAGGGGCGATGTGCACAANTTTGCCATGGCCTTGAACACCTCTGCCTTGCACAGGAAAAAAATGGTGAGCCTGGGAAAGGTTGTGGCGCCAGCACCTGTGAATTTGCCAAGTGTCAGGCAAGTGACATGCGTATTCCAAGGCATTTGCTGTACATTGCACCTTGGTCTAAGTGTGGCAACTGTATAACTTACAGGTCAGAAAATCATGGCAATGATCCAAATGTCCCTCTGGTTCCCAAGTAAGTCACAATAACATAGCATTTATCACCACGTGCTGTTACTGATGCCTTGACATCCTTTTCCCATTGCTCAGCTGCAAGCGTTCTGCATTGCCTTTTCAGGACTGGAGGCTGGCCACAGCCGCAGCAACCTGCTCAGCATCCTCCCAGTGCTTGGGGACCAGGCTCTGGTGGCCAGGGTCCACCACAAGCCCAGGGTCCAGCGCTGCAAAGTGCACCTGTTTCAGCACCTGCCTGGGGTGCTGCTAGTCAGGGGCCTCCTCGCCAGGTATTCACCCTGCTTGTCACCACTACCCTGCCAGCCCTGCCAAATTAGGCTTGATGTCACGCAGTATGCACAGGTTGAGCACTGAGCATTGNCTACCTGGGCACTGAACGACCTGTGTGGAGCCAATCTACAAGTCCATGCTAGCGACACCACATGGCCTGTGCCCCTGTCAGCATCANCTGCATCAATGTTGCGCGTAGATCTTGCTGCATCGCGCCCACATTCAGCTGGAGACAGCTAAACTGAGCTCCACCACAGACTAGCACAACATTCAAACAGCGCTTTTACACAGGCCAGCAGCAAACAGCAAGCTATGCAGGCCTTTGCATGTTTGCCTACTGTCAGCGACCGTGCCTGAGTGGTGGTGCTAGGCAGTTGCAGCATCNCTGGCATAGCTAGTATAACCTGCAGGCATTCAGTCATGCGCTGGCATGGCCACTTTGTGCACAGCATTCAAGCATATGTGGCAGAACATGACTCATTGCATGGCCTTGCTGCGCACANCACCTCCCTGGCGCTGGTAGATGTCCTGCGCTTGGATTTCGTGTATCAACAAGGTTCTGGTGTCAGTGTCTTCCGCAATGACAATGAGTCCGGTCGTGTTGGATTGCTGCAGTCAAGAGGAGTGACTCGCAATCTACACCATGATTGACTTTATGCAGGCCCAATGGAGTTCAAGCGCAGCAACTTCACTGTGGACCAGGGCAACATAACAAATACAGGCATTCTAACTTGGCTCTCAAGGCTAATGTCGGCTTCCTGAAGTATAGACTGACCTCCATCCATTCTACAGACACCTTGCCGGTGCCTTTGTCATCCCACTGACCGTCCGCTGTCAGCCTGTACACCTTAACCCTCTGCATGATATACCGCTGCGCTGTCGCTTAAGTACCTGGCGCGCCGAAGTCAGCCAGGTGCCATGTGCGAAGTACTGGCTACTGTGACCAAGCGGGAGGCTCACGGAAGCGGCATAGCAGTGCAGTGCACTTTGGGGCCCTGCTACGTTTGTGATCACGGTCGAGTTGCCACTAGCAACCGTCACAGCCGGGGACTGAAGCAGGACGTAAGCGTAGCACTGACACAAGACTGTGCGACAAATTCAAGCCTGCTGATCCTGCCTGATCCGGAAGCGTTGCGCAAGCAAGCGTTGCTCGGAACTCCAGCGGTGGAGGCCATGCNTACCGTTGCCATAGTGCACATCAGAAGAGGAATTCGCACCAAGGTTGTGCTGTCTCTGTACATTCAGTATCTGCTCCCTGCATCAGTGCAGGGTTGTAAGTGCAATGACTCCTTTGTGTGTACCCAGTTTGATTGCACAAGACAGAGAGTTTTGGCAAAATGGAGAGACCGTACCAGACTGTGTCACAGCCACCAGCTTCCTGAAAGCTAAGAGCAACATCTGTGCCAATTTCCGAGTCTGACCAGGTGATGATAGTCTCATCTACAGCAAGGTGCAGGTATGTTGAAGACAGCCATTACTCAGAAGATTAGCACAACAGGCTGCTGGTACGGGAAGTGTACGTTGCAGAATATGCCATGCAAGGCATGCAGCTCACACACCNAGGCAATAGCAAACGCCCCGGCGTTGAGCTGCGTAACTAGCGCGTTGCCGCCAGGCAAGGCAAAGTGCTTGGCAACCCCACTTTGAGCCAATGCGCTCATCATGTCAAGAAGGTGTTGAGGGTACCGGAAACAAGATTGCGAAGCAAGCGCAATTCTTATGTCAGAAGTTTTGTACCCCTGCGTGACTAACTAGGAAGATGCAAGTAGGAATTGTGTCTTCTTCTTCCTCAAAGGGGGGTCTCAATGATAAAGTCTCTTTTGCGACGGGTTGTGCTATCGGGTTATACTGTGCACGTACTGCAAAGCAGCAGCCAGAAGAAGCGTGNACAATACCATTGTTGACTGTGTGTATAACTCAAATCAGTTTGCTCACAGAATTGCTGTCATGTTGCCTCTGGGATCTTTCGTGCCCTGTAAGCAACGCCATGCACGAGTGAGCTGCAACCATTGCAGCACCTGTCAGTACTTCTGGATTCTGCATGCAGGGTCCTGCCTGCTAGCTGTCACTGTGCACAAGTTGCTGACTCACTGTTCACACTTGCTTGAGCAATTTTTGACGCCGTGCTGTGCTGTGCTGTGCTATGCNGCATCTTGCAGGATGTTCAAGGCTCACAGATCTAGGTACGCTTAGCATTTATAAGAATGTAGTTGAACCTGACATATGCTGCCATACATCAGGTTGAAGCAATCTTCATCTTTGACCCTTGATTACATGCAGCAAGCCAAGCAATGCCGTGACTATTGCAGCAATAGCAAGCCAAGCAATGCTGTGACTACAGTGGCAACTTCCTGTCATCAAACTTTGCATGGTAGCAGCAATGGCACAGGGAATTGATCTACCATAACAAAGACCTTCTCTGCAGAACTGCTGATCCTCTCCTTGGCTNGGGCCCCTTCAGGGAGTTGTTGGACAGCCCCAGTGCCCTCAGCTCAGGGAATGAGTTGGACCCTGACCAACTGCTTGGCAAGGTGCCTGCACATGGAACTTGATGCTGACGATAGTGAAAATCGTCATGCACAGATATGCCAGCTGATGCTGTTTATCNCCTTTCAAAGTACTTGCGGTGCTCTAGCAGAGTTGTGGCGCCAATGCATTGCACTTGGCCGCGGGCCAGGGCAGGCTTCATGAGGTTGGCAATGTCCAGACCTCCACTTCGCACTGAGCCACCTCCTACCAACATGTGGATCTCGTCGATCCTGCCAACCATTGCATGCAGCTGTTATTTCGCAAAAAGAAGTTGATGTTTATTGTGAGACAGAAACAGCAGACAGCTGAACTGCAAAGCCCTACGCAGAGTGCACCAAGTGAATGCTGTGTCTGCTTCCCGCATACACCTGAGGTCTGGAGTCCACAGCACTCATGGCTAGACTTGCAGCCTGTTGCCTCTCAGAGACTTGTGTCACATGCAGCGCTACATTGCACAGGCAAGCAGAGATTGGCCAGATACAGCTTGATGGCAGCACTGGATACAGCCATCAAGCAAACAAATAGGACAAAGTGCGCATACATTTGATCTGACNACAGAACACTGAATAAGGCTGGCATACCCTATGGTCAGTGGTCAATGTGGTAAACATATAGATTTGCTAGACAGCAAGCTTCAAGATTGCAGGCCGAATGTGGTAAGATCCTGCTTACAACTGGCTATAATCCCATGGCCTAGCATCTGTTCAGCATTTCATCAATTGAACACAGGTAAGCCAAAATAAAAGCACCAAAATCAAACAACAGAATTCGACCTATAAATCTCAGAAACATTGCCTACTCTAATGCCTACCTACCAGGTACTGACTGCTGGCACAATGTATGCCTGCAAAGTCAATCATGCTCATTGTGCAGTAACAGTACATTAGCCTAGTCATCCCAAGCATCATCAGCAGCACCCTGCTTGGTGGTCGGAGCTGTCATGAACTTATACTTGTCATCAACCTTGACTGCTGCACCCCCTGTTGCAACAACCCCTGTTGGGCCAGTCTTCAGCTTGTCCTTGAATTCCAGANCACCCTGGCCGGTCATGTGGGACGTGAGTGACATCTTGACAGACTCCCAGATTCTTGTTGCCATGAAGCATGATAGCAGCATGGTGAAGTACGCCCCTGGCAAGCAGTCATAGGCCGTGCAGAGTGGNTCAATTAACACCTTGAGCTTGCTGACTGCATTCGCAGTGCAGGTCCGTAAATGAGCACAATAATGTTGCAACTTTGNAACGGCAGTCTGAAGTCAACAAGCTGGAACGTACAGTCAAGCGGTGCAAAAGAGAGGCCAAGCGCATCACACCCAAGATTGCAGGCATGCAAAAGAGGCTGACAAACATTGACAAAAAAGTTGCCAGCTTACAATCTGGCGGCACAGATGCTGCAGCTGAAAAGGCTGAANGTTCACCAGCATCATGCTCCCACAGCACTACGCTACAACATGATGTTGCCCATCACAAAGAGCACATTTACACTACCGGAAACAAGGTTTGTACAAGGTGTCTGTTAGCAATTTCATGTAAGCACACCAAGTATGCACCATGCATAGGGGTTCCCCAAATGCTGCCTGTCAGCATATGTCCCAAAAAATGATCTGCTGCAGCAATGCACATCCAACCACAGCCAGCCTGCAGGTCCCTCACCGGCAGGACAGCAGATAATTTTTTTGACAGCAGTGTTTNAGCAGCATACTGCAAGGCCAGAGCTGTATGTGCCCAAGGTCAGCATTGCATTTGCTAGCGCTGATGCTTGGCATCACTTTTCCGTGTCTGCAGGGCATGACAGCAGGTACTCAGCGACATCATTTCCTGACGTCATATTCTGCATCTGTGCAGTATTGCTGCACATCTATAGCCAAGTGTAACTGGCTTGCCCTTCAATGTTTATTTTGTAGTGTCGGTGCACATCTTGCACTTCAACATGCTGTTCCCCACAAGCNCCAATGATTACAAGCATACCTTTTTCTGAACATTTGGGCAACCACAAGCAGGAAATGAATGCAGAAGTGAGTGGGTGTGGCAGGTGCAACGCAATGTGATGTCAAACACACTGGGGGATCACGGCAGCCATCAGGCTGCTTGATCCCCACATCGACAGACTAGACACACATGTTCTGCAGAGTTTATCTATTATGGAGTTCATGGCTGTGAATCTGCAGGCCTATGTCAACCAGCACAGCTACTGGCCAGGCTTGGAACCCTTGTTGCTGGTGTTGTAAGTGATGTGAAGTCTGTGCGGAATGGGCAACTTGCCAGTGTGTGTGTCTGCCTTGCATCGGAGACCATGACAGGTTTGACACATGGAGACAAATGGGACCAAGTCTGGTAGGTTTGTATGCAATGCTGACGGGTTGGCCCTCAGAACTCATATCTGTTTCACGTATGAGTGCATGTAGCAACCAGGTGCAGCTATGTTTCCGGAGCAGCAGGAACACAGACTCAGCCTGGCAGTGCCCTGTGAGCTGTGCTCCACATGGGTAGGATGTGCAAGTGCTACAAGGTAATGTGCTGTGCAGTCAGCACATCATGGGNGCTGTTAGCAATGCAAGCCATTGCCAAACCATACCTTAATAGCAGTGATGATCAGCAGGTTCTGCAGGTTGTGATTGTTGCTGAAGCTGCTGTTTTGCAGCACAATCTTCTCAGAAAGCCGTGTCTGGGCTGCAACCTTCTGCCTGGTGCTGAGGTTCTTGCGCTGCAGAACTTTCCACTCATCCTCTATGCTTCCTGAACAGTTCACCATACTTGTATCTGACTTACACAGTGTATTGCAAACATGTAAAGACACACTTNTTGTAATGACACAACCATTTCTTGCCATCAAAACCAAGTTGCAGGTTGCAGATGCACTGCATCACAGCTGTGCGGTAACATGACAGCAAAATGGCAGTGCAATCGGAAATACATTGCTGAGACAGACATGGCAGTGGCTCAACTTATCTGCTTACCTCGCAGTTGCAGCTCTAACAGCGTTTGCATGTGATCATTGACCACCACCAAGTGTGTTTGCTTCAGTAGAAGCACAGCACCTGTGCATGGTCTCACAAGCTGCTCGGCTGGATGCCCATCAGATGTGAACGTCCTCACAAGTGTGACTTCTTGAGCATATGCCAAGATGCTGGATCTCAGGCGTGGTCTTGACAGCTGCTGTGCCAGACCAGCTCTGGTCAGCCTGGGCCTGCCATCTGCAGCAAGCAGAGGATTGTGTTTGCTGAAGATGCAAGCACATGTCAGCATAGAGTACACTGTGAAGTGAGGGGGAAAGACCTGCTACTGGTTGTTTTTCCAGAGACAAGGACGGAAATTTGCGAGGCTAGGCAGAGCAGAGGTGGGCTGGCAGGAGGGCTTTAGGTGCAGCTGATGCGGCACGTCACCCAGCTTCCAAACAAGACACATTTGCGGCAACACTGGATGGGCAGTCTGCAAGCACCCTGACGATACTGTCAGGCAGGTAGCTTTGGGTATGGACACAGTGTAGCTGAAGCTGGTTGCTTGCATGCCAGACGCCATCTGATATGGGAAGTAGAGCTACAGATGCTGTAGTGAGATGACAGCAGCGTAATCACAGGTTACTGTCAGGGCTGCCTCTTATTTATGGTTATGTACCTCAACATAGGCAAGGGGCCAATGTGGTCCCTCGTTGAACAATGTTGCAAGTCCAGACTGCAGGTACATCACTGTGACACAAGGTGACATTATGCTGCTGTTTAGCTGCACTTTCACTGCACAGTCTAGGAGCACAGTCACAAGCAGCAATCTCAGTCACAGCTAAAAGACAGCATGACCAGCAGCAGCAATCAGTTGCCATGTCTGCAGAGCCATGTCTACAAGAACAAAATAGTTGATGCAGCCACAGTGCTGTTGTTGCCTGGCAGGAAATACTGCAATTTTGCCACCACCTACAAGAATCTGCTAATGTGAAAGTTTGCATTGCAGACCTTGGTGGCGGCCTCGGCGGNTTCAATGTGAGCCACCTGCAAGATCCAGTAGCGCTGCCACACACTCCATTGGCAGTATGGAGTGGGCAGGGTTGGGGGGAGCTGCATCCTGCTTCAGGGAGTCCCGTGTGGACATGAGGGCTATCCAGAGGGGAAACGCTTTTCCTGCTAGGAGCATGTAGGAGTGCTGGGTGAATGCCAGCATCTGCAGTCAGGCAAAGAAGNTGTGACTCTTTGAGTGAGTGTGAGTCAAGCAGATGTCGTGTCACCTAGCTTGGAAGAGTCTGAGGTTGTGTTGGTACATTACTACTGTTGTGTATCAACTGGTGAGCAGATATCCAAGTTAGGTAGTAGATGAGGTTGTGACTCCCACTGGCAGTTGCTTTGCAGNAAGTTGTGCTTGTTGCGGCCTCACCAGTTACGCTGATTTTGCCTGCAGGGGACCTCAATCATCAACAAGCCAAGCACCATTCACCGCAGCAAGTCATGACCAGACCTACACCGATGCTCAGTCAAGTGGCAGCAAAGTTGAGCCCAGACAGGACCACACAGAAGTCGCGGACATGTCACGACGTCAGGGAGATGCAGAGGTGCAACACAGCATACAACGNAATGTCATGTGTCAACAAATGTGTTGCTGTCCTTGGCGTGACAACCTTCGGGTTATGCAGAGTTGTGGTCTGACAGACTTGGAGATCTTCAGCGCACATCAGCAGCACTACAATGGTCACCATTTCCTCTAAGACAACCAGTCCTTGAGCTCATACAGCACTCAGCCCAGACCCAGCAGCAGCTGCAAGGGATATGCCAAGCTGAGAAGCACCATGCATGATCAGAGTTGGACCTGAAACGCTGCTGTGCTTTGCTGCTATACACAAAGCTCACAGGCCGGCGCCCCATGACTTACTTGTTTTGCCGCTGGTTGATGAATTTCTCAAAAGCTTCCTTGAGGGCATTTCCAAACTGCTCGTTCTTCTGGAAGGCNGACTCATCGTCACCCTCGGAATGGCCAGAGTACTCGCTGTCATTGCCATCCTTAGCAGTCTTCTNCCTGAGCGCTTGCCAGCTCTGGCAGCAGAACCTGCTCGTGTAGGCAAGCCTGATTCTGGATGATGTCACGCAAGCTTGTGCAGACTAGGTNCAATTGCAGCAGATCACACCATATATTGCGACAGCATATCTTTTATTGGATGCAAACAAAGTCAGGGGATGTCGCACATGTTTGCAAGTGCTTGAGGTTTATGCAGGAGCACTGCTTGATGGGCATCAAAGGCACTGTCAGGAGAACCACTGACGGGCACCTCATCCATGCCAACATCGACACCGACATCCTCATAAGCGAAGAGCCCCCTACTGGCAGTACTCGCAAGCCTGAAGAGCTGTATCAAGTCATAGAGCGCTTTGCACAAGGTACGGCACTGCACCAGGCCTTTGTTTTTGCTCAAGCTGCTGTGACTGATTCCTGCTTCTTGTTCAGTATCTTGGTCAGCACACCTTGATGTGGACCTATGAAATAGCTTCAATCTTGTGTGTCATGCAAGCAGCTTGTGACTTCATTGCTTTGGGGTTGTTTTGACATTGTCTATCCTTGGCAAGCATGGCACAACATTCGCAGCCATGTGCANTTCAGTACATAATATTGAACCCTCTGTCAGACGTGTAAACTGCTCTGTGTGCGAACCGTAGCGCGTATTTTGATCCTTGTGCCAAATCCCTTTAATGGTCTTTCATGCAGCCATCCCTGCCTGCTGTTTCACACACTGCCAATACACCCAGACCCTCATCAAAGGGAGAAGTTTGTTGCAGTGCCGACCCTCTTGCTCAGCAGGCATCCAAGCAGCTAACAGACTGGCTGGCGGCAAAGGATCAACAGATGCACTGTTGTGGCACCTGTTGTGTTGGATTTGAGTCCAAGATAGAGCTCCTTGTGCATCTCAAGCACGCTGCTGTCCACAAGGTGCGTCTGCGTACCCCAACATAGTGCTGGGTACCCCCCACCCACTGCTGGGTACCCCTCATCTGCCCTTGTGCATGCAGCTAGAGTCTGCATGAACACACATGNCACTAGCGCACTGCACATCAGCAGCACATCTTGGCATTCACAACTTGCTTGGCAGAGCTGACCTGCAGGAGTTCCTTGCACAGCAGAGCAAGCTTGAGCGCCGCCTCAGCCAGACTTTCGCCCAGGCCCGGCGGCCTTTCTTCAAGGAGCATGACTTTATCTAGCTTGCACGCGGCCTCATACCCCTTCAGTGCTGCAGACACATGGGCCTGCTTGCCCTGACTACCTTCCCCACTGGCTTCAACCTGCTGTGCGAGGTGCTGGTGTGCTGTAGCTTGTANCTGGATGTAGTTGGGCTCCTTCTTGCACCTGTGACCACAACATGCATTGTGTCAGCAACAACAAGAAGAAAAAACAGTCAAGGTCAGCGTGAAGAAGGAGAAGCAGACAAAAGACCGCATAGGGACCAGCACTGCTTTTGACAGTTGTCAAGCATACAACTGCAATCCACGCTGATGTNGGCCTCAATGCTCGGAACACCTGCACTGCCACTGAGTTAAGGACTGGCTACAGCATGCCAAGGGAGCTCACTGACTGTGACATGACAGGGTTGCGCACTGCCTACGGCATGTCGTTATTGTGCACTGATTGCAGCAGGATAAGGCTTTGCAGTCGGTTCTGCATCACAAGGCTGACCGAGTGAAATGCAAGCCTGATGAGCCCTAATGGACTGTACTAAAAGGTGTAGTGGACCTGACCTGGTGAGATCGGCAAGCAAGGTGGTGGCTGATGCGCTTCATGCTTGATTTGAAGTCAGCTAATTGTCAACAACTTGGGTTCTCTGTCTATGGCAAGTAGAACACCTTGAGCGTCTTTTTGAGGCAAGTCAATTTCAACCAGATTGTTGCTCCTCACAGCACGGTTGTGTAGCCATTCAGTGTAGCTCTTCAGGTCTGGTGTATCACGGTCTCTCTTACCTGGTGCGATCTGCAAGCAAGGTGGCGGCTGTTACACTCCAGCATCCATCTAAGCGCCTCTGCAGCCCAGCGCTCGCGCAGATCACTTTCAAAGAAGATAGCAGCTGTTACCGCCCTTACAAGCCCTGACAGAGCAACACTGCTTGCCAGCTGTGACTTTGTCAAGGTGACATGCTCATAGGCCCAGATTCGCCGCCCCTGCATTGACTGCAAATACTTGATCAAGCTTGTCACTTGCTGGTACTCTGTTAGCAGGGCACCGCCGTTCTTGTGAACCTCTAGATGGCGAGCTGACNAGGCATCTTGTTGAGACGGTCTATGAGGTCAAAATAACCAAGTCAACAAGTTGCCACAGGCAAGTGCCTCATCAGCTCCTAGTGATTTGCTAGCGGTTTACAAGTCCACTGCAAAGGCAAATCAGCCTCAGAGCTTTTAGAGCTTCCACGGCGCCAAGAGAGAGTTTGGTGAGTCAGCCTGTGAATGGGCTCACACTTGCAAGTGTTACATTCTTGTTGAGNGAGTATAGCATGTGTCGTGCTTCGGCGACATCCGCTTCCGCACATAATCGCTGCTGCGCAGGAAGTCGTCAGCGCAATTCGGGGGGTGCAGCTTGACTTGTTGAAGCGTGCAGTAACACTCTCAACACGTTTGATCACNTTCACAAAGTTGTACATGTAAGTCATTATAATCTCTGCGATGCTCACCTAGTGAGATCCCGGTACCAGTGTTGAAGCAACCTACACCGTGATTGCCCATTCCTACGTATGCAGTCGGCAACAGGCCAGCCTGCAGCATGTTGCAACCTGCTGCGCATTGTCTAGTTGAAGAGCTGTCTGTTTGTTGTGACTGCAGAATGTCACAAGTTATGCTGCAAAGCTGACAGCACGTACCACCATGAGAATGCCAAATACTGCCCCACAAATCTGGGCGAGAATGTATGCCATTCCCCTGACAACGTTCATGTGTCCCGTGAACAGTGTTGCGAGTGTGACAGCTGGGTTGAGGTGACCACCGGAGACGTTTGCGGTGATGAACACTGCATAGGCAAGAAGTCTTGACAGACACACAGGTTACAAGCTGTAACTCTGCTCGTAGGGGCAGCCAGAGGGGGAAATTGCAGCACTGCTATGATTGCTTCGGATGAGCATACCCATGATTGCAAGCGCCATGCCGTTGCCCCTGTACACGTCAACACCGTTGCAGCCTTGCAAGTCGTGTTTTCTCTAACAACACAGATTCGCTCAGCTCGCAGCCAACGCACCATGGCTGCCAGTTGGCTGAAGTCTGTCCAGAGCCGGTCATGCCTTCCTCTGTAGTTGTGGTACCGATGGGGGTTGTTGTGCCCGCGAAGGTGAACAACATAGTTCCTAGAAACTCGGCGATCAAAGCATAGATCACTTTAGCACTGCTGAAATTGCCTTCTGGCGACTGCAATAGACCTGGCATATTGCTGAACTGAACACTATCAAACTTTACAGAGACCTCACCAAACAAGCAGAGAAGAGCACACGCGTAGCCAAGCAAAATAACTCAAAGGCAACGGTTGTAGGGGTACAACCGATGGACTTGTCCTTGAACAACTGATCTGTACGCTGCAAGACACTCTGGACACGCTTGGTACTAGGAGGAGAAAGCAGAAAGTCCAACGACACTTGATTACCACGCGACGCTGAGGCAAGGTGTACTGCGCTTGCGTCCTGTACATCCGAAATTTTGAACACGCCAAGAAGCCTGACTGAAGCTAACGATATTGTATCCTTAGTACAGCATTAGTTTGTCATCAATTGTCATCAGGCCTCACGTGCATTTGTCGTGAATGCTGCTCATGCTTTGAGAACGGCCTGCTATACCTAGGACAGGCCACTCTGTTATGGCTGGTCAGTGGTCAGTGGGAAACANAATCAGCACACCTGGGCTTGCTTGTAAGAAAGTCATCGCCACAGTCTGACAAAGCAGGCTGTCTCCCTGAACGTCACCCTGAAGACAGATCAGAGCCACAAGACATCTCTCATACAGGCAAGACCTGCAGCAAGCAGCAGGCGGGTGCAGACACATCCTCAGGCCCTGTCTGCAATACTAGCAGCGCTGGTGTGCTGCCATCTGCTATGACAGCAGAGGAAGCAGTNTGGCATAGAAAACTGCAAACTGGTGCCTCCAACTTGTACAATGTACAACAGCCTGTGACTTTACGCATGATGCATAACACAAGGCCCAAATTGAAAACAGCACCATAGGCAATGCAAAGCATTCTTAGCAAACTTCATGGACAGGATTGTCTGCACCTAGGTTGTACATCATCTGCAGTTGCAATGGATTTGCCTGTATACTGTGCAGGCTGCTTCGCATGACACAGAGTGTGGAGGTTCAGCCCTCCCTCACCGTTACACCCCACCTCACACCAAGCTCANTGAGGCTGGCTTTATGGCTCGAACACAAGCAGCGCCATCCTTGAGCGTTTTCCAGATTTTCAACTTGTGCCAGAAGAGCCTATCGGCGCACAAGAAGTGCGCAGGTTTGCTGTGGGAGTTGGAGGGCAGAGATAGTCAGCAGTGCCTGCAGAGCCTGCTACTATGCCTTCAGCATGTCTTGCTGACCCCTACNTGTCTGAACCCCTCAACTTGCCAGCAAACGTCAATGCGATATATTTGTGCGCTGGCCGGTTGACATTGGACCTTGTGCCAACATCAGTCGAGCGTCCGAGCGCAACAGCATGGACGGTGACGTGTTGCCCCCAGAATTGCTTGGAGTACCGCACCACATCCTGTTGGTATGAGCNTGCTGTTGGCGGCTGTGCTGCTTCCTACTGCAGCTCCAGCAGTACCAACTGCCAGGACGCCACTAGGAGAGCTGCCAGCCACACCTGCAGAGCTGTTTGGCATGGCTGCTGAGACCGAGTTGTTAGCTGACCTGCCGCTACTGCTGCTGCTGCTTGTGCTTGGAGATGTGGCTGCGCTGGGAGGCAGCTGATTAGATCCTGCAGAAGGGTTTGGACGAGAGGCTGCAATTGAGCTTGACATCCCATTACCGCCCACTGCAAGATTGCCGAGTGATCCACCAGTGCTGTTGTTTCCACTGATACCTGCTGATTGCAATGGGCTGCTCACAGAGTTTGCTGAAGGAGGCGAGGCATGAGCAGAGCCTTCTGCCAAAGCGAAGATCTCCCTCAGATGAGGCATTGCCCTGTACTGGCTGCAATGCTGAAAGCTGCAAGGGCCCTGGGGCAAGTGCAGAGCTGATGGCAGGCGGGAAGACAGATGAAGCAGGCTGTGGGGCAGAGGCCATGGACCCTGCTGCTTGATGCTGTTGTATGGAGGTGGCTTGGCTGAAGATGTGCTCATAGGGATTCTTGGTGTGTCTTTGCAGCTCTGAAAAGGTGATGCTGACTGCCAGCATTGCCAGTACTGCTATCACACCCGCAGAGGTGCGAAACCAGGTGAAATCATACTCCAAGGACTGCATAGTCCACTCAGTCAGTATGAGTGTCAAACTCGTGGCCCAGCAGGCAATCAAAGTACNGGGTGCAGGGGAGCTGGATGTAGTTGAGTTCGCTGCATTCGCATCTGCTGCAATGGGGCTGGAAGATGCTCCTACAGACCCTGGCATGGCAACAAGGCCAGCAACAGAGCCGCTGTTACTGTTTTGGGCAGTGCCAGGTGCCGCAAACGTGCCCTCAGTGCTTGCAGCTGCAATGCCATTGCTGGCAGGTGCAANTTTGCAAAAAAGTAGCAAGAGCATCTCCTGAGACACACCAAATCTGCAACAGAAGATGCACAAGGCTGAAGTCACCATCACTAGGATGTCAGAAGGCAAGACAAACAAGCTCTTTGTTGGAAGCATGTCTGATGACAGGGCGCTTGAGCTGGCATCCAAGATAGTCAGTGAAGGCTTTATATTTTCAGTAAGCTCTTTTGCCCATTGCTGTGTGCTGTTTTTGAGCTGCAGCATCCATTCAGGCACTTCGCACCCTGCTGCCCTCATCACATTCACAATGGACCGCAGCTGCCAGGCATCATCTTCAGTATAGAATGTGATAGCCTCGCCTGCCAGCCACAGTTGCAAGTCAGGCCCGCCCAATGTCATTGCTGATCCTGACCAACCACATTAAGGGCAACGTAGGTGTGATATACTGCTGTTGTGTGTATGCCACAAAATGCTGCTTGACTTATGCAGTTACACATTGTAGCTTTCAACGGTGAAGTACATAACGAAGAGCTACACTGTAGGCTTGCAGCATTCATGCCAGACTGCCANAGAAGCGTCAGCCTGTTGTGCATACCCACCCAGCAACCAGGTCATGGTGTGTCAGTCACCAGCAGCCCTGCACCTCACGAGTAGCTGTGCAAGCCAGAGGTAGCCTGCCTTGTAATCAACATCCATTCAATGCTCTGCTGCTACAGGCNTTGTGCAGACACAGTGTGAGTGAAGTTTGGAGAAGGGGCTAGAAACAATCTAGTTTTAGGGCCGTATAGCGTAAGTGTGTCCCAGGACCTCAGCTGGGCCAGTGGCAACCAGGCTGCTGAGGTGAGTGGCAATGTTGCCAGGCCTTGTTCTCACAACCTCTGCATCTGCATGTGCCATAGTGGCCTTTNGCTTCAAAATCAGGACCTTCCAAGCCTATGTCAGGGGTTTGCTGCACCACGCCTTGTCTACTTTCAGTTGATGCCATGCACAACCAGCACTAGCAATTCTGTGACTGACTNCCTGCATGCAGGTCCAAGTGCTCGATATTCCAGGCAGCCAGAGTTTACGTACGTAGTGCTTGCTGATGTGACCTGAGTCATGCAATTGCATGCTTGAGAGCTGCATTGCTGCTGCATGTCAACNGAGCAATGTAGACCAGCGCCCGAGTGTAGGTACAGCGAAGAGGACTGGAAAGCACAGCGGGCAAGGGGTGGTGTCTGCTGAGGACTTGGCTTCTGCTGATGTGGTCTTGACCACATATGATGTGCTGCAGCGCGATCTGCACCACTCCTCTGATCCAGACCAAGCAGTGAAGAGCCTGCGAAGCCACAAGCGCTATGCGGTGTGGCCTGTCCCACACTGTATAGACCCCATACTCTGTGTGCTCACAGCGCTAGTAACCAAACTCAATCACGGTTTTGCAGTTCCCATGCTTTGCGGCACCTACTTTCATATCAACAGAGATCCAAAGCAGTTTGCGCAGTTGGAAGCTGACTCTCACCTTGAGTTCTTGCACAGATCTTCATGCATACAGCTGCATGCAGCTCTGCATACATTATACTCGGCAGCAAGCATGACACACTGCCAGGTGTTGACGCTGCTGGTGTGGTTGGACACTATTGTCCGGCACAGCTTGGCACAGCACCTTGCTCTTGNCTCACAGCACTCAGCCAGCTTGCATGGCGCTGTACTGACGTCACACAGGACTTTGTTGACCAGGTATGGGTACTGCAACCTGCCTTCACAGGTGTACGCTGACTCCTGCCAAGATTGATGTTTGCAGCCTGCAGCCAGAGTGCACTTGCTGCTGTTGATTGCTTCTTGAGTGTTGCGTTCTGAGCAGCAGCATGTGCATACTTGTGTACNGTAAGCAGAGCAGATGTTGATGTTGTTGTGGATGTCCTGTGCGTCACAAAACCCATCAGCGTTCCTTTTGCTGCAGGCTCAAATTGTTGAAAAGGACAAGGCCTTCCGAGCGCAGGCCTTTACGTTGAAGCAGGCCAACACGCGTGTGCAGCAGGTCCAGCAGCAGCAGCATCAGNACACAGCATGTCATACAACTCCACTGCTGCGTCGATGGCTGGAGGTACACCCTACACACAAGGCAGGCACACCATCAATGATGCTTTCTGCACTCCTTGCAGATGGGACATTCTGGACAAATTGCGGGCGAGCACACAGAGCTGATATGTAGGTACTGTGCAAGGAGTTGCAGTTTCATGAACAGGCACAGCTGTTGTTGAGGGCAGTTTTGCAACCGGGTGTGCAGCTTCATCTCCTGGCAACTCCACCCGCAGCTGTAACGGCACAAATGGTGAGCAAGGGATCTATAGCTATGTGCATACTATAAGACATGTCACTGCACATATATGANACTCCCACAAGCTCACACTAATGACACGCTAAAGCGTGGAACTGAAATGCAACTGACAGCAGTGAATACTTTCGCAGGTATGCTTTGCAATCTGATGCAGGGCACAACTGCACGTCTACACAGACTAATCACTTTATGTCCAGCATGCTATCAGCTTGCAGCAGGTACATCATGCTGAAGTTTGTTAGTTCCGATCTCACCACCTCAAACGGGCATCCCCGACACTGCTGTCTAGGTTAGCTTTTGACTAACGGTTATCAGCTCGACTTGCAGCACAGCTTTCCAATACAACTAGATCCTCATAGTTGCACACCTCTGAGCTTCTAAACTTGTGATGCATGCATGGAAACATGTTTCCATGCANCAGACTCCCTGCGACGCACAGGCCGGCAGCGCAAGCTGACAGCTGCAGCAGCAGCTGCTGTAGAGGACTTTCCCAGCCTGTATAGGCAACCTAAACCTGTAGCTGCAAGACACCATCCCACACAGTCTGTAGACAGTGACAGTGCCTCTGACGATGTATCAGATACAGCACGTGCCAGCAGCAGCCGGACTGCGATGCGCGGACCAGCAAAGCGCAGCAGGGCACATGAGGGTGCTGCACCTCCGGGCATGAACCATGTGCAAATGCGGCAGCTGGTCAGATATGGCGTGATTCCGGCTGGCACACATGAGTTTGTCTACAATGGCAANTGCATGTCAAACCTTACGAAAGACAGTTCGACATGCCAAGCTACGTCGAAGCTACACAACAAGCTGTATGGCTGAGAGATGGGGGCTTGCTGTCAGCTTGNAGCAACACAAGTACACCGCAGTGTTCCGTGTGATCTGTGTAGGCACTGCTATGCACAGCAGAAACGCTACCTTTGCTGACAACAGATACAGCACTTGCAGCAGCAGCAGCAGCAGCAGCANGTGCAAGGTTTTGGGTTGCTTGATGTGAGCACGCACAAAAGTAGTAAGGCTTTTCTGCTTACTTGGTGGCCTGCTTATATCAGGTATGAAACCAGTAACCACCTGTGGCTCATACTGGAGTACTGTGTTGGAGGAGACCTGATGTCGCTCCTCCGCCAGGACATGCGCCTGCCAGAAAGCTCCATACACGACTTTGGCCGTGACTTAGTCATCTCCATTCAGTATCTACACAGCAATGCCATNGGCAGCATGTGGACTCAGCTACAGCATACGTATGCATGTGCTAGTAATTGGCCGCAGCTTCATGACACATACCGCAGAGCAGTTGTGCATTCACTACACCAGTTGAATGGCTAGGTGCACAGGCAGTCCCTGGACAGCCATTGCATGCAGTAGTGCCTGTGCACATGCATATAGCTACTTTTCACNTGGGCAGACAAACGGTTTGCATCCCGGGGCAACCAGGCAGCAGGAACACCATGTGACACAACCACAACAGGATCAAGCTCAAGCATATCATGCGTCTGGATGGAGTGCTGATGAGGGTCCAGACCAATCGACAGGCTATCAGCAGCAGCAGCAGCAGCAGCAANAGCTGCTGTAGCCTCTCTGGCACCCTCGCAATACAGGTTCGACAACAGCCATCTAAAGCTGGCGCAACGCAGCATGCTGCTGGTCCAGCAGAGGTTTCAAGCAGTGTGTATACAACTGATGGGAACAGCTAGTGAGCCATTCAGCCTGTCTGCAGCAGAAGCAGCAGCAGCCTAAACATCGGCAACACCTGTGAAGTTTCACACCTGAGTCAGAAGCAGCAACATCAATATGGGGGATCATCAGCTACATTCAGGACAAGAGGAGGCTGCTGCAAAGCCCTGGGATGTACAGTATTGAGCAGGGAGCCTTGCAACGGCACCAAGCTCACCCTGACAATCTCTTCTGTCACCTTTATATNGTAGTACCCAGAGCATGTTGCTTTGGCCTGCCTTGCTGGCACCGCTTGACATGCTTTGTTTTAGCCTTTTATTGTACCTACGTCAACAATCTACATCAAATGCAGACAGGACCCCATACAATGAGCGTCACAGTGTGTAACAATGCAATGGTACTCAGGGTTGGCTACAGCTTGCTGAGGTTGGACCAAGTATTAAACAAACATGAGCACCTCAAGGACATGCAGCTGTGCATCAGTGACATGCCTCAGTGCGGGTCATCCTGATCATCTGGGCTACAGCAATGTCAATGTCCATCAACCCCCATGCAGTGCTTGCATTATGCACTTGCATTTGAGTCCCATTGCATGCAGACTAACAGCAAAGTGTAAACCATAGCTTACAAACTGACCTGCCTGTTGAACCCATTGAGCACCTGAACCACCTTGTGTTGGTGTACATTAATCATGATGACATTGCATCTGCTGAACGAGATCTGCAGATTGCATCTAGTAGAAGACCTGTGCTCAATCAACTGTGCATGGCTCAAAAGCTTATTTCACTTGCATATAACCAGACATGCTTCAGACAACCTGCACAGGGGGTGTCGCCACGCTCCATGTTATGCCAACCAATAGACGCCCATCACATTGACAATGATACTGACATGACTGTATAATACAGCATTGGAAGGCGTCATCTGTGCCACACCATCAGCACTTGATGATATGAAGCACAATTACACCGACTCCAGTTACTTGCTCAACAGCAGTTGCTGTAGCATATTGCTGAAATGCTGTACTGCACCATACACAGACAGTGGCAAAGCTCAGAATACATTTGTCCGCCTCTTGCCTTTACCCAGCATCATTTCCTTGGCTTCGTTCACTTTGGTTGCAATGAAGCTGCTGCCGCCTGAATCAGGGTGGTTTGCAATCATGATTTTACGGTGAGCATCCTTGACCTTGTCAGCTGCTGCTGACTCTCGCAAACCAAGGATGAGTGCTGCCTCCCGCTTGGTCATCTCGGGTTGAAAGCCTCCCTGTAGGCAATTGTCAGTATATCATAACAGCTGGTGTATAACGGGAATTGTCCATAAATGCTACAAGGCCCTGAAAACGAGCTGAAATGCTAGCCATTCAAGTGCAACACAGTGGCATACCTTGTAAAAGCTGCGTCCGACAGCGGATCCTGCGGTCTGCCACTTGGAAGCCACCTGTATCAATGCTCGGCCAGCGTATGCAGCTGCACCTATCGCCAAGCCTGCCACGAGGGGTGTTGTCTGCAAGGCGTGTAGCGTTGTACACGCCTGCAATCATGCCGGTGAACAGAAAGCATCACCCAACGCCAACTTACCATAAGGGCCTCCTGGCACACACAGACGCGTTTTGGGAGGTCGGGAAAGGGTTGCCTTTATGCAGTATGAGATGGAAGGACAGCACCCACAGGTAGCGCTGCAGACGGGTACAGTAAGATCAAGTGCGACAGTGTGATGTTCGGCAAAGGCGGAAGCTTCCGCAATCGACGGATGGCGTATGTTCATCGGAAGCTCTGCCTCATATATAAAGCACATCGAAGCGCGATCGCAATGCGACTGCTTCGTCAGACCTGCTCACTTATGTGCTGCTGCAGCCTGGAAGCAGTACGACAGCTTAACCCTCTGCTTCTGGCTTCCTGGCGTCACGCAGCGTCAGCGTCAGCTTGATCAACAGCTGTGTTGACGTTGCACGTTCGGTTGGTCCTGCCACGAAACGTGCAGTCACCAAGATTTCGACATCTGCCACCTTCACGAGGAGTAAAATGCCTGACTCTTCCGTTTCCATCAAAGTGGAAGAAGGTGACATGCTCACGTGTTTCGCACACTGCGCAACACTGCATTGTCTGTAACAAAATTTGGCTACGGCAACCTAGACTTGCATGCCTGCGTGTTTTAGCTACATCTGCATGCTGCAGCACTGATCTACNAGTCTTGCTCTTTTTGAACTGCAGGGCATCTGCACACAGCTTTGCCTGTCAAAAAGCTCTGGGAGAATCCTGTGACAGGCTAGCTTTTTTGACGTCTACTGACCTGTGTGCAGCTGAATCACCTGGCGCTTTGTGTTTCTGCCAATAGGCTTCCAGTTCGGGCTGCTGACTTCATCAACGTCGGCGTCTTCCATGCCTGAAGGCNACACAGCTTGTTACACACCACATACTCAGGCTGCAAGCGGATCAGCCACTGAGCACCCTGTTTCTGCACGGAGACCGCAACCCAGAAGTGGAGCTCATGTGCAAGCTGCAGCTGCTGCTGATGGCTGCCTGTAGCTGTACAATCAAAGGTCATGCCCCAAAGGACCTCTTCACTGCTGATAACCTTGCTGCTGGGCGCTGCGCTAGCCTTGNGCTATGCCAGCCAAGCTTGTGAAGTCCAGCTCGAACGTCGCAGATCTTATCAGCTCTTCTGGCCTGCTGGGCAATTCCTTCAGTAAGGTAGACAGGCAGGGTGCCTAACTTATAGGTACTCCTGTTCATATTCCGTCTTTAGGACTGACTGCCTTTGCGCCTTTCAGACAGGCCAGGACACGCAGACAAGCCAAAATGTGTCTTACAGCCGCAGGTCAGGCAAGTTGAGCTGTGTGTATTTGCAACACAAGGGGCTACACCCAGCAAGTGCTGCTGCAGGCTTAGTAGAANTATAAGAAAGCCCTGCAGGTTGATCTGTGCAGCAGCACCCTGCTCAGCTCTCCTGTTACCCTCCAGAACCTGCAGCAGCTTAATCAATTTGTTTCAGCAGCTCAACAACTTCCAGTGCAACATGGTCCTCAGAGCTGGTCCTAAAACAAATTCTGCTGCATGAGCCTTTGTCAAACAGGCACATCAACTGACTCCTGATGCATACTGGATATGCTGTTGAAGCATACCAAGGATAACATCATCATTGCATCAGCAGCTACCCTGCGCCATAACTGGGAGACACGTGATTTTGCCTACTAATCGACAATCAACTGTGGCATACACTATGGTCACTGCACATCTGCAGCTGAGGTCATAGCTTCAGCTTAAATTGAGTGAGCAAAAGCTGGATCTTGCTGAGCAATTGCATGGCAGTGNGCCATACTGTAGCTGCTGCATGTGCAACACATTGTGGACATTGTACGGCTGCATGACAGTGGACCTTGGTGAAAGTCATAGCAGTGCTTCTGCTGGGTGTGTTCAAGCACGCCTTGATGTCCTTGCCGTGACCCGGGCCTGATACCAAGTATCATGCCAAGTCTGNACTATCAGGGTGACTGGCGCTTGCCTCTCTGAGTTGAACATCATTCAGCATGATGCTTGGCCACAACCGTATCAAAGCATCAAGCAGTGTTGCAGGTGCTGGGCTACCTGTCTGCATTTTTGGGGTCCTCCAGAGCCTTGGTGTGCAATCGCTGCAGCTTCTCCCGCTGAATGAAAGCTGGTAGTCTACCAAAGAACTCCTTGATGGAATGCAGGAATGCCAATATGCTGCGCTGCAGTTTTCCAAGCANTTGTCACATTTGGCAAATGCTGGTATGCTACTTAGTCTTGTAACACATCCAGTCTCAGTAGAGATATGCTCCTGCATGACTGGGGCTTGGCATGTAACTTGCATGCTCATGCTCATGCTCAACTTCTGGCACATCTTGCTTGGCGCCAATCGATGATGTCTTTGCTCTTCTGCGACGCATTTGTGGCAGCACATACTGCATCACCTGAGTAATGACTGTTCAGATAGTGCTGGTGTGTCTCAAGTGGTCTACCCATTTGGTCCCAAGGGTGATCCAGATGACGGCGTGCAATACATGCGAGTGCAGGAAAGAAGGTATGTTGCTGGCTGATATGTCGNACATTTAGTGATGACTGCATCAGTGTGTTGCACTTGTAGCTCAAACCAGTTGACTACATACTGCATCTGAAACAGTAACAGGAACAGGACTCAGTCACTTAATAATGATCGACCATGACTCGTGGAGGTGCAACACTTGTGATGACCTCTGCCAGCAGTACTCGACTGGAGTGCCCATGCGCCAAGCAAGAATTGTTTCATCATCAGGCTCAATGTGCCTNCACTCTTCAACACACATAGCCCAGCAACTGCCAGTGCAAGCTAAAAGGCCCAATTGCTTATACCAAGTGTTTTGATGTTGGGGCGAGCCCCAGCCTCTAGCAGCAGCTGTACCACCTCTGCATGCTCGTGCAGGACTGCTAGCATCAGAGCAGTCCGTTCCTGCATGCATGCAGCATCACGAAACAACAGGCATGATGCTGCGTTGCTGAGCAAGATCTGCAGGTGCCACCCAAGATAGTAAAGCTAGAACATGCCCTTGCTGAACATGGCCCCAACTGTAAGAAGTAAAACAGTGCGTGTTGTACATGCCACACTGTGTTATGCACATGCAGCATGATGCAATGCAGCGCAGCGCNTTTACAGATGCACTGTAGTGCCACTCAGCAACTCTCGTTGCATCTGTATGGGTGCCTGGCACTGATTGGAAGCACACATATTGCAGCTTCTCACTGCAGGGCAATTGTCTCTGCTGTGCAGCTGCAGGGCCAGATCCTGTGTCTGGCGGTGTGCCTGCAAATGAGGCGCAGCTCAACACCGTGCTGTACACAGTACCCTCTCACTCAGCCTGGTTCCGCTACTCTGCCATACATGAGATTGAGCGCAAGTCTGTCCCAGACTTCTTTGATGGCAGAGCAACATCCAAGACACCCAAGGTCAGCATGTTTCTCAAGCAGCCTAGCACAGCCACTGCATGGCTCAGTCCAGAGTCACATTCAGAAAAGGATCAAGCAGAATTTGCCATGTACAGTGTTGCTCATAGTTGGCCACTTGTTACAGGAGCTTGACTTGTCATGCATGACTCTTGCATACAGATATAGACTGCGCAGCATGTTATCTGTAGATTTTCTTGTAATGACTGCATTGGCTGTCAGCACATCTGTCAGTCGCTGCGCATTGCCACCAGCCCTACTCATTTGGTGCAACTTGCATGAGCACATTGCATGATGTTGCAGGTGTACAGGGACTACCGTAATTTTATGGTTAACAAGTATAGAGAAGATGCAAAGAGGCGGCTGACCTTTACAGAGTGCCGGAAGCTACTTGCAGGTTTGAGGCTTGTACTATGCATGTTCTGCTTGCACCTGCCCTGATGACATGAGCCTGAGTTGCAAGAGACCCATGTCATATCTCACACTGATTGACTGCATGTATACAGTTCTTGACGTTACACATGCACTGCAAGTGGGACGTGTGACAGACAATGCAGCGCAACAACCGACCATTTGCTGTCACTGTTTACACACCATATACCTGCACTTGTTGTATCATATAATGACTTTGGCTTATTTCATTGCAGGGGATGCCATGGGTGTGTTCAATGTCTGGCAGTTCTTGGACAGCTGGGGCATTATCAACTACCAAGCACCTACGCCACCGTCTGGGACTGCTGAAGAAGGAGGACTGAACGTACAATCTGCAGGTATGCATTGCTTTGTACTCTTTGTCACGTTGAACTGGACATTCAGTCGTTTGAAAATGTGAATCGCATCATGGAGCGTAAATCACGACGCACATGCAATGTGAGCATCCCTGTGCAGCAGAAGTTGTACAGCATACATGTTTGGGATGAGTTTTCTATACACAAGCGATGAGCCCTGCAATGTGTGATGCATGCTCAAGGAAGAAGTGTCCTGTCGCATGCGCAATGCCATAGATGGCTGGGGGTGCCCTCTGAAGCATGAGCTTCAACAGGATGCTTACTGCACATTTGGTACATGTTGCTCAGTGTTTATGCAGCAAAATTATGCATCATACACCAGCTGCCTACACATGCACATGATACTTACGCTGCTTTGCCAGCAATGGAAAAATTCAGCTGTGATGTGACCTGCTTATGCTTGGTGCAGGACCACCAAACCTGTTGAAGGTGCTGGCAGCAGGGCCCAGCAGCAGTAATGCCCTGTTCCAATTCAGCCTTCCCAAGGCCACAGATGGTGTAGCAGCTGCTGGTGCAGGAGCCCTTGATGGGCTGAACCTCATCACCCGCAAAGATGCCTTTGGCAGATCAGCCAGTCAGGCCACCGGTAATCAGGTATGTTGAGTCTGCCGTATTGCAAAGTACACACCCCACAATCAATTGACAGGCATAGCAACCGGGGCAATGGCTGGCGTTGTGATGTGAGAAGCATGATGCGATGTTGATTTTGATCAGCATCCTCCACATCAGCTTGTGAATTAACCCAGAAATTTCTGCTGTTGCAGTTCTGCTGCATTCATTGCATGCAACATGCATTGCCCATTGTTGGTGATGCACAACTCTCAAAGGCTTTCATCTGATTGAAGCTGCTGTGTCGTTTGCCTATGCTGAGTGCAGCAAATGGATGCATATAAAAAGCTGGCATAAGCATAAATGTGAGCTCTGGCCTGCAGAAGACATCTGTTTGCCATTTCATGCTCAGGTGAAATACTTCTGCAACGTGACAAACGAGGAGTGCAGTGCACGGCGGTACCATTGCATCAGGATGCCAGATGTGGACCTGAGCCCTGCTGCTTACGCTGCTGGCAAGTTCCCGCCTGGCTGCTCTTCTAAAGACTTTGTGTTGATTGACCAAGCAGAATTTCAGGTAAGCTTGGGTCTGATATCAATCTTGCTCTTGTGACTATGCATGGCTGCTCTGTGTCCTTGGTTGCACAAGCAAGACGTGCAGTCATTCATTGTGTTGCCAATGTGTGTCACTCTACTGCTCCTTTGGCAGCATATCTGCTGAGACGCTTCACAAAGCCATGCAGGGTTGCAACAGTGAAGTGCTCCTGTACATGTACATGACACCGAAACTTTGCAGCAAGGTTTTGCTGAAGGTCTGACTTGCAATGTTTGGTTGCAGACACAGCCTCAAGACTGGTCAGATCAGGAGACCTTGCTGTTGCTGGAAGGCCTGGAGCTGCACAAGGACAAGTGGGGCGAGATNTGATCCGCATGCTCCGACAGACCCTGGTGCTAGCAGATGAAATGTACAGCAACTGTCACTGTTTGCGCAGATGCTTGTGTGTACTCTAGCTGAATGTGTCTCGTCCCTCGGTGCACTGCTCAACATATGTCTGGCTTATCTCTGTTTCTGGCATGAGCACTTGTATGTCATTCCGCACATCTACTTGTACCACAGTAGACACAGAATTTATTTTCAGGTTAAAATGGTTCTGGCAGGATTCTTTGTATATTGCAACTTCAGGCTTTCGCTAGTATGCTATGCGCTACATCGTTGCAAAGGGATGCTTTTGGTGTGATTTGTTCACAACGCCTCATGCCAACTTGTATTTGCACTTCGTAAATGTAACGACATCTCATGCTGAAGGGCAAGATTCTGCAGCCATAATGGGGGATGCAGGCTTGTGCGATGATTGACAAAGACAGGCTGCAGGCAAAGGCTGTGTATGCATCGTAGCTGTAGGGTCATGAATACTAAGTTGGCAGGGTTGCATTGTCCAAATTAAATCACAACATACAAACTTGACATCGCTCCAATGATGGGATATCATGCCCGGTAAAAGGCGTGCTCAAAATGCACGCAGGATACAGGTATATTATAATATAGCTTCCCAACAGGCCTTAAAAGGTATTGCTGCCTAGGCATGACTTTGCAAACCTTAAGCTTATAGCAAGCTTGCCATGCCTTAATTACTCTACCACACCTAACCAGTGACACAGCCTGATGATGGCTGAAGCAACAATGTCTGCTACATTACACCTGCTCTGCTGGGCCCAGTTGCTGGGCAAACATGTTGTACATGCATCATTCGTATCTTCTGACAAGCATGAAGTGCAGAAACCGCCTGCCGATGTCTGTGCCTGGCCTGGCTGCTTTCCAGCCCACTCCGACAAGCACTCCTGGTGCGACCATTCGGCAGTAATCAATGAGGCCCCCACTGAACGGAAACAAAGGCTCCTTTGGCTGTGGCCACTGCCGTGGTAATTCACCAGGTGCAAGGTTCAAACCTTCAGGCGATGCATACTCCAGCTGCATGTCTGTCAGCTCCTCAGTAGCTGCAGCAGAACTGGAATGACAGTCATCGCCTGTGCTTGGCAGAATCACTCTCAAACATGTGAGCAACATATGCTATGGGGAGCTTGCAGGTTGTCAGCGATAACAGTTGCTGTGCATCGCAGCTGGCTGTTTCACTTGAAGCCTGCTCACGCCAACTATACGTCATCACTGTGCACAATTTGTCCAAACGTCATCTTGTGCCATGCATGATGCTGACATTGTGTTCAGGCACAGCACAACCTTCAGCAGAGACAGCAGATGCAGGAATGGACACTTNAGCAGGCTTGCCACACAGGGGACAACTCTCTAACATCCCTGCTGTGTGCCACAGGGCATTATGTATGGTACTCCTTGCGATTGAGTGTGACTGAGGCGCCGCCTTTGGGCACCTTGGATGTTTCAGCAACTGTCCGGCAGGCTGTAGCCTTGCAAGTACCCATCAAGAACCCCCTCCGGGACCCCCTGACCTTTGACCTGACCTACGGCTCCGACCAGCTGGTCGGCCCTGTCACCCTGTCCCTGCAAGCCAAGGAGGCTTGCAACTTTGAGTTCTTCTTTGCACCCCTTGTGGAGGGCGACAGCCAGGCTATGGTCACCTTCTCCAGCTTTAAGGTATGACATGCTGCGAGTCTCTACAAGCCTGCTGTGTCCATGCCAGGTGCCTGAGAGAGACTGTATGATAAGATAACATTGGTGAGCTTGGCTGAATGACCACAAAGACACTTGTGTTCTATTTCCTCCTGCATACCATGGCTGCTGTCANCGAAACAGGTCATTTGCAGCTGTTGTTGGGGGCGCCATGCCAGCCTGGGATCAGGAGTTGGGCTGCCTCAGTCAAGATGGCAGTCAAGGTTGTTGGCGTGATTGTGATGGGCGTGACCTGCTGAGCATGCAGATAAAGCTGCAGGTCAAGCAGATGTGGACTCTGCACGTTTACTGTAGCACCTGTCAGAGCACTGCTTGCTTGTAGTTCTATTCCATGAGCTGTCTCAACCGCGTTGGGGCATGAGTGAGCACTACTTGACAATCTGCACATGTGAAGTTTTGCGGATGTACCTCTTGTAAGTCTTGTCACTGTACTGAGACTTATCTCTGATCTGGGCTGTCATCCACATGTCAAATATAACTGCACATGTCTTGACTGAGACAATGCACCGAGCACATAGCCTGTACAAGGTCCTACCACAGATGGTGTGCCAGTGTGTGACACTGTTGCCAGCAGCGTGGAGTCTGGGGAAACTGCCATGCAGCCAGGCTGCTGCTGGTTTGTAGTTGACAGGTACTTGATGGGCAGGTAGGTCTGCGCAACCTCATACACACACAGGTTCCCATCCTGACCTATACAACAGTAGAGCCACGGGACTGCAAATATCATCAGCATGTCTTCACAAGGCATAACATGACAGCATGACGTGCTGCAGGCTGTACTGATTTGGCCAAGCTGAATGATTCCTCGCGAACGGGGTAAAGTGACAGGTACACCAGCATGGCAAGGGGCGTGCTCATGCTTTGGCATGCTGTGATCTTTATGCAGGCTACAGATGTCTGCACATGCAAGCTACTTGGCAGGAGTTAGTTTCCTTCATCAGGGCATGCGATATAGGCCTGGAACGGCAGAGCTGCAACAGTGGTGAGCTGCATTGGGTGCAACACGATGTCGGTCGGCAACATGAGCAGCCCCAACCAGCAGGCTTACCCATGCTGAACAGCAGCTTCCCAGAAGGCAAGTACAGCACCTGCAGCACAGTGCTGCGGTGTNGTCCAATGACACTGAAGCTAGCAGAAAGGGGCTGTATGCTCTGGCAACCTTACTGCGTAACAATGCAGCTGCAAGGCAACACTTCNCAGAAGACATACTGAACACAACAGACTGCAAGCTTTTGACTTGGGAACAGAGCAGCAGCAGCAACAGTGTGTGCAGTTTAAGCAGCCTCTCTTGCACATTCAGGTGCACAGCTGTTACTTCCTGCTGCAAATTTGCCTGTGAAATGACATGTGACAATTCATACACATTTGCAGTGATGACTTGGGTGCAGCGCAAGACGCTGTTGTATAGCAGTCAGCTGCCTGTCCATGCTGGTGGATAATGTAGAAGGTGTCATGTTTGCTAGGCTCTGACTTTGACCACTATTCTTATATCAGAGGGCGTACAGGGTGCTGGCAGGAAGCAGCTTGCCAGTGTGAAAGGCATGTGCTGCGCTGAGTGCTGTGTTGACTATTTCCAGCTGTGCTTGTTCTCTTGAAGGGCCTTTTTGCATCTTTTTGTTTTGGTGCTTGCGCTTGGCTTGCAAGCAGCAGGACAAGTTTGGCCCNAGACGGCACGGCAAGCGGTGGCTGCTTCGTGGCTGTCCTGCTGCTCAACCTTGGAGGCAGCTGAAGCTGACAGACTCTAGCAGCGGAAGCAGACTGCGTGCAGGAAGGGCAGAGTGCAGTCAGGAAGCAGGAAGCCCGCTGACAGGCTGTCGCGCAGCGTGAACAGGCAAAATTCATCTTGTCACACTCGATGGCAACTTTGAAGGCCTGGCGTTAGTTGTGAGCGTAGCACTAAGGATTCTGGTTGCCTGCTTGCTGCTCACAGCTTTCGACCTTCCTACCCTCACACAAGGTTCGGAATTGCAGAGCAGAGCAATNGCTGCAGACCTTATCACAAGTCTGGTGTCGGTGTTGCAGGCGAGCATTGGCTGTTTGGCAGCAGTACAGAGGTGTGCACACATGAGCATGAGAAGATCAGCGCCATGCTGGCACCGTGCCAGGATGGCTCAAAGCCTGGTCAAGGCGCTGAGCCAGGTTCAAAAGTTCTACACAAGGCGTGAGGAAGTGCCTGTGGTGAGGCAGGCTAGGTCAAGCAGCACATATGGCTTGTCATGTGGTGCTGTCGCAGTCACCACCCGTGAGCATGAAGCAAACATGCTGGAAAGTGAGCAATATCACATGGCATCACCATGAACATGTACAAAGCCTGTATACATACTGCAGTTTTGACGCTGCTGCACAAGCCATGCGGCATGCAACGTGGACCAGTCTATTGTGCGTTGCATTCTCTCACTAGTGTAGCAACACTGACTGTCTCATTTTGAGGGAGCCTGCCAACCTTGTAAACCCATGCCTATAGTTTCTGTGACATGTGCATATGTGGCATGTCAACTCCGCTAACTGCTAACTTTGCAATTCAGAGCAGCGTGAAGGGCCAGACATAAGGCAGCTCCACTCAAAGTTGCAGCACCAGTGGAGCCATGACAGGAATGCACATCTGGGCAATGCTGTAGTCNTTCCGGCTGGAGGTACAGCAAACAGTAGAGCGGCAGCTTGTGTGTATACGGCATACAGCAGCATTGCAAGCACGTACGCAATTGCGGATGAAGCCACTGGCAGAGCATGTCCAGGATACGCCTGTAGAGCAGGAACCAGAGACTGTCAGAGCTCACTTGATAGAAGCCCTCACCAGTAAGTCTCTCACTAGCAAGACAATCTTGTGGATGCCATTTGTGCACCTTTGCTATGAGTGTCGTGACTCTGTGGTAATGATAGCGTGATGAAGATAAGCTACTGGGCCTCTTGATTTATAGCCTCCTTCGATAGGTGCATGGTTTGTCCTAGCCTTTTGCTGCCTCATTTTATGCATGGTGCGCAGCTTTGCCAAGCACTCATGTCACAAGTATGTCATACAAATTTCCCTTGTTGCATGTGTATATGTCAGTGCAGCATTGATTGCACATGCCACCATGGATGCTGATCACAGCCAGCACAGCTTCCGCATACACACTATGCCAAGCTTGATCTTTGAAGAGTAACATGGCCTGGGTGCCCTGGTTGCATCGGAGCTTGCTTGCAGGAATATGCTATGCAGGTGACTGCATTGTAAGCATCACAGAGACAAGTGAATGTTGTGAGTGTAATAACCATTTGGACATGACACTCAGACCAGCTCGTGTAGTCAATGCCATCTGTGGTTGCTGTGCAGGGGCTGTTCTGCAACATCNACCCTCACTGACAATTGGTCCAAAGGTGCTGATGGCAAAGAAGGGGTGAGTGCATCTACTGCTCTACAGCGTATAGACACTGCCATGCTTTTCATGCTTCCCATTTTGGAAGCATCTCGTCAGATGCCTCAATTGCATTTGTGCACAAGCGAGAATGTTGAGCTGTTGCCTGTCACTCCAAAACAGCAGTGCATAAGAGCATGTAGCGCTGCAGCTCTGCATCACAGTAAGGTCTGGCCTTACCTTGTACTTGCTGCCATGCAGTTTGTGGCTGTGTATGTGCAGCCCCTACCAGGCGCTGCTGCCTGAATGCTTTGGCGTCTGCTCACTCCACATCTCCACATCCATACAGTGACATGTAGTGAAGCAGCATGTATAGTTGTCTGAACTCTTCCTTGCTTAGCAAGCTGTTGCCTCATATGAACACATCAACCCTTTATCAAGTGGCTGATGTTCATGTACATCAAGATTGGTGCTGATCATATTGATTCGTTGGTGGTATGTTGACTTACATGGTCTTGGTTGAAACTTGATGTAATACTCATCACTGTGTTGCAGGCTTGACTGGATTGCAGAGCTATAACTCGATGCCAGTGCCTAGACCCCCAAAGGTGACCATACCAAACCAGCGGCGCCGCCCCCTGCCCCCCTTAGCAGGTGACCTAGGCCTGCCCAGCAGTCATGAGGCTCGCGCTAGACAGCGCTGGGGCCGTGTACGCACTCAAGTCANCACAAACGTCCACACCAACCATTGTTTGTCCAAACTATACGACATCCCACAACTGTTCCTTGTGTTCTGTGACACAGAATCACCACCGCAACACAGCACACTGCAGCAAAGGTTGATGCAATTGCATTACTTGCAATTTGCACCCTGCGTGTGTGAATGCAGTACATTGAATGTCTTGCGCATGCTGAGCTGCATGAACAGAAAAATGGTACTTCAATTTTGCAAAATGAAACCCCAAAACTGCAGCAGGAAACAGAGCAGTGCAGACCAGTGGGTGAAGCCTACCTGTGTGCTCAGGAGCTCCTGGGAGGGTGATGGCATAGTAGAGAGCCATGAAGCCCACCCAGAAGGCTGCTGCAAAGCTGGGGGGCGCCAGCATGAAGGACAGGGAAAACACTGTGCATACAATCTGGACTGGGCTGTACATCATGAGGATGGGCAGCCAGACTGCACCCCAAGATGCTGCCTCCTCTGCTGGGTGACTCACCACTTGTGTCACTATCTGAGCCACGCTGCGGTCCTTGTATGTCCAAATGGAAACTCCAAGGAACTGCAGAAGCACATGTTGGGGCTTGTGTGCAAACTGCAAAGTGAGCCATGTGACAGGGCATCCTAGCTGAGCATGACGCAACGGGTGCACAGTGTGACATCTGGGTTGTGCTGGACGCTGTGTCTATTGGATGACTGGTTTTGCCATGATGAAGCGCTCATGAGCCCTTGAAAACATCAATGGTGATGTGAGGATAGTGACTGCAAAAGGCGATCAGGGTGAGCAGCACAGGACATGGGGCAGAGCATGCCATGCACAAAGCGGCATTGCCCATGCTTGCTGTGCTCACAATACACTGCATGCAGACCTGGATTGTGTGGAGTGAGCACATGAACCAAATGCATACCATGATGACTCACAGCTGCAGTAGTGTCATTCCATACTTGNAATGAGCATGCAAAGGCTCGTCTGTCTGTCCACACTGCTAGCTCATAGCCCCTGACCAGACCTGGCAGCTGACCCATTCTCAAGTCAAGAGACTTGCAACTCATTCAATCGCTGTACTCAAGCTGGGATATGTCCGTCACAGATGTTCTTGCTATACACAGCGCACACATGTGCTACAGACACTCTCAGTGTCTCACATCAGCATACAGCATGCGTCAGAGACTCATCACCTGCCAGGTATACAAAAATGCCCGGCAGTCCATACTGAGTCCAACTTAGATCATTGTGATCGCTTGTAATCTCAAGCAAGGATTTGCATGCAGACCACAGCATTCAAGATCGTGTCTGCATTTCTGATCCATTCACCCACAAATGCATATTTATTTGCCCAAATCACTATGCAGACAGACCATAGTCAACTGTGCATTGAATGCAGATCCAGCACCTCCAAGCCCAGGTATACCTATTGGAGGCAGATGTGACAGCCCGGCACAATGGCTTGGACAGCCCCCGCACCCCCAGCAGGGGCCCTGAGGAAGCTGCCGAGCTGCTGCACCTCACGCAAACCGGAATGTCGATACTGACACCAGATTGCTACTTCTGACCAAGCATGCAGACCTACACAAGGAGGCTGCCTCGACGTCACGATCGGCNAGCACAAGAGCCATACCACTGCTGCGTTGCACATGATGTAGAACTATACAATGTGTTGCGAATGCTGTGTGGTGGCTCACAGCATATGCTCTAGTTGAGCCATATGCATCACAGCATAGCAGGCTGCAGCTGATATGGCAGATCAGGAGGATTGGGACACAGCTCAAGGCACCGATGTTGCAAAGCAATCGCGCATCATGGTCAATTGACAGGCAAGGCAATGTTGCGCATACAGCGAACAGCAAACATCAGTGCTGAAGGGCCAAATTTGGTGAGTAAAAGGCCTGGGTGAGGTTAGGCACACTCACCTGTATCTGGTGAGCAGTGGATCTTCCAGCATTTCTCTGACCAGCACGCCGTCNGCACAGCTTTGCTTGTCTTCCCGGCCAGCCGTTGTTGAGTCATTGATCCAGTGCACTTCTGGGCAGCAAGAAAAATGGCGCTATTGCTGTAGCCAGTGATACAAGTTGCACTGTTTCATGGCTACGGCAGGTCCGAGTAGGTCCGGACATTCCCTGACAGACACACAGAGAAAGGAGCTTTTGAACAGACTGATCCAGGAGCGTCAGTCAAGGCCAGGTCTTGATTCAGCACCGAGCAGCGAGTCGCTTGCCGAAAAGAGGGAGCGGGTGCAGCAACTTCTGAAAGAGCGGAGGTCATCTCAAGGTGTGCTTTCCTTGTGCAGTAAGATCAAACCTACCAATGACACATTTGTATGCAGCTATGTGTTACCCTGGCACNAACATGTCTACACAGTGTCCCAAGGGATACCTGCAATTATATAATTCTTGCCCACGACATCAGGTGCAACAAACAGCATGCCAATGTATGGCAGGTGCNCAAGTGTCCATGTGGGCAGCCACCACTATGCTATGCCTTGTGTTTACCGCACAGGTGCCTGCTTGCAGTGGAATTTTACCGCCTGGCTGCTTCAGCAGCATGATGAGCTTGACACATCGCCANGTACCTTTGTGGTCAGAGGCCGCCAAGCATAACGACGGTCATTCACCATGCAACCAGAGCATACAATACAGCAAACTCAACAGAACAGCCTAGCCACATGCTATGACAGCCAACAGCATGAAATGTATTTACAGGCATCACTGCTTCAAGCTCACACCAAGCAGTGCAGTCAAACAAAAGATGTAGCCCGGCAAAGTCAACAAAAGCTGGGTGGGGGGGCCTACATCATCCCAGCAGGCAATGATCACAGTCCCCACAGAGTCCAGGCCTCTGCGCCCCGCTCGCCCTGCCATCNTGTGTCTGTGCTGCTCTATACGACAAATGAAGACAGTCAGACAGGAGTTGCAAGGATTACGAGCCAAACCTTGAGCACGTGCTCCTGACCTATGGCCAAGTATTGTCACAAATGATCATGACAGCAATCTTCTGCCACATGCAGTTGCACTCATGACCATNAGCTGCTACATCAATTTCAGGTAGTTGCACAACATTTTGAGCTCACAACGTTTGACAAAGCAAACCATGTTCAGGCTTTGTACCACATGAGAAAGATGCAAGCCATCCCAGCATTTGCTCAACAGAAAGGTGCTGCACGCGGGGAATAGCTTTACTATTTTGCTCATCAAGGTTGTCAACATGTGGCATAGTTTTGGTGGCAACAGGGATGAAGGAGGCGAGGGTGCGATGCAGCTGGAATCAGACAGCTACAGCTACTGGTCGTCTATCCTGCTCCTCTCCAAACTTGCAGGTGATCCTGATCCTCTCACACCAGTCTTGTTGCTGACTAGAAATCAACGTCTTGTTGACACATCTGATGTTATGGAGGAAGGAGAAAGGGGGACGAGGAGGGGTGGTTGTCTCAGGATCTTGAATGTATGTAAACCCCTGCATTGCTCAGTCATCTACCCTGCTGCCACACATCCAATGGAAACTGTATGAAACCAACGGTGGACACACAGGCAGTGACCAAGTACACCATAGAAGCCCGGAGCATTCAGCAAGATCACCCTAGTTCAGGCACACCGGCAGCTCTGCATGAGATCAACATCAGAGATGCCTTTGTGGCACCAGCCGGGTGTGTGCTGCTAGCAGCAGACTACAGCCAGATTGAGCTGAGAGTGCTGGCCCACCTGAGTGGTGATGCAAGGCTCAACCAGGTGCTGCGCCAGGCTGGGACACATGGAGATGCACTTGCACTCATAGCTAAGACCTGGCTGAGGAAGAGCAACTGTCCAGGTGCGTGTCAAGGAATCCTTGCCATTGCTACAATTTGTGTTGAGTTCCTCTGTTTCTTGCATTGCCTCAAGTCAAGCATCACACAGTGTCTAGAAAACAAAGAATACTCTGACATGTGAACCTAGGGATGATAACACCATAGACCCTGTCTGCCATGTGGANGTGGCTGCCAGGCTTTCAACAGGAATGCCAGTCCACTTGCTGATGATCTCTGCCACATCTGACTCTGTCACTTCTTCTCTGAGCATGCGGGAAGCCCCCGCCGTCTGCAAGCAGTCATGAGGCAGCTCAGCATCCGAAATTGGGTACACTGCACCTCTGCTTCAGGCAGTTTGTGAACCGCACCAACAACAGCGATGCTGTTCAGTGTCACCTTGACGGCGATCGGTGTATGTAGCTTACATGCAACCAGAACGCTGCTGGAAACCTGACTTGAAAGTTGCATGATGGCAACAGACTGTGCACAGATTGCACTGGCACTGAAATGCAGCTGTTCTGGCCATCCTGTTGGGGGCCATAGCTGCTGCTTGCATATGCATAAACAAATGGCATGCTGCTGCAGATATCATCACGGCCCATTCAACCAGAACATGCCAGCTGCCCCTACGTCTACAGTTCCTCCAGGTGAATGTACATTGCATTCATTGCTACAGTGCCAAGTCAACTCGTGCTACAGTGATAGGTCCAACAGCATCATATCATTTGGGTGTTGATGATTCAAACACATGCTTATGTTCANGTGAGTTTGTTTGTGACCTCCACGCTACCGCAGCGTCGCGCAACACACCTCGAACTCAGATTGCTCACTCTTCGAGCTGACCCTTCGCAGTATGTAATCTTTGCCTTGACAAGAAGTGTTGCTCGAGTGAGTAACGCTCGCCTAGGCACCACCTGGCGTGCACAGCCAACCCTTGACCGATGCTTTAGCCTTTGGTGGGTAGCACATCATGGCCACAAACATATTTGACTATGCGCAAAACTCACCCTCGCCAAGTTCTTCACCCACACCTAATACTACGCCAATTCCTACAAATATGACCTCGCCACCTTCCTCGCCTTCACCATACAATGGAGCCACAGGGGGCCTTTGGGGAGGCCACGTCAAGCCTGCAGAAGTCCAGATAATTGTCATTGGTATGTGTCAACAGATATGGTGCATGTGTTCCTGTAAACCAAGGCAGCTCTACATCCGATACTGATGGTCGACAACCTCTCACACTTTGCAGTCTTGATTGCGGGCTTGTTCAACGCATTCTTTCTAACCCTCTCGTTGAGGCTGCTATGGCGGAGGTATGTTACTGTGCTTGTATTGCATGATGGCAACAGACAAGCGGACAAATGCTTTGCACAGCAATTCATCTATGTCGGTCGCATTTTGTGACATTGACACACATCCAACACATGTGCCTCTGGCCTCACGTGTAGTATCAAACCAATCATTGACCACAAGAAGCACAAAAGCTTGAAGCGACGACATCAACCCTCATGGTGCCTTGAATCACTGCCTAGGGGAGAAAGCAACAGCTGGCGGCAACACTCACCTGCTGAACAAGAGCCTCCTCGGCTCCCTTCAGCTGCCTCTGCAGATCTAGCAGGGTGNTCTCGCCAGATGGCATGTGGCTGCTGTCAGCAGGACAAGAGCCTGATCAGGGTGTGGCCATCTGGGATGTAGCCACTGCAGCTCTGCTGACCAGTGGACACACTCCCAAGCCTGTCAGGGCTCTTGCTTGGCGATACGGGACTGTTCTGCCCTCTTTCATCACCATCTCTCGGGCAAGTGGACTGACACACCATAGCACAACAGACTGATGTGTTGCACAATCAATGATGTGTCGGGCCACACGACAGTCATGCAGCAATTTGTGATCGTGTGTGGACTGTCATGTATCGTTACTTAATCTGTACGCTCAGTGTGTGCGCCAGCTGGGCTTGACTCTATACCCTAAACCCTACATGTACATACTGACATATGTATATACGTGTTAAGTAATGGTTCTCTAACAGGGCGAGGTTCTGGCATGGGAACTGGAGCCATCCCATCTGGCCCAGCGCACCTTGCGGGTACCCCAAGCAGCCCTGGGGGCACCCCTCACTGCCCTGGCCTGCCACAGGGATGGTGCCGTGTTCATGGCAGATGAGCAAGGCAGCGTCTGGCAGCTGCAGGTGTGCACCTCCCCTGCCGGTGTTTTGCGGTGTTGGTGCCTTCAACTGTGGCTCTGATCATGTGACTCTTAAAAAACAAGTTTCTCAATGTCGATGAGAAACAAATAGCAAGCTGACCTGGCTGATGCAAGTTGGTTGTCACCTGCTCCACATGAGAGTTGCCTCAGAATGAACCACAGTGTACACACATGACNTTTGCACGGGTGAACAACATGCAATCCACTCAACAACTTTCTTGTCACTACCAGGCGACAATCTGCCACAACTAGCATCATGCTCTTCTTGTGCATCATGTCATGGCTGACCGTTTGCATGCACATGGCCTGCCCCAAAAAGGCCACTTCAGCAACAAGCTGCTCAGCGAGNCAATCTCTAGTTGTAGAGCACAGCTACAGCCAGAAGCTATCTGTGCCAAGGCTCTCAATGTTTGCACGTTTGTTACTAGTGCTAGTGCTGCTGCTTCAGAAATCTATGACGTGATTGCAATCCTTGGGCTGTCTGTCCTGCCTGATAGTCACAGATGGCAGAAGGGTTGCAATCATCCTCATAAACTGCTATGACGCAGCATGCATTTGCAGTCGTACCAAATTTGCCAAACAGCCAAATCTGCCAAACAGGCCATTTGCAGCATGCAGTGTGGCACGCAGTGTCACAGNCAACTTTGAATCATGTTCCTCAAGCAATGCTTTGACTGCCTGCCGAGCTGGATGCCGGCGCTGTTCATCCATTGCGCAGCATTGACGCAAATAGTACTGCAAGCCAACACCCATGTGTAGTCACAGCATACTAGCAGCATACAAGTACTTACTTGTGGAGCCTGGTCAGGAGGTGCTGTCAAGCACACTGACCCCTTTTGGGCGGGGTGCAGCCAATATCAGAACAAATGCAGCTTGCCATGCTGAATTGCTTGTGTTGAATGTGCGTAGCCTAGCTTCACGCCTTGATGCATGTAAGTCAATGCCNGACCACAGATAGCCTGCACCGTTGCCAGCACTGTGCAGGACTGCATGAAGCTGACCTGGCAGTTGGGGAGCCACCAGAGCCTGGCCTGGCTGAATGTAGCCTCCTGAGATCTAGCTGCCAATGCTGAGGAGAAATGGTGTAGATATTGGCTGGTACTGTGTGAGGCCTGTGAGTTAAAGTGTGTGGCATCCCGATGCTTGCACTGGGCATAGCATCACACTCAGACACTGAGTTTAAAGCTGTATTGCCTTTAATGCTGGGGCTGATGACAGTTGCAGTCTGCCCATGAGAAGTGTCACTACTGGCTATCTGCTCTTTTGGCAGCAACACTGGCAGGTCTGGACTGACAAGGTCTGTATTGCCAGTAGACTTGAGCGCTGTCTGAGCCTGACTGTTGCTTTGCTCAGCAATAGTATCGTGATGTGTTGGGCTGTTGTCCTCAGGCAAGGTAGCGAGAGCTTCTGCTGATGCTGTACTAGTGTATTGCAGTAGTGGGTTTGGCAAGCTGTGTGTCTGTACGACATCTGTCNCTACGCAATGACAGTGTCGGATCTCAGCACAGCTCTGCACATCCAGTCACAGGGTGACATAAGCAGCAACGCCTTTCAGCTCTGCTTTGTCCAAACTGACCACTGCATGTGTGATAAGGTGCTGTGTCTACAGCAGGGTCATGCTTGCATGTGCCACAAGTTTGGTGGCAGCCGTAATCAACAATGACCTGGCGTTCAAGCTGAACGTGGAGTACAGCATTGTCCAGCTGTTTCTCAGCATGGCAGCAGGCGACCGTGATGCAAAGTGCAACAAAACCCTATGCACCTCCATGGCAAACATACCTCAGCACTCATCTCATCAAGGGTTCTCACAGCATCTTGCCAGTTGCCCATTTTACCATAGACGTCAATCAAGGTGTTGAATGTCACAAGGTTTGGCTGGCATCCCTCTTTCTGCATATTTTAAACTATGGCAAGCGCAGCAAACGTTGCAAGGTGCCTGCTGATGCACCTAAATCAACTTCAGTGTATGATCAGCTGATGTCAGCAGCAGCATTGCTATATACGCTGCTCAAGTGCAGGCTAGACAGCACAACGCATGCAATGTCGACTGCATATGTGACAGTATCATCTAGCTGAGCAGAATCTTGAGCAGCCAGAAGTGTCTCTTGTATCATACTAGCATTGCAGTCCAAATCATAATAGCACTGCAGCACAGCAACACGCAATGCGCCCTAGCAATCTGCTTTATAAAGCAGATGTCAGCAAANAGAAGGGACACAGCCATATCATGCTTCCGAAGTCGACTTGACAGTACGGGTTCAGGACGCCTTGGCAGCCTCTACATCGTACTGGCTCGTACTGTAATGCGGTCAGCCCTTCTACTTGTTTCAACGGCGTGATCATCGCACCAAGAGGGATCACCAAACGGTTTCCCTCAAGCCTGCTCAGTGGCCACGCGTTCCACACAAAGCGGACACCGTCATAAGCTTCCAGAGCCGCAAATTGCTGATCCTCCATGACTGCCGTAGGTCACACAGGCGCAGCACGAGGCTTGTCAATGGAGTTCTTGTCGGTGAGCATGCAAGGGTGCAGGCACATGTCATTGTCATAAAACTCGCAAGNTACACGCTATCGAGCCAGGACCCACTCGACAGCTACGTAGTCAAGAGCACATGATTTTGCTGCAATTGCTGCAAAGCACAACCTGCAAATGATTTGGCAAAATGAGTGACGAATGCATCCAGGGTCCTTGCATATGGCTTGGTGATACAGAAGGAGATGTGTGCACCATGTAAAGCTAGCTCTGCTCATGCTTGTGGTGCAGGGCCAGCAAACGTGAGTCAGCTCGCCGTAGGCAGGCAACAGAGTCTGGCAGCGCAGCGCCCATGTGAGGTGGCAAGCGCTGCAACCCAGGTCACCACAGGCAAGCAGCAGGCACGAGCAGCTCGTCAGGCAGAGCCCCTTACAGCTAACACCATACACTTGCACAGCAACCAGGCCCAGTGTGTATCAGCTTTGGCAGGCCCTATGCAGCAGCTTGTCGAAGCCATGCGGCCATCACAGAGAGCTGAGCCAGCACCGGCAGCATCAGCTCGAACGCATCATCCGTCCACAGGCAACCAGCAAAATGCAACCAAGGNGCAGAAGCAAATGTTGTAGACCCGGTGATGCCTATGCGCCGAGCTCAGGCAGAGCGATAAATCAATGAAGTTCACCTCTCTGATGCCTCACTGCCTTGTAAGGAGCCTAAGCTGTCTACATTGAAACTGCTCCCAGACTGAAGCTGCCAGTCTTGCTGCAGAACAGATGCGTCGAGCCTTTTCTGCTCAGCAATGTTGTTCATGCCGCCGCCGCATCCTGATAGCTGTGCACCTCCGTTGTACGGTTGGTCATATCGCTCATTGTGCAACTCTATAGAAGTTAGCTGCCAAGGCTGTTCTGCAGCAGGTGATCTCATGTGTTGAACCACTCTGAGTCTCTTCTTTTGGCTGAAAATGAAGCTATGCTCACAGTGTATGGTCTTTGTGTCAGTGAGAGTCATTGAGCTAGTGGTTGAGTAGCTGCCATCATCCAGAATAGGATGCTGAGTCCTTGGTGCATCTTGAAATAAGGCGCTGGACTCTTCTCGGAATGTCTGTGCATCAGCCTCACAGCCCACAGTTGGGAGAATCCGCTTGAAAAGGTGCTTGACACCTGAGGTAGTGGGCAACATACTAGACTGAGATTGCCAGTCATAGAGGGTGATGTCCCAGTTGCTATACTCCTTAGGCACTGCGTCTTCAGGCAATGCTTGTGGCAAGCCGTCCGCGCCGAATGTCGCTGTAGCTCCCTCCCACTCCCCCGCTATGTTCTGGCTGAAGGTCTGCCAGAGCTGCTCAGCTGAAGTTGTTGTGTCGCTAGCTGCATGAGCCGTCACGCCCGTGGTGCTCACACTATCAGCAATGNTCTCGCCCTTGCTTGAGGAAGCGAGCATCAACAATAGCCGCTCGCAGGTTGTAGCCTACATTATCGTTACCACTACTCAGCTAGCGGTGCAAGTATCCAAACTTGCAGTACATTCAAATTTTCGACGTAAGGGTATAGCTCAAGCTCTGCTGCAGGTACTTTCGANCTGCATCACCACAGTAGCAGCCTTCTGTCGCACTTGTTCAGACTGCTGGGTTATGCAGAACAGGTGAAAACAGGTCAGGGCATTGCAGCAAACAGGTTTGGAAAGCCATGTATGGTTGGTGCTGGGCAGAAAACGACCTGAGCCTGCTAATTTTGTTTCTGCAGGCCACCACAACACTGTGGTAAGCAACAGCAACTGTCTTGTGAAGAAGCCTGCAAATTTTGTCTAGTGCATCTTAGCTGTCAGGAGCTGTCCTCTGGCAAGTTTGATGGGATTGTTCGCTAGACAGACACACAGTCCCCCAGCTGACTAGCAGGGTGTAACCCAGCACGCCTGAGCCTCCTTTGGGCCCCCTAACCCTTCACAATCGCATATTCCAACCTGTCTGACGCGTCACGCGGCCAAACGCCGACTGTGGTGTTGCCATGCAGCAATGCAAATCCATCAATCAAGTCTATGCTTGCCTGCTGCCAGCCACATCTCTGATATAGATTCATGCATAAGGCATAGAAGCTGACCTGTGGGTCCTGCNAGGGACAAAGCCAGCAGCCAAGTAGTAGAGCTCCTGTATTTGCTCCAAGTACGTTGATTCCATTGCAAGCACTGCTGTGGGCTTTACAGTGTATGCAGCATCGATTTCTGTTTTGTAGTGTCAGCTTGGACCATTGAGTGCTTCGGTGTCAAGCTGCCTTTTAGTAAAGATGTCAACATGTTGTGTGCAGGACTTGCACTTGCTTGCAAAGATGCTTTGCATGNATCAGCTAAGAGTTGCCGCACACTACAGCTGCAGGCCAAGTTGCGACAGACTGATCCAGTTGTAGCATTGATAGGTTAGTGAGTCAGCGCCACAGTGCATGCGTAGCGTACAACACAACACCCACTGCAGGCATNGTACAATCGAGCAGGTCAAAAGTAGCACGTGAGCATAGAGCATAAGCTGTGCTTTCTGCATCTGGCGTGGCTGTAACAACACTTCTTGTAACGAAATGTATACTTATCTGCGGAGCATGCAAGCGTGCGCGTAACTGCCTTGCTTATCACCTTATCACTGGGCTGTCCGACAAGACAGGGTGTTAGGTCAGCGTGGGACCAGCACGGTGACGCAGACAGACGTATGCACTCAAGNCTCATGGTAGGCGGCTCCATGTGATTAGTGCCAGGGGTCTTAGTGACTTGTGTCAGTGTGAAAAGGTTCTAAGCCTGCACGCAACTACCACAACCTCTTGTGAAGCTTGTAGTCATGTCGCACATCATAATTGTACAATCAGGCGATCAGTCTTGATGGCCAGCCGAACCCTGTAACCTTCTTCTTCTTCGTCAAACTGGGCTGAGTGCAGGACCAGGATCAAGGCATCAGCCCTGAAGGACCCCACAGCTGTGGACACCCTAGCCACCCTCATCCCAGCCTCAAAAGCGGAAGAGGCTCTTGTCCGCAAGGCCGGCAGTAAGGTATGTCACATACTGCTGTTCCTGCTGCGATGCATTCATCAGACACTCTTCTTCTTACCCTCCACCATCTGACCTTTGTTTCCGCTGTGATGCACAGTTCACACACTCTTCTTCTTACCCTTGAGGCCCCTGCTTGGCAAAACCCTTCACAATCCCAGGTGAGCATTTCAGCTGCCTTCAGGGCTCAATCCATATGCACGCCACGTTTCATACCTGAAGCTTTCAGAGCTCTGCAGACCAGTGAAGACAAGTCTTGTGTACACACAGCAGTAGCACTGCCCGTATATGCACAATTTCGTCAAGTTTTGGCACCCCGCATGGTTCGTTCTGGCGGTATGCACATCTTCTCACCTGATGCTGTGCTGTGCTCTCATCATCATCATCATCATGATGGTTTTGAGCCACGAAGCCTGCCTGAAAATGATGTAGGTTGTATATTGCTGTGCAGCAATCACATGTTGCTTTTGCAGGTAGCAATTTCTCGGTGGGATCAGGAGAGGGCTATACTTGTTGTCTGAGGGCACTGTCTGCAGCAGTACTAGTCTGTTGTGCTTGTGTCTGCCGCCTTGNCCTGTGTTTGCAGAGAGTTATAGCCAGCTAGTCTGGCATGGTATGGCCCATACAGGTTACTTACGACTTGGCGTCGTTTGAGAATATGATGCTGTTCCCCTCTGGATCCTGCCTGTTTCACGGTGTAAAGATATGTGTAGCTGATTTGTGCTTAGCCAACAGCAAAACACGTCTAGTAATTGCTTTGTACTGATCAGCATACTATACCATTGTTCACTGAATCCACCGCTGTGTCACAGTATCTCGCGGATCGTTTCGCCTAAAGCTTGAGGGCCACGCTTCCACGCGTCGCAGCCAAAACACAATGTGCGACAACAACCCATGGCTTGTACCAGCACGCTATTCCGGAGTTGTTCTTCTTGGATTAGGTCGCGAAAGCTCTTCAAGCGAATTGTGCAAATACTCATACAAGCTGCTGTGAACAGCACAACGGAACAACGCAAACGTGCGTCACAGCTGTCGACAGAGGCGCCATTGAGCGATCAGAACGTTAAGGACCCTGATAGCTCTCGTTATCTGACATCTGCCTCACTGCCGGTCATCTCGCCGGTCATCACTACTTAGGGTTCGCTTAACGGGGGATTCGCTGTACCAAATCGACAACGTTTTCGGTGAGCGCACGCTGTCTTGCTACATATTGCAAGTGCTGGTGTCAATTCGTGGCCAGCAGCTTGGTTGCGTCTGGCCCAGAACTGCCTGTGGTCNTACCTACTGGCGCTAGTGCTTGTCAGCATGCTCAGACCAACTTTCAGCAAGACACAAATGTATGTGGCTGTTGGCATTCAACTCTACGCACAGCTGCAGCCCAATATACTGTGATCAAGGTTGGTGTATGTCATATCTGGGTGATTCCAGCAGAGAGTGGTAGCTTCTGGCTTGGTTATTATGGGTGCTTTTCTGTTTTGCCAGAAGGGGAGAGGAAGGCCCTTCTGTTACAAATGACAACACTAAGATAGTTATTTTGGCTTGTGAGGATATGAACTGAATTTTCATTTGCTTCCTGTCCAGAGACGTGCATGTCCACAGTGTAACCGTTTTGTTGTTACGTGATCACTACTGTTATGTTCGTCACCTACACTTTCTGAATGGTGCATACCACAGTCGACTGCGTGCTATTCACAAGCGTTACCGCCACAAACTATGACAAACTGTGCATCGATTGACACCACGTGAGGATCGGGAAGTGGCTTGCTGCAACCTTGGACGCTCGATGCTGCACCAACTTCGAGGCAGAATGCATGATTGCTTTGGTTCAGCTTCGCTGGTGATGCCGCGTCTATGTATGCGACGTCATCACACGGCAGCGGCGCGAANCGGTTATGAAGGTTGGCGGGAATGCACCTGTGACAGCAGCTCAAAATTTGTTGCAGTTGCTCTGTCACCAAATTCACACAGGTTGTTCAAAGCTGGCGACCAACATCCTTACATAACAGCTATTGGTCATCCAGCTGGCCTAGCAAACTGTATCCACAAAATCACACTGTTATGAATGCAATTTCAAATGGTATGCATTGCTTGTTTACGCTTGTTTATGCTATGGGGCAGTGACACACACGCTACTTTAGAATATCTTCACAACAAGCATAGTCACCTTCACAATGGAATAACCTTCAATACGCTGTACACATTCTCAACGTCACAGCACACTGAAGGTCAAAACATATGCTGACTGTTGCACTATATAATTAGTACTGCAGCGAGCATAATATTCTGGGTTGAGGACCAGCAGAGACAAACAGGTAAACCCCTGCGTGATCTGGTGGCAGAACATGCATGTGTGCGCAGCTGAGTGTCAGTGAACCATTGCTGCAACTGTGGATTGTGCAACAGCTGCTGAGGGCGCACCAACTACATAGCATGTACAGATGGTTGCAACATCATCTGCCGCAAGTGCATGCGCAATATGCATGTTGCTGTTACAGTGGCCAACCCTCTGCTGCCCTGTATTGGCGTTTCAGCACAGGTGTCAATCATTACATGCAGCATGACCAGTTGCATGAGTTTGACAGCCATAGCGTGTGTCATGCACACATCAAGTGAGGTGACACCATGATGTGGAGCACCTAAACAGGCGCCAGTTTCACTTGAACAGAAAAGCTTGCACTAACCAGCAAGTCCAGGTTGGCATGGGCATGCAGGCCAACACGTATGTCACGACANTGTTCCTTGCCTTGCTAGCAAATGTATCATTCTTGTCATAACAAGGCGACCAAGCAGTCACACCTGCAGGCATGCCTGTTGACAGTCAAGGTTGTGCTTGCAGTAGTTGTAGGTCAACCTTAGGCAACAACCTGTGGCAGCTGCAGTGTCTTTCAATGCCTTTATATATCTCTTGGGCAATGCAGGTCTGCACGTGATGCAGCGGCACATGGGGTGCGAGACTTGTCCCTTGACAAAGGCAGGTCACGAGCCCACCCGCCTGCCGACAATGGCCATGATGAACGGGAGCTTGACGACCACCGGCGCCCCCGTCAAGATAGGAATGACAGGAGTGACAGGGGTTATGAAAGCAGACAACATTGCTCTGAGTATGGTGATGACAGGTATCAGGACTCCAGGGTGCGCGACGACAGTCATCACAGGCAAAACAGGGACCCTGGCCGGTATGACAGGGACCCTGACCGGTATGACAGGCACGAAGAGCGCTATGATAATGGAGACAAGTACAAGTATGGTGACCGACACGGTAGCCGTTCCAGGAGCCATAGGGAACACGAAAGCAGCAGGAGCCTTCGCAAGGATGATAGATGATTGTGCAAGCGTTGTCTTTGCACATCACACACCAGTCATGATGTTGATGCCAGTAGTGTTTATCAAATGCGTAAATGTACATGTTGTTGCCACTGCTCGCTCATGCCTTGCAAATCCGCTTGTATTTGCCGCTGATTTCGGGTGTGGCTTTTCGCTTGGTGACTAATGCAGTCTGCATGTATGATGTGCTAGGTCNCGAGCATGCATATCAGGCGAGCTTCAGATGGGTATACATTGCACTGCTAACGGCGGTGTTGTGGGCTGACCTGTTGTGCTGAAGCCTTCTCTGGCAATGTCAATCTCAAGCCTGGTCTCAAAGCCCACAGCAGGCTTGGAGCAGGTAGCCAGAAATGACCTGACAATGAACTCATACAGCCTGGCCTTATCACCGTTCTCACCAGCCATATGCTTGGTGGGGTGGATAGGAGGATGCGCCTATAAATGGCAGCATATTATGTCAATTAGTATGTATAGCCTGTCAGGCAGCATGCAGACCAATTGTAACATCTGCTGCATTCCACAAATGCTGACAAACATGTTTGATTCATTCGGGCGCACCGCTGAAGCAGCAGTGCTGACCTTTCATCTACCAGACTTGAATGGCGCATGCAATAGTCATTTTGAAGACAAGTATGGGTGAAAAGTTGCAGAACAAGCCCCTTACACCCGCAAACATACACATGGTATGTTGGTGGTGTGACATGAGCAGTGTGCCAGTATGATGCAGCTATGCACGCAGCCAGTATAGCAGCACGGGCGCAATGCTGTGTGAGACCTTGTCATCGTGCCCACCATTGCCAGGGCTCTTCCACATGCTGCCGTGGACAATGGCCTGAGCATGCTGACCCCACTTGGGGTCCCCTTCATGTTCCCTCACCAACGCCTGCCCAGCATCACAGACATCACACCATAACTAGTTGCTTGATTGCCAGACTTGTTGCCAGACATGTGCTTCTGGTGAGCATGAGGCATCAACCAGATCTGGCTTGGTTGTTGACAAGTGTAGGTGGGGCAGCAATTAGTGTTGTCTGCGATGAGGCGCATGAGCAGATCTACAACCAAACAGCAAGAACAGCATTCTCTGGACCATGTCCCACCAGCCCACCAGGCATTTCAGCATGACAGTGCCGCCAACCAAGCAGCTTATGCAGTCATCATATGCAGTCAATGCTGACGCGCAACTGCAATTCAACAGGTATGTTGCTGTCTGCTTTCAAGTAGCTCCATGACGTGTATGCTGATGAATGGCAAGTAAGTTGAGACTTGGTCATGAGGTCCAGTGTTTCAGACAGCAGCATCACAAGCANAAACCTGTTTTCTTTTGTACATGTGCTGAGTAAATTGATGGTTTGCAGGGTTCCACAGCAGCATACTTTCCCAAACCTGATTGACTCAAACACTGCAAGCATTGACCTTCCCAGCCCTGTTAGACTGCAAGGTTTGGGGAGATCAATGCTTGTGGTGCTTGACTCAATCAGGTTTGGAAACGTGTGCTGCTCTGGAATCCTGAGCAAACCATCAATTCACTCAGCAGATGTACAAGGGAAAACAGGTGCAGCAAGCATTGAGGATGATCTCTGAAGGCTGGCGCCGCGCCCTGTACTTTACTTTTTCTTCCTGTTGGGCCATGCGTGTCACAGCACTGCATCTGCACAAGTACTGTTGAGTGACATATTGGGGCTGCAAAGCTGCTAGCACAAATGCTCAGTAGGAGTGTCTTTTATGGCATGGCCCTGGAGAATGCTGATGGCTGTGCTGAGAGAACGTATGACCATAACGACAAGCAGCAGCAGCAACCCTAAATGGTCATGTGAATGGTCAGTGACAAGGTCGGTCAGTGCACACAAGGTTGGTGGACGGTACTGACCGAATTTGTTTGCCAGTCTCAGGCGACAGATGTTGTACAGCTTCATGCACTCAGTGACACTTTCAACTACTGACAGACTGCTGTCAGGTCTCATAGACACCTCAAACACCCCCTTTCCCGCTTCTACACTCAATTACTAAACCCTTGTCATCGACAGACATTTCTACTATGCGTATGTGCTGGCAGCTGTGCAGGGCGAACCATCAGTCTCCAGAGATCATATGCAATGCTTGCTGTGCCTGTTTCTCCTTCTTCTNTGCTGTGTGGGATCTTGACATCACAGACCAAAGCTCCCTGCCTCTGGACGGGAAGTATGACTACACCAACCTGGGGACAGGTGTCAACATATACATACTGGATACAGTAAGTGCTTTTTCAACCTCCTGATTGTCAAACACAGCTGACAATCAATGCTGACGTGATATGTTTGCCTGAGGATACCAGATTGTACAATGTTGCAGCAGGTGTAATTTGTTGTGAGTGAGGCAATGGTGAGTGTAACAGGGCGCACAGGTACGAGAGATAGCGGTGAAGTCTTTATCTGGGTTCATACAAGTTTTAGCTGTCAAACTCTGCATACTATGCAGCAGTTCTGTTACACTGAAGGCTGTGTATGACAGCACTTGATTGCTGCCCTGCACCTGTCAAACTCCATCTGGGGCTCGACTGCGTACACAGGGGCTTTGCCTCAGTGCTAGCATGAAGCCATAGCAACAGACCCTGGTCTGCAGCCATGACAACCTGCAGCCTTGTCAGACGCCACTCATGCATGCAGGCGGCTGTGTCATAAGCATGTTACTCAGTCTATCGGGTAATCAGACAACACCACTGCACCAAATTCCACCTTGCCAGGAGAATGGGGCACACTGGTGAAAGCAGGTTACAGTGCGACCTACGAGTAACGCTATCTGCTGTGAAGATGGGTCACAGCAGAGCATGCTCTTCCTGTTGACAAAGGCAGACTGCCTGAAACCAGTTCTTCTCATGTTGTCATGCATAGCCTGCTGTTTGTGTAGGGAATTCGCAAGACTCATCATGAGTTCCAGTACCTGCCCTGGATGAACATCCCAGGGACCAGAGCGAAGCACGGCTTTTCTGCGATTGGGGATCCTTCCAACTCTGATGATTGTCTGGGCCATGGCACCCATGTGTCAGGCTCTGCAGCAGGTCTCACTTATGGCATGGCCAAGAATGCCACTCTGTGGGCAGGTAAGTGCCACCAGGCTGCATTGGTCCNTGATGAGAACGTCAATGTCAACGCTGCTAAGGCACGGCATCAGTCCACTGGTTTACAAACTTGTTGCAGCCGGTCACTGCAAGCTACACCTCGCAATCATTGGTGCAAGTGCCAGACTCCTGACACAGGCCAGGAGTTGTTACAGCAGCCGGAAACAGGTTCTCTGCGGCACAGCACCATCACAAGAGGCTGCAGGGCCAAAGTGACAAAACCAGCCAGGCGTGGAGACTACAGAAAGCTTAAGAGTCAAGTGCCATAGGCATCACAACCTCACCTCTTGTTGGCTGTGGTCAATGGGCAGAAGTGACGCTTGTCAATGTGTTCCAGCGTCTTCACAGCAGCACGCCTGACATCAGCTCATCCCTGTTGAAGGTGCTAGCAGCATGTCTGGGATACAAACACTACACAACACAGCTCAGGTTCTGAATAAAGAGACTGTGTGGTCAATGACGATGGATGTTCTTGCAGCATAAAGGCAAAGTGTGACTGGGCTTGGCAACATGTTTTGCAGGATGAAGCATGAGTTGGATGACCTTGCCAGCTTGAATGTTCTCAGCTTCAGCAGGCTTTGAAGACAATAAGCACATGAAGCATCAAGGGCAGAAGGAATGTGTGTTGCAAAACTGTGCTGTCACGCACAGCTTGCTCACCAGGTGACAACATTGCTGATGGAATCAAGCAGCAGCCTTGACAGCCAGTTCTGATGTTGCGGCATCTGCTGCATGAAGCTGGTGCAACAAGTCGGTCAAGCCAACTGCTGTTGACTCCTGCAAGCCGAATGCGCAAGGTAGCATAATGATCTGTAGCGTAGCTGCAAGCTGCAAGGAGCCTGACATACCGGGCTNACATCTGCAATTTGCAGATGCGCTGCTTGCTCAGAAAAGCAAGGCTGGCACCTGCCAGAGCAGCAAAGTTGCTGGCAAAAGCACTGGGCAGCAAGAAAATCAGCATCACGCCGTGACGTCGATTTGCAACAGTGAAAAATGTTACCTGTACGGAGACAATTGACAACGTAGCAAGCCCAAGCCAGCTGTGAGGGCTGTAGAAGTTGGGAATGGGATCAGGCCTCTTCAGTGTGTGGCTCCTGATGGCTGCAGCCACAGCACCAGCAATGCATACCAGGGAGACGCTGTGCAAAGCTGCGTGCAACTGCTTCTTTTGGGGCCTGTGAGCAAGGGGACACTTGGTTACAACAATTATTGCAAATCTTGTGGCGTTGACGCCATGGACTGCTACTCAGGACATGACGTTTCCCAAACAAAAGTCAAACTCAAAATTGCATGACTTTGCGCGCTCACCTCTCAAGAGCTGGTCCGAGCGGAGCTCTATACGCCAGCACAGCTTCGGCCATGAACACGGGGAACGCCACCGACATGAGCAGCGGATGCCAATTGAAAACACCGGAGGTATCGGTTGAGTTGGTTCCCGTGCTGACGGCTGTAAAGGCAAGACCTCCGAGATCCTTGAATACCCATATCAACACCAACAGGAAGGTAGTCAGTTCCACCAGTCTCGTCAGCCAGGTGAACCACTGAGGCGGGGGCGGCCCAAGAGGTGTCTTGGCTACAGCTCCCTCATCGTACTCCTCCGCCATACCAAGTCAGCGGTGCACCGAAGCTTTTGCGCGAGACAGTGCGAAGCAGAAGCGATCAGCTAACGCCTTGACTAGAATATTCGTGCCGGCTTTGCCAACGTGATTTTGGCAGCGCACTTCGCGCTTGCCGCTCACCGAGAACCACAGTCACACTAGTCTGTGCGACCTGGCGACAAGGAGTGCGCTTGTGACTTCGTGTGAAGACATGTCACGGTCTTTCGTGAGGCGTAAAAGCGTTACGCTCTCCGCATGTCAAACCATGTGAACAGGGCCATGACGCTGTTGCTTCCTTGTTTGCACGAGCGCTCAGGCTGTCCACAGTATGGTATGTGTCACCTGCGCGTCGCTCTTGTGCGTGTCCAGTTGCTTGACTCAAAGTATAGATTTGCTGCTTGTTTGCAGGGTGAGGCGAGACAGCCAGACGAGACCTTCAAAGCCAGCTGCACTTGCGGCAAAGTTGCTTTTCTGGTGTTTGGGGAGCCACTCGCGCAGTTTTACTGTCACTGCAACGATTGCTCCCGGTATCACTCCACACACTATGTGGAGGTGCTGGTGTATCCAGACAAGCCGGACGAGCAACAACATATCAGACTGACAGACGGACAAGACCACCTGAAATCATTCATTAAGGATGGGCAGGCAAGATACTTCTGTGGGGAGTGTGGTACAGCTGTATTCACCAAAAAGGAAGCAACAGGAACACTGGGTACATTTCCAGTGCTGTTAGAGGGTTTCAAGTTTCAGCCTACCATGCATCTATACTGCAGTCAAAGCAAGGCTTACATGAAAGGTATCACAGATGGTTTGCCCAAGTTCAAAGACTTGCCCACAGAATTAGGTGGCACAGGAGAGTTTGCAGTTGGCAAATGGCAGCGTGATTGGAGCAACTCTCCAGCTCGCTGTTCCAGCCCAGTGCCCAAGTAAACTGGGTGGTTGCCCTTCTGAGCTCAACGTTATTGAAGTGCTGTGCTGATATACACCATAAAACTGCTGTGCTGATCTACATTTCTGCACACTGCATATGATGTGCAAACACAAATCAGCATGCCTCAGCGGCACAAGTGTCAAACCACAGCCCAACATACAGGGAGAGCCTGGCATCACAAAATGTGTCCAAAAGTGTTTTTAGGTTACATCATTGGCAGACTAGGTGCACCACAAGTCCATGACTGCCTACTTTGAAATGGTATTCATCACATTCAAGTCGGAAAGCATGTTGCATGACTCGTCCAATGTCTGATTGCAATACTGCCGAGGGCCGCACATCCTCCAAAAGTCAGAATGGCCAATCTCGCTAGCATCTGCTGCTTGTGCCTGAAACATTCAGAAGGTTGTAAGCTTGATGCATGATAAGCTGTGTGTGAAACAAGCACGTATGTGCAAACACTCATCTCGCAACAGCACTAACTTGTGTTTGCGAGCTCCTTGCAACAGTAAACTTCGTAGTCCAGAAGTCACATGACTCAATATATCGCAACAGATTGTATGACAGTGTGACAGCAGCCTCGCAGAGATTATGGTGCAATCCGCTGCATACCTTGGCATCAGTGTAAAATTGCCATGTAGCACAGCCCTGGCCATGCCCAAGGCACTGTCAGCTGTGTGTGCTTCCAATTCTGCCACTACCGGCAATGGTACATGCTGGCCTCCAGCAAGTGCAGCCTGACCAATAGCACGATCACTTTGTGCTTCTCTGTGTTTTCTGGCCTGTGCCTCTGTGCCTACATCCTCATTCATTTCCTTGGCGCTGTACAGTTGCATGTATGCACGTGTTGGGCTGCCAAGCTGTGCCTCAGCTGCTGTGCTGCTGGGGTCTTCCGCTGAGGCTGTAGCAAGGTCAGCATCAGAGCATGAGGTGGCAGCGTCAGTGGTATGAGGCATGACCTTGGCTGCTTCTGCTGCAGACTCCTACATGAAGCAGCAGGCAATAATCACATATGTTTGAGGCAATGAACAATGACGAAGTCATGGGGGTGAAGGTCAAGACAGCAAGCAGGCAGTACATCATGACAGCAAACCCACCGCTGCACATGTACATTTACGCAAACTGTATCTGGCAGCAATAAAGATGCCTAGCTACGAGAGCCACAAGCTCGAGCCACCAAGCCTGCCTAATGTAGAGTGCATGGGGGTGATCATGTACNAGGCCAGTAAACAAGATATGAAACTTGACCCGACGACTGCAAGCTTGTCAGGCTCACGTCTTGCGCAAGAACGGTGCTGGTTGCCCGTGTTGGCTCCCCATCGAGTCGTTGAAAGTCTATACAGGTGAATGCTGGTNTGGTTGCTTGCGTTTGGCAGTGGCTCAGACTGCTGTAGGTGACTCTGGGCATGACCAGGGAGTCCCTCAGGCAGTGATTCCATAGGCTGCAGCTGTGTGTGAGTCAGGTGATGGGTGCTTGGCTTCAGCACTGGCTCACCTCCTAAATGCTGTGGCTCTAGCTGCATGCCCCTGTGCTCTGGCAGCAGAAGTGGAGGCGCTTGCCCTACAGCGGCCTCACTTTCAAAGTGCTGCACTTCTGAGCTGCCGTTGATCTTTGCGCTGCTGTCAGATGCACTGACTCCGCTGCTGAAGTGAGACGCAGGCTGTGCTATGGGGGCACCTTTCTTGGTCTGGTGCGCAATAGCTGCTCTGGATGTTGCCTGTGGTCTAGCTGCAGCATCTCTGGATTGGATGGGGCCAAACACTGCAGGTGGTAGGCTTGTACAGAGAGATTGAGAAACAGGTGCAGAGAGTGCCAGAGGGGGTGGGTGGGCCATATGAGGGGGTGGTGCTGGNGACTTCGTAGGGCACAAAGCAGCATACGCCCTCAGCCAGGACTTGTCAGTCATTGCCTGCATTGGAGAGACTCTTGCGGAGCGGGATGGCGGCAAAATGTTTGATGTTCTGACAGACCAGCTAACGGCTATCGGGGACAACATTGCAGGTATAAAGTATGCAGCATCAGAAGTGCTTGCATCAAAATAATCCTGCACTGAGTGCTTTATGCAGCTTGTGGACGCATGTGTTTGCTCTATTGCTGTGCTGCACCTGTGGTGTAACAGCTTACCAAATTCCACGTTGTAAGCTTGTGGGAGACCTGTTGCTTCTGTTGCCTCATGCAGCTGCATCACCCTGTTGCAACAGACAGCTGGCAGTCACTACGTACAGGATTGACAAGATAAACAAGAGACTGGCGTTCTTAGGGTGTCCCTGCAGCGACATTGTTGTAAGTGTCTGCTGCGTTCTACTATCTGCATAAGCAGAACACACAGCAATCCACCTGTCTAGGCTGAGTTGACAGCAACAGTCAAAGTCAGGGTTGCTGTCTGACTCGATTGGTGCTGCACAGACTGGGATAACGTGGTCATCGCATATGAGCCTGTGTGGGCTATTGGAACTGGCAAAGTAGCTACCCCCAAGCAAGCACAGGAAGTGCATGCCTTCATCAGGAAATGGTTTACAGACAAGGTCAGCCTTCAGCATGCAACGCTAATTGTGTGCATCCACATACCTCACAGCTTGCTTACACCACTTTGCCACAGCTGTCTGACTGGTCAACAAGGTGACAGGCCACTTGCTTGATGTCTTGCAGAATTGCTAAGTTACAGCTGCATACCTAAATGGTCGCACTCATTATCGGACCTCACTCTGTTGCACATTTGCTTGGATGTCCTCACAATCAGACATAAACCTTGCGCATGCCTCTGATCGTGCACTTGCCAGGCAGAGGCAGAGGCGCATCTGTGACCCCATGTATACACAAGCCAATTAGGACTGACCATGCATCACAAAATGCTTGGTTGTGCTTCCAGGTGGGTACAGAGGTTGCTGAGGCCATGAGAATCATTTATGGTGGATCAGTGAATGACCAAAATGCTGCTGAGCTTGCTCAAAAGGAGGATCTGGATGGTTTCTTGGTTGGCGGTGCATCTCTCAAGGGCAAGACATTTGCCAAAATCTGCACATATGGTGCTAAGACAGCTGCCAAGGTTGCAAGCAAAGTTGCTGCGTAGGCTGGCTTCTTGCAATATTAGTTAAACCCCGTATATGTCAAAGCTGATGACACATGCACAATACATTGATATGTCATGTCTCATGTGCATCAACAACAGACAGCCAGCACAGCAACGCTTGTGCANGACAAGCTGCAACATGAACCTATCCCATATAGGTCATGTGCAATCTCGCTTTGGACTAATACCAAATATACAGGCACACACTTCATATTGCAGTAGTGCAACCCTGATGACCTGTTGTGGTAAGGGTTGGCAGCAAGATAGCCAGCCTCCACCGTCCGTATATATCTGGTCAGCTTGATTGGGTCGAGGCCTCTGTCTTCTATGAGTCCAGTACACTGGAACAGGTGGAAGGTGAGCATGGACAGCGTGTGGCCTGGTGTTGCCTCCGCAAATCCAAAGATATCGAACTGCCAGTTGTTCTCTGCATCCTGCACNTAGGCTGTATGCATGATCGACGATCGTGGATCGTGAGCCAGTGAGTTGCACAGGAGGATTCAGTGTCAACGCTACTCAGCCGACTGTCGCGTATCTGCGCAATTTGTACCGACACACCCATCTGCTATTGGGTTTTGGTGGAGGAGAGTGACTTCTGGGTCACCTCCGGGTTGCTGGTCTTCCTTGTTTACAGGCCTTAATTTCGGTGAACAATCTATCCTTGCTGAAAGGTATGTGCACGCCTTTAGTTGACGTGCTGTGGATGATCTACACAGAGTTTGATGACTGCTTGAGAGATCAGTGTGCAGTAAAGGACGGCACGCAGACTCTTGGTCACCATTTGTGTGCCATATGTTTGTCAGGTCTCTCAGGCGGATGCTTGCCTAATCAGCAAATCCGTCGACTCGGACCGCAGCAGCAGCCTGCCCCATCTGCATATACTGCACTGGCCTGGGCCATAAGGTGCATNGCCACAATTGTGCCAAGCAATCCACACGATTCAAACACCATTAGCCTTGGTATTGTGCTGCACTTGCGGTGTGGTCACAGCCTGAAGTCAGAGCAATCAACATGCAGGGAAGACACGAGAAAAGGCACGCCTTGAGAGTTTGTCTGTCATCCACATCTCTGGCGACCCTCTGGAAAAAAATGATCTGGAGAGCAGGCTTGACATTGCCAAGTGAGTCATATGCACATGACTNAGGCTACCTATTCGGCATGCGAAAAGGGGCTCCAACAGCCGTGTCCCACGTTGAGTACCTTTTAGCTTCTTACCAACAAGCTAAGTAGCAACACAGCAAAGAGCCTGCTGCAAATTTGCATAGCACACAATGCAAAAGTACTGATGTTGTACACATGTGCTTGTTCCTCAGGTCTTTGGCTAACCATTCCAGACTATGATGCACCTACTCAAACAATAAAAACCCAAGGAGAGGAATGAGCGATGTGTAGTTGCTATGCTCACAATCCTTAAGGTGCTACCTGTATACAGGGTGCCACCAGCTGAACTTGTAATCACATGTGAACAAAAGCACCTTCATATACACAATGATCATATGCATTGCCTGCATACAGTTCTGCTTGGCAGCTCTGATGATGTCTGCTGTGGCACTAATGTCTCTAAAGCCACTAAAGTCCCTGACGCAGGGCACACTCTTTCCTATGAGCAGAATGGACCTTGCTCTCAACAGAGAGCTGACTGGGCCTTTTATGGACTTTGGCCTTATGGGTGATCACCTCATGAGGGCTACTCAATTGGCTGGTACGACGACATGTGGGCTGGCTGGACTGTCAAGGTGATCTCCAGCATGCCATGCTGCAGCAACTCAGTTCTCACATGCCATTGCTCAGCATGTTTAAGCATTGGGAGGAAGCCAAACAAACAGGTGGCTGTGCTGTTTGGTTGAGATAGAGACAAGCAGGACTTGAAAAGAACTGGCTTGGTACATTGCACTTGCTGTGTGAGATAAGCGCTGGCAGGCTGAAAAGCCAAAACAATTGTTTGACCATGACCTTGAGCTAATACAGACTACCCGGTTTCAGGCATCAAGACTGATCTTCCAAACATTTGGCTCAGCAAGGCCAGCAACCCCTTTGAGAATCTCAANAGCAGCGTCGCCCAACTTTTTGAGTCTGTTATTGACAGGCTGACATCAGATGCACCTCTGATACAGTGTACACCAAAATACCATGCTAGGCATTACTAGGAGAGAAATAGGACAATTTTTCACAATTAATATTGGTAGCAATGCCTCAGCAGCAGTTTGCTTGATACAACAGCACAAACTTAGGCTAGTGCGCTGTCGAAGGAAATTGCATAGACTTGAGAAGACAAGTCTATGTCTTGAGAAGACATCTTCACAGCTCAGTGGAGGTCAGCTTGAACGACATGTCTCACAGCTCATGCTACTGCATGCTGATCCAGAGCCTGATGCTGCAACTGCCTGGCAGCCCGACGTTTCTCATTTCGTCTCTGCTTAGCGACAGCTGCTCGCCTTGCTAGCGCAGCTGGTCCCCTCCTTCTGCTGCCGCAACGAGAAGTAGTCTGCATCTGTGCAGCCTGCAATGTCAGNACTACAGTAGTATAGTACACATGTGGTGACATGCAATTCTACTCAGTACTTGAGTACGCCAATATCTGCTATGCAGATGCATGGCCTAACTAACAGTACGGCCATATGCAACACCTGCAATGTACAGATTCTTGGCCCATTTGTCCTTGACATGTGTGCTAGGGAAGGCTGATGTGCGCAGTGTTTCTTGAGTTTCATCCATGGGCCGCCGTCGTGGCACACTCAGAACAAAAGCTGCCTGGTCTGGTGTTGCTGCGCATGCAGTGATGCGAAAGCCTGCAGCACCACTCAGGTTGTGACAAGTGCATACAATGACTTATTTAGTGAATGTGGCAAGATATCAAGGATGTGCCATGCATGCATGACTTTGACTGTGGTGGTGACGTGATGCCAGTGCTGTACGCTTAAGTGTACCCTGCGCATTAATGCAGCCTGTTGTTACCTTTGTGGATTGGTTCTTGGTACTCAGTCTGCTGCAGTGCTCACACAGGTATGTGTTGTGTGGCGGTTTGTGGGCAGCTTGGCCCTGCTTTCCTGCTGCAGTCTGGCGAATGCCTTCATTCTCTGTCATCTCCAGCTACTTGCTTGATCTGAGACCATGGCTCTGCAGTGTCACAAAATGACGTTTTGAACTCTGTTGTGGAAATTGGTATTAGTGCAGGTTGTTCCATTGCAAGCAAGCTGTTTACTGAATAGGTATGCACTCTGACAGCCATGCACTGGGCACATGACTAGTTGACATCAAAAGCATATGCTACTGCAGTGGAAAGTCAAGGAAACAGCGTAGGAAGTGCAGGAGCAGTATGGTGTCACCTTTCGCCGTTGTGTGTGAGGCGGGTTTATCGTGGCAGTGGAATCACAGAGAATGTCACGCTCAGAATTTCAACCCGGAGCAGGCTCCGCAGCGCCAAGCAACTGTTGTGTGAGATACTGTCAACAGCACGATACAGTCAGAAGGACCCACGGCACGTTGTTGCGCACGTTAACGAAGTTCCCACGAATACGTATTGGTACACACTTGAAAGACCTCGTATCTCCGGCAAAGCTTTACGCGCCGGCTCGCAGCCTGACTGTGGATGTGGACGAGACAGCTTCTGTTGTGATCCACGGCGTNTGAAGCCCAAGTCATCGTGACGGCCCAGACACTTCAGCTGTGCAGCGTATATGTACAGGAATCAATATGTCTATGTATTTGCCCTGCCCTCAAGCTTGATCCCGTGTTGCAGAGTACTCTACTTAGTTGGTCATCATGGCACCTTCAGGACTACCTGGTAGGTCTAGCTGATGTTACTGAAGCTTCTGCAGATGTAGACTCCCGGATGGGCAATTTGCAGACAGCAACAATTCAGTGTTGTCGTGTTATTGCACGTCAGTGCCTTTCAGAGCTGAACTAGAACTGGGACAAGACACGCCTAGTGGCTAACATCTGGCAAACATGTACATCGTGATTGCACAGATCGTTCAGAGTTCGTTGGGCCGGTACAAGGATGAGAGAGAGGGAATCACTTGACTGGCAGCGGTTTCGACTGGAAACTTTCGAGATATAGGCTGCGTCATCCACTTTCGGAACAGATACGCAGCCTTGAATGAGTTCAAAGCTGAGTTCAAAGTTTGAAGGTCCAACGATCGTCATGTTGGAAGCCTGTCTTCATTTCCTCGTAAGCGGTTTGAACAGCACCTGACCGGTCATGGTTGTCGTGTTGGGATATGTCCGCTTGCAAGCTGTACTCATGCATACGCTTTGTGTGGCGGCACTTGGGCTTAGCAGCCGCTTGAGCAACATACCAAGTAAGGTGCAGCTAAGCAGAGTGATTGCGAGTTTGTGATGACGATCGTGGCAGTTGCAGGTGCAGGACTATTCCAAGANACTCTGTGGATTCACCTGCACCAAAGTAGGATGCATGAGCCCTTGCACATGCCCCCTTCTTGTATGGCACACAATTGCATGCAAGTCCCACTGGCAGTGGAATCTGAAATTGCGCACCAAGGCAGCTTGTCATGGACGAACACGAGAATAGCGTGGAGTGTGATATGCATATGCAGAATTTTGAGCAGACAATCTATGCTGACGGCAGCTTAAGCAAGGTCAGCCCAGTGCTGGCACCTTAGCCAGATCTTTCAGCTCTGCATCACGCTTCTTCTTGGCCTGCACCTTCTTCAGCCGGAAGAACTCCTCACGCTCCAGTTCATCAAGCTCACCCTGCACATGCAGTGTGCCTGTTGCCACAGCAACAAGGGCAGCTGGGCATAAACACTTGGATGTTGTGCCAGCCTTCTGACGTTTCACTACAGAGGGTTGCATCCCTTGCCTTGACATCTGCTACTCAAGCATGTGCATAGTCAGGGCAGGTCCAACGGGCATACTGATATGGCTGTATCACTGCAAGCAAGCTGTTGACAAAGCAGTTGGCGTGGAAAGCCAGCATGTCAGCAATGCAGTCAGTGCTCACTCTTGAGGATATACAGAACAGACTTGCGGGGAGGTTGCCCTGCAAGGATGAGGATTGTCTGCAATGCAAGCTGCATGACCAAACTGCGGCAGAAGGNAGGTACCAACCCTAGGAAGGACACACGCTGACAGACGCATGGCACTGAACCCGCAACGCGTGTAGGAGACCGCACATTGTCGGAAGTCTTGCAAGTGCAGGCATACTGCTCTTTTGCGGCAGGTGATCATAGTTCAAGAATATTGACTTGCAAGCCGTCAGACCTTGTTCCATGACCATCTTGTATCCTGCGTAGCCTGTATGTAACAGCCCTCACTGAAGACAACAGCAACTCCAAGCTTGCTCCTACTGGGTACAGTTTGCAAAGGGCTTGCTTCCTTGTGATCATCATTATGTAAGCCTTACAGAGTCTTTCCCAACAGGGGTGTGGCGTTCATGGCGGCTTGGTTGGCCCTGGCACTTTAGCTGACAGGGTAAATGTTGACCCATCTACAACTATGAACACATGCAGCCTTGTGAGCTACAGCATATGCCCGCAAATGTGCTTCAGCTGACAGCACATCATGAGGAGCATGCATCAAACAACAAGGTAGCAAGCTACACCGTGATGATGGCTGGCAGCTATAGGCCTCGTTTGCCGGGCAACAGCATCTCATACACTTGCAATCATGCACTGTGATTGGCTTAGCGCACCAAAGCTGTATATGACTGGAGGGGAAAGGAAGCAACAACGCCCCCTTGCATGTTGTTAGCAATGTATTTCCTTAGCTGTAGCAAAGAGCTGGCAGCTTCACTGCAAGATGCCAGCCAGTCTTTGCTCATTGTTGCTGCTTGCCTTGTTGTCCCAGCTTGTTCAGGGTAGTTGGGTATGCCAAGACCCGTATATAAGACAAACGTGCAGTCGCTTAGCTACCCCGACATTCATCTGACGTTGTTAACAATACAGTACTCATGTGTTTCGGTTGCTAGGATCACATGCGGGAACTGGGTTGTCGGCCCAATGGCACAATGTTCACTACAGTCGATTGCATTGCACCTCAGCGCCAACGCTAGTGTTTGTAAAATGCTGACTATAGACACGTGTTCGCTTGATGCATGTCAACAGCAACTCCACCACGGACCTGCAGCTGTTCAACGCTCACTCACAGTCATAACAAAATCAGTTCTTATAGCATGGCAGCATAACAGCACTCTGCATAAGCAAATGCTTTGCTGGAGATGTCACGGAAGCTGGTAGCTACAGGCCTGCATTGCATTGCAGCAACGCCTCACTGCATCAACTTTCAGCCGCAGGGTCAGGATGCTCAATTTTGGTGACTGACATTTCTCCATCTTTCATCTCATAGACATACAATGTGGCCTGCACGCACAACACTATTTGCAGATTCAACGCGCAGATGCAAGATGCTCAGCAGACCAGTCACTATACACAACACACTGTCAAGACAGCTTGTACAAAAACATGTAGATGCAGACATTCCTATGTTACAGCATAGGTCACAATACTCACAAGGCCTGGTGAGGCATCTTGCTTGAATGCAAGCATCTGGTAAGGCAGTTGCTGTCTAGCGTATTCTTCCTACCTTTTTGCCTGAAATATCCATGAGCACAAAACTGGGTATGACATCATCCCTGAACGTGTTGAAAGCCCCTGTTGCTGATCCAGGATTCACAAGAAGGCGTCCTTCTATACAATCTGCCTGCATCAAAGCAGCAGGTACTGGTTGCTGCAAATAGCGTGTTCACCATTGCACACATTGCATCAAGTGATCAGGTTTATGACAGCTCTGAGTGCCATTGATGCGTAGCATAGCTAGCTTTGAACCAAGCAATCATTCGGGACCCACTGCAAATGTATGATGACTGCAGCTTGAGACGAAGTCATTGAAATGGACTGAGTTCCTACCCTGAAGTCATGGGTATGACCTGTGATGAGTATGTCAACGTCCATTTGCCTTGCAAGCATGGCTAGCCTGTCTTTGTTGCCTGAGGGCACCACCTGCACGACTTACTGGATCAGTAGACAACTAGATTGCACAAATGTGTGCTATGTCATGGCTTTCAGACTTGCCTGATGGCCATGCAGCATTCCGATCCGAAATTCACCTATAGTCAGGATCTGCATCAGCATCGTTTGCTTGCAGTAGTACCAGCACAGGTAAGGAAAGGAATCGGTGCTGAAGCTGCCGTGATACTGACCTTTTGTTCTGGATAAGTTGTATCCTCATCAAAGTCACCTTTTGTGACGTGCAGGTCCCCACATACAGTCTTCAGGTAATCGTGCAGCTCCTGAGTGCAGAGGTCTCGTTATTGACTGATGCGCTAAATCCCGGTTCGACGGAGCATAAATTATACCTTGCTGCAAACGTTTCCAGGGCACAGAGAATAGTGGATTTTACCAGGCACCAGGAGCTGCTTAAACTTCGGCGGTAGGTCGGCAGCGCGGTGGGGGATATGCAAGTCACCGATACACAACACCAGTACCATGTTCAANCTGGACTGGAAGGTGATGTTAGAGCCCATGGCAGCAAGGAAGCCCGGCCAGTTGAAGGTGACCTCTGTCACTGATGCCATAGCAACACCGCCCACAATGGGGAAGAGGGTCAGTAAAACTGGCAGTGTTGGTGTGTCTCCTAAAAACACAGCTGAGAGCAGGACACTGAAGAAAGGTTCCAAAGCCTGCACAGGCAGTTGAGACACTCGGCCATGAGTGTTTCGTTTTCACCAAAAGCTAACCCTGATGCAAATACAGGCAGTGCAGCGCAAGCTCTGATGTGAGACCAGATTCATGCAATTTGCCACGTCCTTGAGATATGTCAGACTCCTGAGCAAGAAAATACTTACATTGCCGGGCACTGCGGCATATGAAGTCAGGTGCTGAAATGCAAGGTGTGATGTACATTCTGAGCTATGGGACAAATGCACAACAAGGCAGATGGGCCAGGAATGATAGTTGACTAGACACTGACCTTGATAGTGTGGGTGAAGGACACTGCAACACGCCCCAGACTGACGTTTGTCAGCAGGTTACCTAGTGTGTGTACAGTTGCCAGTGGCAAAATGCCCTTTGCCTGCACATGCCAAGAATGGTGAGCCCTGCAGTACCATAAGTGCCAGCTACAAGTGCAAGATAGAAGTACCAGTTGTACAGTGCACTGCAACATGGTGTGTCCTGCGTGCCAGCAAAGTGCGCACATGTATGCACATGTGTAAGCGTACCACCATACTCTTGACACTATAAGGGAACTATCCAAGAATGAAAGCAATGCCAAGTGATGCACATGAGGTAGGATACTGAAAAGAGCTGTACCATTTCGCTCTTGAACTCAGGCTTCTTCAACAAGCCAATGCCCCACAGCAAAAGCGCTACAACTGATCCCACGGCAAACTGCACGCATAGAAAGATGCTGATCAGCATGTGCTGCTGTTATGTGGTATGAGAACACAACTACAAAATTGCATGCCTCACCTGAACAGTGGTACAGGTGATTGGGTATGGGAAAACCTTCAATACCTGCTTGTTGTATCTGCGATGCAATCCATGTTGTCAGCAGAAGATCCAATCACATGCACAGCAGATGTGCAAACATATCATCTGTTCTCATGTCGCAACTTGAGGACCGCTTGCAGCTTGGTGATGACAGGCGTGCCTGGCACGGTACTCACATGTTGAAGTATATGTTGAAAGCATACCACCCAGCGAACAGAGCTCCGAGAATGAGGGGACTCTCTTTGGGAGCTTCTGGCGCAGAGGCTGCATGTGAAAATAGCGGTTTGCATCGGCACATGAGCTCATGGGTTGACAGGTGCAATAGCAGACTGGCACTTGATCGTTACCGGCGGGGGTCGCTGCAGCTGAGCTGCAAACAGTTTCGGAAGTACGTCGCCGCTGTACTCGTGATGTTGCAGACAGTACTGGTGTCCAGGCATTGACATCGCGATGAACGCNGTAACAAGATCAAGTACACAGCTGCCAATATGTCTAACAAGGACTGGCATTCAGGTCTTGTGAGCCTGGACTCTGCACCAGGGTAGTCTGCACTAGGCAAGTGTGTCTTTAGTAGTATTTGTGACCTTCACAGTCACAAGTTGCCGTAGCTCAGATGCCAGCTTGTCTGCATTGTGTAGTGCTACATTCAGAGACAACTTGCAGCTGCATTTCGTTAGGGAAGCTTGAGTGATGAAGGATGCGTGCATGACACCCAGCAAGCACACCTGCTTGCCAAATTCTCTTGATCGCTGGTTGAAGGGGTGACCAGCTTCCAACCTTGAGTTGCAGGAGTATTCACACGCTGAAAATCACACGAGGGCGGAACAACGCTCCGGGACCATGCTACAACTCCTCTGTTGATGTCGTCCTGTGCTTAACAGCTTGGCAACGCGGTCTGTCACCTGACCTGTAAAAACTCATTGCGTATTGTTCCTAACTCCAAAATCACCGAGCTTCGCGATCCAAACCTGATCACATCTGAGCCAATAACACTCGTCATGACTGCTGGCATGCAACGTCTTGGCAGGCTTGCNGCCAGCGAAGTTTCTTGCATGCTGCAGGTCAAGAGAATAGCTGCTACGGGATCAAGCATGCAGCCTCAGGGCTGCCACNTCTGACGACACGAATGTTCTGTGTGTCCCAAAAGCGGGAATGTCATGTTTGAACGAACAAAGGGAGATAACGAGATTACCTGTCGTATGTCACGTTTTACACAGAGCTAGCTGGCAATGCATCATCGTAGGGTGCACACACATATTCGCGCTCATAGGTGTATGCCTATGAAATGCGTGTAATACAAGGCATGGCATATCCTTCCTTGAGAGAAACGGCTGGCTGGCCGAAGGCTTACCTGCAGGTGCTGTGGCTATATCTGTACTACATGTCATGTGACATGCCACCGCGAAGTTTCGTTCGTAAGAACGGCAAGCACAAGTTCACGTCAGTAACAGACAAGCCATAAAGTCCCGTTGTTGCTGCGACACCGATCGCAACATTTTGCTTGCATCGTGAAGCGAAGATGCTACATGTGAAGTTGCTGTGTTGATACAAGTGGCACCACCTTGCCGGTGACAGCAGCATGTTATGAACGAGCAATACACACTCAGTTGACTGCAGTGCTCTGGCTTACGTTCTCATAGATGTACATGAAGAAGCATACCGTGTGTTGCCGATACCCATGTCAATTGCCGCGCATCGACATCTGTTCATGCATGAATATCGTGTTGAGTAGTTGTCTTATGCTGATGCATGCACTGTCACGACAGTCATGGTGTTTCGATTGACTATCAGGAGCATGTCATCATGTCTCACGCTGACCGATAGGGGATCGTACATGGTCGTGGAACTCTATTTTACGACATGTTCTTCTGCACGTCATTGCTGGTTAGATATCGATACCGGTAGAGATTTGAGTGTGGAAATTGCACCCGTTCTGAGTTGCGCAGAGCCACGTCCCTCAGCCAGCTGCAGGTAATCTGCTGTCATGAAGACTATGCCCGTCGGCCGAAAGTTTTTCGTCAGGTAGGCAGCTGTCGTCCACGACCCCGTGACTCACGCTGTTCTCAAGTGTCGGATTCTAACTGTCCGGGTTGTGGTGCCGGGACCTGGCATTTCATGCAGGCTGGTAGCCAGATTGGCCACACCACTTTTGCGCACTCGGATGACTTTCAGGTTGACCGGAGATGCGCTCCCCCTTGTTCGTTTACGACCACTGACAGCACCGGCAAGGCGGAGCTTCTCTGCCAGAGCAAAGGAAATTGGCTGATAACAGTGACATATGTGTCCGCTTCGGTTTGAGATCGTCTGTTGCGGCACTGCAAGTCGTCAACGGCCTGAGTAGCGTTTATGTATAGGTTGTCTCCGAAAGCCAAGCCGGCCTAAATTGGGGTACCCCAGTGCATGCGAAACGCTTTCACGCTTGGCGCCCGGCAACTACCTCCCCTGTTTCATGGGCTTAGGGTTCNACTACTCTCAACCCTTGTCCAGCATCATAGATGCTAAGGCAGGCGGATGCTTTGGCTGCAAAGGGCTGTTCGCATCTTCTACCAGTCTGGCAGGGCCCTACCTGCTGATGACCCCTCCAGCACCCTCCTCCCACCTGTTCCCCTCACCCACTTCCCTTACTGCAGCCTGAGGACCAGCTTTAGACTTGGGCTTGCACTGCAGTACCTTTCTAACACTTTTCAAACACCTACATTGCATGTGCTGCTCTTGCTGTACAGCAGATTAGGATGTGGTGCTGCAGGCAGATGATCTGGCAGCAAAGCAGGAGATAGTGGCAGCTTTGTTCAGTCTGGCAGGGCGCTATATGCTCATGGCCCCTGCACCTGCTGCAGCCTCCGGGCAGTTTCCCCACCTGTTGCAGTGGTCCATCAGAGCAGTGCAGCTACGGGAAGCTGAAGCAGTCAGACCTGTCATTGTGTTCCTGTCAAGGTGGATTGCACCCTCCTCTGGGTCTGTGCTCACAGCCAGCGACAGGGAGGTTAGTGATTGCGTGACACGTGCAATGGACAATTGTTGCATTTACTGTCCAGTGATGCATTTGTGCATGTTTTTGAGTGATGTCATCTGCAGGAGTCATCACTGTTGGGTGAGAGACATAAAGATTCATCACTGCCGGGTCTACTCTGCTGTCATTCTGCCCAGTGCAAGAATTCTTGTGTGACACGCAGTGTTGTNTGCCGTGTCAAACAAGCCTTGAAGCATACATGTGTATGCCTCTGCAAATGAATGCATGAGTCTGTAAAGACCTTTGATGTATTGTGCCATCAGGCTTTAGGGTAGTGTGCACACCTGGCCTGTTTCCCTCAACAGTGTATGATGATACCTACCGGTGACACAAGCATTGAACAACTGCTGCTAAGCAAAGTGCAGACAGACCTTGATGAACAACTTAGCAAGGAGAGCAGTGGTGCTCTGCAAGTGGCAGCCAAGGCTGGTGCCTTTCAATGTTGTACAGCTGCTGCTGCTGATATACTGCATTTTCTGCATTCAAGAAGAATTCCGTTACATGCTGCTAACATGGTGGCAGCAATGCTGCCAGGTCATGCCAGCCTGATGTACTAATAGTAGCTACTATTAGGCACAGAGTTTCTGATTTTGAAGTGTTGCATGTGCGCTTCATGAGCTGCATTTGCTGTCATGTATGAAGCGCTGCGGTTCTACGTATTGTATAACAGCTGTGTCCAAGTCTGTCTGACATCTGAATCAAGTCAGAGGAAGCCACACAGCTACATTGGCTTGCAACACACATGGCTGAGTGTGCTGATACAGCCAAACACTGCAAGTTTGGCACATACACATGTTGCATTGAGGGCCTGGACATAGCAATCTGAAGGCAGAAGTCAGGCTTCTGCACACATGCGCCAAAACAAGGCTGAGCTCTGCATCTGTTGTTGCACAGGTGGCTGAGGCACTGCAGGAGGCTGGCGCAGCAGCTGTCTGCATACATGGCCGCACCATGGAGCAAAGGTACAAGAAGGCTGCTGACTGGAGCCTGGTGCAACAAGCTGCAACAACCCTCTCAGTGCCCATCATTGGCAATGGCGACGTGCTCACGCATTATGAGGTAGACATGCCTATCAAACCCAATGGCAGGCACGCTGTGTTCTGTCGCCGACTGCCATGTAGTTTTGATACCGTAAGACAGCTAGGTCTATGGCTTCCCATCAGCTCCTGGAAAGTATCGCGCATCATCCAGCATGCAGGCGCCCTTGAACATTTGCTGTGATCGCCGCAATGCTATTTTGCTACAACAGTCATGTCCTGTTGTTGAAGGAAGGAATTGCTGTCATACACAGTCAGCGGGGCGGTGTGGGCTAAGGCTGTTGTTGTTATGACGGGGCATGTACATGATGTTGAAGCAGGATCACGTGTTTTGTGGTCAGCTGTGTATGTGTTTACTCTGGTTTTGCAGAGACTGTGATTATTTGCTGGTGCTATTGTAGGCCAACAGGCGGATGCAGGAGCACGGCTGCCTGGCGGTGATGGCGGGCAGGGGGGCCCTCATCAAGCCCTGGCTCTTCCAAGAGTTCCGGGACCAGCGCGAACTCAACCCCTCTACNAGCTGTTCAGCAGCGGTAGCAATGTCAGGCCAGCCTGGGCCTCTTGTTGTTGCCATCCCTGTTGCCGATTTCAGTGCAAACACCCCTCCATGTTCAGTGATGCCGTTCAACAGGTCAGCCCTATCTGCTGCTCGCAAAGTACTCGCAGTGGGAAACACACCAGGCTCCAGGCCCTGCTCTTTGATGAAGGCCTGTAGCGCTCTTGCAAGCTGCTTCACAGATGCATACTTCTGCAGACAGCAAGCTGAGCATCAGTAGCACAACAGCACTGTCATGCAAAGCAGAGCGGAACAACGCACCTGGGAAGTTATGCTGGGGCCAAGAATGTGAGTGGGCCTCATCATGCATATGTCATCTATGACAGCTATCTTGTCTTCAGGGTAGCCAGCCACATAGGGCCACACGTAGTCCAGCCCCGCCCCTGCGCACATGGATCACATCACAATTTATGTTGGCCTTCATCCCGTTTGCATGGTAATTGAGCACACCTTGTAGCTCAGCACATGCAGCAGAAGATGGACTGACCATCGCAAGTTTGCGCATAGACTGACATCTGCTTTCTAAATGATGATGAGTTGAGAGTCCTGAGGGGCTGCTGGTAAGATTGTGGAAGATGAGCCCGAGCTGCTACAGGAAGTGTACAAGTAGCAGGTGCTTCTGCGGAAAGAAGAGCCGAACATGTGATGTTGTTGCATCACAGCTCAAGTTCTGTCAGAGTATCTGTCAAGAAAGGCTGGCTTTTTGTGTCAAGACAAGCCATATAGGCATGTGATTGACCCTATACAGCACACCTGGGCAGTACTTTTGTAGGCTGCATGCAAAGCAAGGTCATGCCTGACCTTGGTCAGCTCCTTCCAAATGCCTTGTGACGGTGCTGTCCCAGAAGCTATAACTAAAGACTGGGGCGCTGGCTTCTACATAGGTGGTGTAGCGCAACAGTGTGATTGGCTGCATCCTTAGCAGATCGAGATGAGCTGATATAGTATCATCACCAGAACACCAGGATGCCTGTGCAATATCTAGCTTGTACATCCAGCTCATGGCAAATAGCCTGCGTAGCATACTCACACTTTGCAGCATCAGAAGCAATTGCATCAGTGACAGACTGTTTGTGTAGTGGCAATGAGTCATGTAGTTGCGGTTTGGAAGTCCAGCTGCAATGGAATGCTGGCAGATTGTATGCATGCAATGTAATGAACGCACACGTTTTGTGGTTGGAAGGTGCTCAGAACCGTGACAGCAAAGCAACTGTGCTGGATGGCAGANCGTCAGGCAACATTCAGCTCCTGATTGTACACAGCACTCATTTCATACACCATTGTACAGCCAGGAGATCATGTGAGCATCAATGACCGATGGCTTGCGTAATCACGACGCCACACAATGCGAGCAGCAAGACGTGATTCACCTGCATCCTTGATTTGGACTTGTGGAGCATAGCAGATGACAGATCCATCTGTAGAACCTGTTTAATGCCAGCCCTGCCGTTCCCCAATCGTGATGTTACCACATCCCCTGTTGTAGCCAAGACATACTAATCAGGTTGCTTGACGCTCTTGCTCTTCTTTAGCGTACCTTCAACCAGTGCAACCATTACTGTTGTGTCAAGACACACGAAGAGTCATGTACAGGCATCGCTACAGGTATGAAATTAGCTGATGATATTAGATGTGTAATTGTAAATGTCAGATTGCAGCAGCTGAGCAAATCGCAGTGTTGAAGCATCAGCATGGTGCGAACTGGGTACGATGAAACCAAGTCACAACAACCTCAACACGTGCACTGACTGCAGAGGCGGTATGATTGTTCTGGATAAAAGTCAAACACCTGGTTCTGTCTTAGCTTGGGCTAAAGGCTCAACTGATGTGACTGGCTCTGCGGGCACTGGTGTTACTGCGTCCACTGTCTATGCTGCAGAGTGCAGCAATTTGTTAGCCAAACTTTGGCATACAGTTGTGTACACTGCCAGTCCTTGGTTACATTGGTGAATCAGCTTGTCAACTTGGTACCACACGCCAGTGTGTGGTCATATGCCCACCTGCAGCAGATTTATCCAGTTGAACTCGCCCTGGCTGTTCTGGTGCAGGTATACAGTGGCGTCAGATATGGCAAGCTCAACACGCTGTCCTGTAACAAACACAAGACGGCCATGTAGTAACTAGTTTTGCAGCTGTTTGTTTATTGTATGTATGTNGTCGCAGACTCACTGTACCAAGCCTCATTGCCAACCCACTTCAGTATACCTGAAAGCCCTGCCACAAGACTCTGCACAAGCTGCAGTACAGAAGTTTAAGGCTGCATATCATGTCAGGGTGGCTGAAGCAGCAGGAGAAGGCCACAAGTCACATTGCTCACACACTAGTATGATCTGCTGCACCTGAGATGCTCTGCTTGGTGCTGCAAAGATGGAACACATCGTAGAAAACAGAGGAAGAACATGTCTGTGTGACTGTAACATACCTGTATTCTTTGCAGAAGAAGCAGGCGGGCTTGCCAGCCTCTGTATGCAGCCTGGATGCGGGTGACAGCCCACGTGGTGCGCTTGTGAGCCCTTCTGGCCAGAAAGCCCCTCCAGGCAGCCTTGACCTTTGTCGCTGCTTGTGCCCTCCGCAGCTGATAGCGCCGCCATGNAACCTCTGGCCCTCCCTGGAACAGGCATGTGCTTGCCGGCCCCATCCCCTTCTCGCCGAATGTTGCTGTGTACATGACGGAAATGTTGCAGCATGTAAATAACTAGCCATTGTACTGTACAACCAGCATTTGTGCACTGACCCCTTTCCTGCTTGTCACGCATCAGCAGTCTGCAGCATGATGCCTCACTGGCTGAGTGTTGCAGCTGAACAGCAGCAATGGTACCTGGTGCTGGTCCAGACCCAAAGCCAAGCCCAACCAGGTCTGGCCCCTTNGAAGTCTACGCTGCTGCTTCAATGTTTTGTCAACATCGGATTGTGTGCTGAGTTGCTGTATCAGTGCTTCTACCAATGTGAGGTTCCAAGCTAGGAATGCTTGAATGCCTGCCTGGGGTGGCTTGGTGCCCGGCGGGACATACCTTGCATAGCCTTCTGCAAATCAGACACATATATCATGTTGTGTCATNCATTGGTGGTGCCTTCATCTTCTGGCCATTGCTCCCACTCACCTGCTTGGCTGCTGCTGCTGGCTTGCGCTGCTGCCCCTCTGGGCCTCAGACTCACCAGATTGCCCATCTGCACGCATGCCGCAATGTCCTGAGATCAGGTCAGGTCAGACTGAGGTAAGTCAGGCAAGGTGAGGTGAGGTTAGGATTTATTGATCTGCCAAGTGTACTCCAAGTCAATCTGGTGCAGAGGCTAGACAGCAGGACTCTGTGCATGGCCAGCAGATCTGCTGCATTTCTGGCCTGTTCAGGTTATCTGCTGGTGCCAGGCAAGCTTACGGGCTGGACTTGGCCACACACTGCTATATCAGTATGTTTGGTATGTCATGAGGAGTTGGTTTGTTGACCAACAAAATGCCCATGACAACAGAAGAAGTGCAACTGCATTTGGCAGCGTGAATGTACATAGTGAAACAGCTGGCACACTGATATGGAGCCTGGATGGACGAATCATGATTCGTAAAAGCATGCTTGCATAGCCAAGTAGCAATTTGACACTGCCCAGTCTGCGTTAGTGACTCAGCCTCAGGCTGTCTGCTTGTGTGTGCAAACGATGTGGGGCAAATTTGGAGCATGCTGCATGGTTTGATGCCCCTTACGACGCTTGGAATGTCCTATGATGCGCAAATGCTTCCTGCATTACTGTGATGCTTTGCATCCAAGACATGCACCTGCAAATGCACCTGCAAATGTTTGAGACGACAGTCTTGAGCAACCTTGCAGACAGGTCAGTCAACTTCACCAAATCTAATTGCTCTTAGCTACACAGATTTTGTAGGTCCTGGAAGTGTCCAGAAGCAAGCCATGTTATGACATGGCCAGCTGTCTCTGATAGTGCTGACACTACACACATAAGTTCTACAGCTAAGCCTTTGTCGGTGCCAGGCATGTTGTTCAAGTTCATTGGGGACAGGCATAATTGCTCCACCTATTGCTTGACAATGGGGGAAAACCCTTTTCACTGTGTTTGTCAAAGCAGCACAGTGCAACCAGGGGCAAAGGCTCATGTTGATCTGTCAGGAGCCCTGACTTTGGCCAAAATCTGTAGTAGCGTCGGGTGCACATCTGATAGCTCACAATCATGTCGCTGGCATGGGCTCAGGTTTGCCAAATCTGTAGTTCGCAAATTTGCAAATTTGGAGGGTCAAGTGTAGCATTGCATGCATACCAGGCTGTCGCTGGNCCACAGGTGCCTGACTGAGTGCATTGATTTGCTGGCGGAAACCCAGCGCTGCTGTTTGACTACAGGCTGCTTCATTGCGNTATGACTTGCCCTGTACCAAACAAATTGGCAAGCCTTGGTGTTAACACAGCTCAATATGCTCTATGATCAATTAAGTAAACAGTATGCTCATGTTCTGTGCTTGCAAATGTGTTGATGCATCTTATGCATCCTTGTCCTTTGCATGCAGATGATCTTCAAAACCAATAAAGCAGGCAAGCCACAGCACTTCTCTCGAGAATATGACAAGAAGGTGAACCTGCTGGGGCTGATCAGCCTTATAGGCTTGCCAGAACAGGCAACGCCGCAACCGTTGCAGGCTGCCTGGCCACAGCTGATGGCTGGAGTCATGCGACTCCTCATTTGCCTCAAAGAACAGCAGGTACCGCCCAGGTTCTGACGCCAATTTGCTTGCTTTCCAGCACTGTTGTTGCGTGTGTGCGTGATGCTTTTTGGGCCGTGATCTTGGAAAGCAAGTGCAGACGCAGTCTATATAAACATATAAAATCAAGACAAGGTGCCTTGGCATAATCCACTAGAGACGTGTTGTACAGGCAACAAGCAATGACAACCCCAACATGCAGTCTGTCCTGTTTATCCTGCATTTTGCATCAATGTGCATGCGGCAGCCCAAACCAGCCCACCAGTTCCTATGCTGCACAAAGGTACAGCTGCACAAAAGTGACACAAGGTGATGCAGCACATCATTCATTGGTCTCACCTTTCCCATGAATGGTCCAGCACAACCCGCAGGCATATGCAACTTAGCTTTGGTCCTGATAATGTTGCAGCATCACATTGCTGCAACATCATTGTGACGGGCAGCAAACTTGCTACATGCATAGTTGCTTTGTGCAGGGCAGCATTGTCATGAGAGGAACTCACACAGGAAACTTGTGTCATGCCTGCTTTGAGTCTGCCTAACACTGACCTGTGGCAAGATAGCATAAGCATTTTTGCATGCTAGGCAACTCTGCATTCTGAAAGTACTGGTCACATGACCAAAGTAGCAACACCGATGGTGGGTCAATGTGAATCTGCATTGGACCATATGGCAAATGATGAGGAGCACATGCCTGAAGCATCTTTGCACCACATGCTTTGCGTAAGTTTCTAAACATGTGCCTCATGCACAGGAAGCCAATGCACATCTTGAAGATAGTGATAGTGATGATCAAGTTAGCAATGAGGCTGGTGGAATAGATGATGACGACGAAGAGGAGGAGCTGGAAGATGACGAGGACGAAGCTGATGACAATGAGTACATGCAGCGGCTTGCCNGACAAAGGCATTCAACAAAAACACAACATTCCATGACAGCCATAAAGGCAAACTCCTTGCTGCAGCAGTTCTCGAGCTTTGACTGCGGTACGTGATGCAAAAGGCAAGACAAGGCACAATGTAGGTCGAAAAAGTTGTGGTGAAAGCGCCCAACAGTGAGTTGACTGGACCAAAGAACGGAAATGCTGTAGCAAGAAACCATATAAACAGGACCACTGGCACTCTAGACATAACCTTCACTCTGTAACTGGCATGATGCGTCCCAATCAGTTTCTCCCAGACAAAATACAAGGGAGTGATGAACAACCCAAAAGCCACACACTGGTGAGCGATCATCAAAATTACTGCAGTACTTCGCAATGGTGTCTCAGGCAGGACACTGAGCGCATTTGTGTGGGTCAGAAGCTGGTCACCGTGCGCCCAGTAAACAGAGATGGTGTTGGGCAACGTGAGAGTGAACACATACAAAGAGCTGAATAAATACACGAAACTGAACTTGGAAGGCGCCAACATAGCATGCATCACCTCCCTGCAGAACAACAGAAATCTGTCATGCAATTGACAGTACACTTCGTGCCATCCATGATACCCCAAATGCTGGCATGGCAATTGCAATACATGCTGTGCAAGCTGCACACGCATCTTACATCGCTATCAAGCCCGGCTAGTCATCAATCAAGGTCTGTGCAGGCAGCAGTTGCATATGNGTACCTCTATCGACGCGTTGTGAATTCGATGAAACCGGCATCTTGAGCTGCAGGTCTGGAATGAGCTGCCTCCCAACTTCACGTGTGAGGTTGTGAGACAACTACTGTCAGTACACCAGGACAGCCTGTGCAGCATCAGTCAGGTATCAACAACGTGGGCACGTGCAGCGCAACAAGCCACTCGCAGCCTTGTGCTGAAAACCAAGTGGACCAGAGTCTGCGCCAAGGTTGCAGCACTGACCTTCTTCAGAAGGGCTGGCAGCTTCTGCAATTCAGTTGTTACAATCACGCTTGATTGGCCAATAGAGCTTGAAGAGCTGGCAACTTTGGCCGATGACCTACAAAGTCAGGTAGAAGTCAATGTAGTTACAAAATGAACATCTATTGCAATACTTGCTTTCCGCATTTGTGACATGCTTTGGCTGCAGGCTTACATGCTATCCAGCTGTACTGTCCAGCTGGACCTTGATCCGGATGAACGATTGGACTCCTCACAAGAGCATGCAGCTGCACAGCTCACAGACGTGANGTGGCAGATCACCACATGTATCTTTTGTCATATGATACTGCAGTGAACCAATGCACAGCTTTTGCATGTTGCCCTCACAGTCATGATTCAGACATTGCTATCACAACACAGAAGACTGGTCAAAATGCGACTGCACCCACCTCGAATTTTGTCCCAGCTGAGACAGGGTACTCAGGATCGCCCTTCTTGGGGTCATATGCATAGCCGCATGCTGTGCATTCTGCTTGACCGGTTCCAAGTTTCATAAACTTCTCTGCTTTTCGTAATCGGTCCTGCTCGGCTTGCTTTTTGGCCATTTCAGATTCTGTATTCTGCCGTGGGAAAAGGAGCATGCGTAAAGAGTCAGTCGATCCCAAACACTACTTTAAATGTGCTCAGCCGTGCATCACAGACATGAGTTTGCTTGTTGACCCTCAGTGCTGACGCAGCTGACCTGTATATCCACTTCATCCTCTGGGTTATCTATGCCTGCTTTNCCAGGTCTTCAAGTTCAGGAGGCGTTACATGACAACACTACTTGCTGCTCCACACATCGCCAATGATATCAAATTCACAAGATCTCTGGGGAGGAACAAAGTACGCCCCTCTCAGGGCGACCCAATTGTGCTCAGTATACGTCACAATCGAGCCGTCCTGGTAAGACTTTACTTGCTTTTCACACCAGACTTGATCACATCTACGAACTCCGGCTTGAGAGATGCACCACCAACCAAAAATCCATCCACATCAGGCTGTGTGGCCAACTCATCGGAGTTCTTAGCACTGACTGAGCCTCCATAGATGATCCTGGTGCTCTCAGCAACCTCTGGGGATACATTGTCCTTCAACCAATCCCTCAGCTGTTGGTGCACCTCTTGCGCCTGAAACAAACAGCTGCGGTCAGAACAGTATGGTACCATACAAGCTGAAATGAACACATGGGCAAAAGCTTGAATTGCCAAATTGCAGCTCTGCCAGATTGCCACTGCATCGATTGCATTNGGCTGACATCAGAATGAGACTGGAGAGACACTAGAAGATCTCAGATGCAGCTCTGCAAGCACTGCCTTGAGAGCAGACTCCTCTGAAGACAAGACTGGTTTGTGGCTCTTGCCTTTGTGCTGCTGCACCACCTCATTTTCGTATTCCTCAGCTCCCACTAGCTCAACTGATGCCTCCTTTTGCACTTCAACTGGCCTAGACTTCTGGGTCACACTGCCTACACTGTCCTCAAGGTTCAACCGCAGCTGATGCCCACTTTGCAAAGATGCGGCTGGCGATCTCTGCTGTGATGCATGCTGTGCTGCAGAGATNTGCCCTGACTCCCCATGCTGCCTGGTCATGTTGTCACCTTCAATGCCGTTGCTGTACTGTCCTGTACTTCAAGTAAGCTGCCTTGCTCAAAGNTCTTCTGACCTGGCAAAGGTGCTGCAGATGGACTGCCTGATTCCAGTGAGGATCAGACAGGCGCTGTATGCAAGTCTCGGCCAGTTGATGCATATCATTGTGCCCTGTTGCAGCCTCTTTCTGGGCTGAAGTGGAAGTGAAGGGGGCACAATCAGGACAAGACACTGCAGGCATGGGCTCCTTTACTGACAAGGCCTTCAGGGCAGTTGCAAGTGCCCTGTGTGCTGTCTGAGCTGTGTCATCCACGGTGAGGCTGTATGCCAAAACTTGACCCTCACACCCAGTCAAGACAACCTGCGGCCAAATGGCAGTTTCACTACAGGCCACAAAGTGCAGCGTATGCAGGGATGGAATTCACGAGTGTCAGCATACACGTAGCACATGGTGTTAGTTGAAGCTTCCATGCAATGAGCATGACGCAAATGTGAGCATGATCCTTGCAAAGGCCAGAGGTCTACGTCTGTGCAATATGGTAGGCTCATAGAAGACGTCTTGCTCAGACATGGAAAGACATACCTGTGGCCTTCGGTGAGACTGACATATTACGCCCGCATCAGCAGTTGCAGCGGCAGTGTTCGGGGCATCAGCTGCTGCCATACTGAAGCATGGCTTCACAAGCTGACACACCCCATGCAGCTTCAGCTCACGTCTGCAGCACAGCAGCAGTAGTGACAGACNTGTTGAAGATATACTGTGTAGTGTCTGTATCCGGTAGCTCAGCTCTATTTCTGCAAACGCCTGTTGCTGTAGGCCAGACTACACACCGCAGCTCCCTGTGTTGGCTTTTATTTGCTCATTGCCAACAATTGCTGAGTGCCGTCTGAAAATTATTGCATATCTCAACCTTGATTATTCGCTGAGGGTTTCAGCTCTAGTGGCATTTGATAGTGCTGACAAAACCCATTTCTGCAGGAATTCCCATGCAAACAGGTCTTGAGCTTCAACTCTTCTTGTGTAGAGGCCTAGCCGTCCAATGGAAACACCAACAGGCTGCTGTGAATGATGATGATTTGGAAGACATGGTGGGCAGACTGACCAGAGTGCTCCTGGCGAGCACTGGCAAGTACATTGGCACAGCTGCAAGGATTCAGCAAGNAACCCCACAAAATGATAAGTGCATAACACTATGGTACATAGTACTGAGTTATGGCAATGAATATACCGGATCTGCAGTGGGTGGATGACCACTTCTGAGCGACGATGCTTTGGAGAAAGCAGGCAGAGCAAGGCCCAATAGNGTGCAACCTGCCACTCGTTTATGTTCATACAGTGATGTTCCCGGGAGAGTTGTTTCAGCTGCGCAGTGTGCACTGGGAGAACATACATGTAGCGACAGTGACCCTGAATACCAAGGTCTGCCTCCCTTAGGGTACGGCTTGTACAGGAACACAACTATGCTGCATGATCTCCTGTGTAGGATCAGTCTCAGCAATAAGCGCACACTCTGTGCATGAGCTGCTACCAGTGTTCCAAGGTGACTTACCTGGTGCAGGGGTCACAGCTGTGCAGCATGTGCAGTGAGAACACCACCAACCTGGAGGATGGCAGCAGCTCCTGCCCCGTGCCTCTTCTTCCAGGCACCAACATCAGCTACCGCTATGCCGTCATTGTCTCCTTTGGGATCAAGCTGAACGGCACAGCGCTTGATGACATTGCAGCCAAGGTACCACCCACCTCACAATGAGGGTGTGTGTTGCTACCTCAGCATGTGCATGAGTTTGACTGTCAATGGCACCCAATTGCAGTTGCAGCATTTGGTAGTGTCAGTGTGCCAGGTCTCATGCTGCTGTGTTGTGTGCGGCAGGCAGGAGTGAATGCCACTGGGGAGCAGGTGCTGGAGTGGCTGGTCCGTGCAGACACAGCTGATGCCTTCAACATTNGGTGCGTAGGGTGGCCAGTGCCCCCAGCCCAGGAGCCTTGGTGCAGCATGTGCCCTGCTGGGTGGGCCACAACCNAAGCCAAAGCGCCAATTGACGCAAGATTGCTGGGCCAGCCGGATCTGGCGGCGGGGTCCCCCCATAGTGGGAAGGGTCTTGGTGGTGCCAAGCTGCGAGGAGTAATTGCCTGCACTAAAGTATGTAGTCACACCATGCTACCATAGCAATGTGGCTTTGCAGCCTGCTTGGCTTTAGTTGGGCTTGAGTGAGTGAAAGCCTGGGCATGTTTCCATGTATCAAGACACTCTCATGTCAAGAACAATTCAGCAATGGTATACCGACAGAGAGCCATGCGCGAGTATCTTGTCCATTTGCAACCACTTCAGCAAATCATGCCATGCAGCTGCAGTGGTTGTCATCAAGGTTTGACCTTGGGACCACAAAAGGTGACCACTAACAATGACAAGGCAGACCAGCAAAGCTTCTGCACAACCTGCAGGGATGATGACCACACCAACGATGCATGTGTAGCCACAATAGTTGTAGGTGCATCATTACAATCAGCAGCATGCACAGGTTTGGCATNTGCAAGCCTATTGCATCTAGCAGCAAACAAGCAAGCGGCCAAGCAGACTGCAGAGGAGCAAGCGGCTTGCNAGAAGCCAAGAAGTTCTTTCGGTCCTTTGGGAAGGTTGTGACGATCAAGGTTGTCAGTGGCGATGGGCGAGGGCGAGGTTTTGGGTGAGATAATATACCTTGAGTCAAAGCACGCCACAACAGTCCAAAGTAAATACACACTTTATGCAGGTTTGTGACCTTCAAGGATACAGCAGCAATGCATCGGGCACAGCAAGCTGGACCCGGACATCAGCTGACATCGTGCTTTGTCTTGACTGAGGAAGCCAAGCCACGCAACAGGCTGCCAGCCTCCCACATGGCAGAAAGAAAGGCTAGCACAACTTCCCGCAGGACAAAAAGGTATACTACAAGTCTTAAAGTACATGAGCTTTGTGCTGCAAACGCTGTAGCACATCTTGGCTGGTGCTGCTTGCGTCTGCTCCCTGCTCAGGGCATGCAAGAACCTTGAGCAACTCTCATTGTGACGCTTTGCTGGTTTGAGGATATACAACTGGGCAGCAGTAAATCATGATTGTGAATGCGACACAAGGGTCTTTGTCACAGGAGTGTGCCAGTCAATGTGTGTGTTGCAGGCGCCTAGGCTACTTGCAGAGACATCCACCAGCTGCACCTCTGCCTTGCGTACTTGCTGATGTCATACGTGAAGCACCCAGGCTGCTAGAATTTCTTCCTTCTGATGCTTGGTCAGCACTGTCAGCTTCCAGCAGACTTCTCAGGCACCTCATTCACAGCCACACCAAAACTGCCTTTGTTGACAGCCCAGACGATGTCAAACTGTTGTTCCAGGGCACTTGGCCCCAGCTGTCCACTGTCATAGTCAGGGAGGCTCAGGCAGCGTCACAAGTGGAGCATCACCCCGTGGGCAAAATACAGCTGCTGGCAGCATGTCAGCTTGGTGACATGTCGCGTGAAGATGCAGCTACTGTAGCGCTTTTGGTCAGACCCAAAGCCAGACAGCAGCAGATCTNCAGCAGGTGTCTATGCTTACAGACAAAGCCAGGTTCTTGACAATGCAGGGTCAACACATTGCACTATGTAATGCAGGTTACATAGTTTACATGTGCACTAAAATATCCATTCCTGCCTGCAATGCACCATGTTACTATTAAATCAGCAGCGTAGTTGCAGTGCTGCCCCAAGATCTGGTGTAATTGTTAGCTGCTCACAACCGACTGACCAGTACTCTGCAAGCATGGAAACCAGAACAAGGGTTTGCCGCCAGGTGCTCCTTCATCAAGCATTGCCAGCCCCTCTTTCAACAGATTTGTCAGTGTGTCGGATGCCCGTACTTGCGTCCACCTCAGCTTCTGCATGAGTTCTGCTTGAGATGTGTAGCCCACACTCTGAGCAAGATTGAGAGCTTCATTCTTGTCCTGACTCAACTCGCCAGGCACAGACTGCACAAGGTTTTTGTTCCCTAATTTGACAAGCCTGAACCCATTCCCCAGCGCTTTCAGCTTTCCTATAGCCCTGACAATGTCATCAGTGCTGACTGCCTCAGCTNCTGCACCCAAAAATCTTATTGTCACTGCACAGGTAACATTTGTGCGCCGTGAAGACCAAGCTGTGTGATAAAGCGTCCTCATATGCAGTCATTAGTTTGCAGAGGCAGTAGGCTCACCTGCAGCATCTGCAGCATGGATTGGCCCACATCGAACCCCATGCGGGCTCCCATCAGCTGCTCTTCCAGGTCTACAGGCTGCCTCAGCTTGGTGTCAGACTGGCACAGTATGGAGTGCAGCTCCACAGCTTGCGCCAGAGATGGAGTGTTACCCTGCAGGCACCATCTTGACACACTTAGTATTCCAATTCTTGTGCAGAGTCTGACGTCAGACATGGAGTGTTGCCCTGTCAGGCACCATCATGAATGATGATGACTAGTGTTCCAAAGTCTTGTAGAGAGTTAGAGTTGCAGTTGAAGAGCGTAGGTAAGGCTGTGTTTCAAGGTAGGTGCTTTGTTGCAAGGTATGTACTTTGCAAGGTGGATGATTCGCAAGGTATGTGGGTTTGGTATAGGCATTCAGTTGTCTGGTATGCTGCGAAATGTTGTGTTAGCTTGCAGAGGCATTGATGTTGCTAGTCAAGCGGTTACATACAGTCAAGGCATGTTGTCTGACAGTATGACTCTGTGTCAGTCATGTGTGGTATTTGCTCATCAGGCACTTTTGCTATGCACTTTGGGTCACGTGTAATGCATTGGTGATCGNTAATAAAGGATGTGACCCTGGTTCTAATACCTGTGCACATGCCAGCAGGATGCTGAGGCAGAGGAAGACCACACAAAGGAAGATACTGCCAACGAAGCTAAGCAGCCTGCTCAGGAACAACAACCGGAAGCAGCAAGACAGAACCCCAAAGAGCGCCTGGCAGGTGAGGCCATCTTCTGTTTTAGAATGTGTGACGTTTCCTCTAAGATGATGCGCACCAAGTGAATCAGTCTAGTGGACTGAGCTATGTAGCCGGTCTGCCTACACGCAGCTCAAGGCCTGTCCTTCACCAACCTGCTGCCGCGTGCTGCAAGCAAACCAGTCTGGTCACATGTCTGCTGCTGAACAAGCTGCAACATACGCACATGCATGGATCCCTGTGGAAACCTGCAAACATGCCAACACTATGCAATGGCAATAGTCACTTGATCACGTGTGGCCAAGTGGCTTCCTGTGCATGAGCAGATGTGTCACGCACCGTATTGAACGAATTCAAGACCTGCCTTATGTGTGCATTATTTTTGCTGTTGTTGCAGATGATTTGCAGGACCTCATGACAGCTCAGCAGGATGACATGGAGACAGTGCTTCCAACAGACCCAGAACCAGCGCAGTCCCAGGCGGTTCAGGGCACTGCAGAGAAGCTTGTTGATGCACCCCTGAGTGCAGATGCAGCTGCCAAGTATGATGCTGTGATGGCGTTTTGCCTGCAGAGGGGCCAAGTGCTCTTTACTACTTTGATGATAGAGTTTGTGCAAGTGCAGACTGGAGACCTTGAGAGGTACTGACGCTGCCATGGTGTGTGTGGCGCTGCTGTTGCACCCTGTCAAAGCTGTNCAACATGACGTTGCACACGGGCAACGAGATCACATAGCTGAAGCTTTTATGAGAGCCTGGATTGTGACTGATGCTCATGCTGTGAAGGTCTGCCCAGTTGAGTTATTCTGTTTACAAGTGTAATGGCATTCCTGCCCAGTCTGAGTGTGCAGAGCACTGCACACACTTAACGCCATCTTTGGCTGCTGCAAAAGTGACGGCATGCAGGTGGCATCAGCTACAGCATTGCAGCCAGCCATCTGCTACAGCAATATCACATGAATGCCTTTTAGCAAGTGCCCTGAGCTGCGTGAGTGCCTACCTGAACACCATGCTGCAGGGAATCAAGCGTGCAATCGAATGTTATCTTTAAATAGGCTGTGAGCAGAAGGCATTGACTCGCAACATGCCATCTCCATTTTCTGCAGCATCTGCCTCCAGCTTGCACAGCACAGCCATGTTGGCCACCGCTGTCAAGTGACATGCCTCCTCCTTTGATTGCACAACTGCTCTGTGAAAGGACGCAGCTGCCACATGACCGTATGCGAGGCAGTAGTCTCTCAGTGCGCTATTGTGAGCAAGCCCTTCTGAGAAGAAGCTCATGGCTGATGCNTTAGGGCTTTGCTGTGGTGCAGGGCCGCCCGGAGCAGATGAGCTTGTAGGGCTTGATATAGATGGTGTTGATACTGGACCTGTAGCATTAGCTTGAGGGGTGGTGACGGGTATGACAGGGGTTATAGCAGGGGACGTGCTGCCAACTGCAGCAGGTTGTGCAGTAACTTGAGGCTGAGCGGTGTCCGCTGGAGGAGGTACAGTACGTGCAGGGGACTGAGGGGTAGGTATATTAGCTTGTGGTGCAGCAGAGGGTGTTGTTGTTGTTGGGGTCAAGCCATTGTTTTCAGCTGGTGAGCTTACAGGCACTGCAGCGTTTGGGCTGCTGCTACCTGATGTCTGAGCTGGAGGTGAAGAAGGTCTGCTGCCGCCTGCTCTACCAGGTAAGAGGTTGACAGGGGTTGTTGGAGTTGGTGTAGCACCTGCTACTTTGGGACTGCCAGGAAAAANCTTGCTCACCCAGGCAGATTCTTGCCCTTTCATGGCTGGTGTCTACTTTGCATGGTGTTTATGCAGTCCATTTTCCATGTCAGCCATCTGAGAGGACTGTTCCCCAGTGACCAGTTCAAAAGTGTTGACATGCCAAATCTGGGAGGTATGCACTGAGAAACTGCTGTGGTGACACAATGGGTGCTGTCAACGAACCACTCTCACAGCTAAAGCCTAAGTTTGACTTGACCTGCTCCTGCTCATTGGTGCACTGCTTTTGCAGGGCTACAAATCATGATGCTGAAACCAGACACGCCAGAGTCCAGACTGCTGGTTGACTGGGTTGAAGGAGGTAGGTCCGCTGCTAGACTGCATAAGCCATACCCATGCACGGTGCACCATACCAAGCTGCCATATCTGGCATCAGCTGTGACAATTTGCAGGCAAGCCACGGTAAGCATGACACTGGCATGAGTCACTCCAAGCTGCACTCCACCAAACCACACTTTTTGTGCACTGGTAACCAGACCCCCGAAAAGAGCCGAAANAGCTTTGCTGCCAGCGCAAGACTGCTTGCCTTACAATCGAGTCTGACACAATTGTCATTTTGTCTACCACATGCAGCACAGCCTCTTCCTGANTCAGTTGCAAAACGGCGCAAGTCAGCTCAGGTCTCGCTCTGCGACTGCTAGTACAAACTGCGGCATGGCACATGCTTTGCCTGCGTGCTACAGCTCCCATCTGACAAACCTCAAGCCGGAAAAAGCTGTCGTGAAGGCCGCCAGAGCCTGCACCAGACCTCCTCGTCTGCACCGTCGCGCAAAAGCACTTGTAAACGCGTCGACCAGAAGCTTGGTGGAAGAGGCGCAACTTGTGAGTCTCGCTACTTTCCGGCGTCTTGCTTGAAACATTCGCGTAGTGATTCGCTACTGTCCTGCCTCAGGCATGACTCTTGGCATCACGCATGCAGGCATCGCGAGTAGATGGCAGTACCACGCTGGAGCTATCAGAGTTGACAGCTCTGGGGCCCTTGGACGGGTAAGGCCTTCTTCGAAATGGCTAATGCGCTTGCTTGCTGCCTGGTGCATACTTGACTGTGAAACGCTGCAGGCGATATGCTGGCAAAGTTGCTGCCCTGCGACAAACCTTCAGCGAGTATGGCCTCATTAGATTCAGAGTCCTGGTAGAGTGTCGCTGGCTGCAACAGCTTGCTGATATCCCAGAAGTCACCGAGGTGCCAGCATTCAGTCCAGAAGCAGCCTCTGTCCTGGAACAGCTTGCACTACAGTTTTCGCCACAAGATGCACAAGCTGTGAAACAGGTACANTAGGCTGGCAAGTACGCTTGGCTTGAGACCTGGAGTGAAGAGCACAGTCGCCCCTTCTACTATGACCAGGTCAACAAAATATCAACATGGGACAAACCAGCGGACCTTGCATGGCGGCGGGTATACATCGAGTCTGAAGCTATAGGAGAATCTGCATCAGCCCTTGATGCTCAAGCTGAAACTCTTTGACCTGACCTGACTTCAAGACTTGTACATTATCTCTTCAGGAAACAGACACTCAGTAGGGTGCAGCTTAGCTGAGTGGCGCAATAGCAGGCAGTGATCTTACCTCAGCAGACCTGTCTTTGTGACACTTGCATGTCCAATATCCCTTTTGACTAAAGGCCCAGGTGCACCAGACAAAACAAGGCATTGGGGCAGTGCCATGTGCATTATTGTATCTTGCATTGGTGCATGCAAGCATTGACATGGCNTTGACCTTGGTCTGCTGCCAGGGCAGCATGAGCCCTGCATGCCAGGTCCCTCTGCAGCAATGCACAGCATACTGTGTTTGCCAAGATGCTGTAGGGTGACAGTCGTGACCTTGTCATTGTAGACGTAAGGTCATGCATATATGCCTGTCTTGTCAGTGTAGNAGCAATGACAACTTCGCAGATCTGACAACTACAATACTCATCTACAGTACATCAGTTCTGACTGAGCATTGATGCTGTACTGATGTACTGACTTACTGTCTGCTATCGACAGGGCAGTGTGACAGCAGTTGCAAGAGAGTACAGGCCTACTTTGTGGTGGTGCAGCAAGCTCAAGTACTGCATGCAAGTAGGCAAAGGTCCTGTAGACTCTGAAGTTACAGACACTCACACAGAAGCAACAGTGCATGCAGTCAAGTTCCATGTCTGTCTAATGCATGGAAGCAGCACCCCTGATAAAACAACGCAGCAAACATAAATCAAGCATGCAGACAAGCAAAGGAGCAGTAGCCNTAAGCTGCATGCACCAATGTCAATTCTGAATCTGCCGGTGCCAACTAATGCATAACACTCAGGGGCAACATGCGNAGCTGTCGTCTTCACAGGTTGGTCCTGCTGCTGCACGTGATTGGCTTTCGCTGTTTGCCTCCCATCATGTTGATGCCATGTACAGCAAGTGTAACGATAGATAGAGAGTGCAGCCACTTGCCCCAATAGACACATGTGTTCATGCTACTATCATGTGGCTGGTTGACCAGTGCCTGGCTTTCAAGTGCAATGTGGATCAAGTGCAATGTGCAAGGGATGCAGCAGTGTANTTAGTATTGTGCACAGCGCCTGCTGACATATAGGATGAGTAGCTTTGCACCTGCCAAATTCATCACTTGCTGTGTAATCATGCCAGTGACAGAAGTCACAGTGCCCTGCTGCAACTGTTGGATCAGTGATTGTGTCATTTGCCCGGAAGAGTTGAGGCTTTCTTGAGCGTGCCTGATTGAACCAAGCCTGCTGATGACTGAACTTGTCTGTTATGCTGACTACTAGCTGTCTGTGCTCAGCTGCCGATGGAAGGCCTGTACATGACACAGGGTGATTGACTTATGCGCTCACCACATAGCACGTTCATACAGTGTCCGCTCCGGTTACTGCAGAGCTTACCAAACTTCTGCTCTAGCTGTGGCGTCACCAGGCAGTCAGCCAAGCCTGAAGTTAACTGATAAACTGCTGAAACGGCAGGCTGCAGCTGGTTACATGGCAGAGCAGCTAATTCAAAGATGCTGGCAGGTGCAGGGCTCGCACACGTGAGTGCTATGGTTGAGCGGACTGAAACTTGTAAGGCCTGATCAGTTGATCGATTACTTGACCGGATCTTTGTGCAAAGCGACACGGCAGGGGCTGGCTTCTGCTTGTCAACATGCAGAGCATATGGCTTCCAGATTGCATATGTACACGCCAGCATCAGAGTCCACCTTGTTGCGTGTGATGTTCTGACCTAACAAGCACTGCCGGCACACACTCACAGACATGCTTGCGTCCCGGTCAGAGCTCGAGCGCTGGCTCGAGCGCTGATAGCACAGCTGAAAACGCCTGTGGNCAGCTGTTCTGGGTTTCCTTGTAGGGGCCACTCATTAGGAACCTCAAGCTCGGCAACAGCCATAGGCTTACTACTGCTGTGGTTAATGTGCATAGCTCTTTGCAGGAGCCACCTTTCAGGAATCACAAGCTGTTGCCTTTGAGCCCCCCCAGGACTCGGCAGCCCCTGAGCCCCACCTTGGGGTCATCCTTAGTTTCCAGGCTCAGTCGCGAGTTTGTGACTGGCTCCAGCAACAGGTGCTGCTGGTTTAACTTGCACTTTGTGGCCTGAGTGTGCTTTGTGTATAATGTGTACGTCTTCAGCTGCAAGCAGGCTCTCAGTCGCTGGNCATCCTGGGGGTATGGCAAGGCACTCACAGATGGCCTCAGCATGTCTGCTGACATGCTGAAGCTGCTCCAGAGTGACTGTGAGCCTACATGGCAGGAATGTGACTGCCATACGTTCAGCAGTCCACAACGCTGTTGCAGTGACGGTACTCGCCAGACATTCAGATCATGCAGCACCTGCAGCTTTGCCCTGCATCAGTAATCGCCACTGCTGCTTTGCCTGATATGCTTTTGCCAGTGCTGTTCCAGCACAGTCTGCGGTGTCTATGGGTTCAGCTTTAGCCTGCAGCACTTGCCACTGATGCAAGACTACTGGTCCAACCAGTGGCAGTGTGCAGAAGCGTTATCAGTATGGATGCTGCAGTATGCTTTTGGGCAAAGGTTGAAAGCAGGCTTGGTTGCTGACATGCTGCAACATGCATCAAANTATCCGCCTGGGAGCGTCAATGCTCTGCTGGGAACAGAATTTTCAAATTGTGAGAGGTTGGGAACTTCTCGTAAGATCAAGCAACGCTTCCCTGTCAGAAGCACAGATAAGGCTATCACATCCGTCTGCAAGTCCCTCACAAATTGCGTGAAACCTCTGTTTACTTGAACGGTATCCTGAGCTGTCTGCAACATGCATGACATCATCCTGGNAAAAGCTTGTAGGTAGGTGCTGTAATACTTATTACCAAGTATCAGTTGCAGTACCTGCAAGACACACAAGTTTCACTGGACTTTCGTTTTAATTTCTCCTGTTGGAACACAAGCAGTGTTCCAGTGGTTGCTGCGGTTGCCCATCAAACCATCTGGCTGATGTACAGGAGAGGGGCAGTCATGGCACNGCACGGGGCTGGTGAAGCGCTGGAAGCAGAGCGGGGTGCAGTGGGTCTGCTTCTTCCAGGATACCAACGGCCTTGTGTTCAGGGCTTTGCCAGCAGCCTTGGGTGAGCAGGCATTGAAGTTGTAACAGCAAAACCAAGACGCTGCTAGGTGTCAATGTTGCATTGCCTGAATGTCTGTATTATAATGGCTGTTGACGGTATGACGAGGACTTATGAAGACAATGCATTGGCTGTGGTTGTCACTGCCATGGTTGCAGCACGTCTGTGGTGGCTGACATTGGCATTACAACAGCGTGCAGCACAGTGTACTGCCCAATACTGCATCTGCAGTGGCTGCTCTTGTCACTNAACCACACTTAAGTAGCAAATGACCCCGCAGATCCCGTATCACACGGGCTAGTTACCGTAGGAAAGTTCGACGGAGCGCATTGCTCGTTAGCCCACGCCACAGCANGCTTGCACACTTATGTCTGCCTGTCCCACGTCTGTTTCACTGACTCCTTCGATCATCATGCCGCTTGCAGCCTCANTGCCACTCATACAACTCTCTCTGCATGCATCGAACAAACACATTGACAAGTCACAAAGCCAATGCTGTTTCATGACTGATGATACTGATGAAGCACCTCAGATGTGCTGCACAGCATCATATAAGAGCAAAACCATGTGTTCTGACGAGTGTCAATCGCTAGCTCAGGCCGGTAAGCTGTGCTAAGAACCCAAAGACAACACAGGTCTTTTGGTCTTTGCAGGCTGTGCTAACCTGTGTTGTCTTTCAGTTTTTAGCACAGCTTGCCGGCCTGAGCTAGCGATTNTTATGATAGCGCTACTAAGTAAACTTGCCTACCAGGTTGCTCCACAGACACTTGCTGAGCACGGGGTCAAGCAGTGCACCAGTTGTTGCTGTTATATCTGCTGTTATATGAAGATCTTCGGCTTTGTCGATGGCTACTCAAATCAACCCTGCCAGCAACATAAGACGCAAGAAACCATGCTGAGGTGGCACCAAAGAGAGAGATTACACGCCAATGTTTCANCAGCTAGTTTTGCTTGACACCCTTTTTGGTGCACCTGGCAACAACCCACGTGCTGAATCCACAGCAGTTGATCAGTGTTACAAGCTGTTTGCTTTCGTCGTGTGTGATATACCCTGTACAATATGAGCAGCTTGGACTGCATCCCTGTCCCTGATTCTGTTTGTGATTATAATATTATACCATGACATGCAAGATGTTTGTTATGAGGATGGAAACGTGTTGGCGAGGTTGTGTTGCTTACTTTGCAAGCTCTTGAGCACAGTGTACCTGGGTTGTGTGCAGTCAGCGACATGCAACACTTTTACAAGATTGCATGCACCTGTCGAGTATGGCATGCCTGGGGCACCTTTCCTGCAATTAACAACGCTGAAACAGTCTAGAAAGGGCGCTGCTCTGCTGTGCACTATATGCTGAAGCAGGCTGNGGGAGGATAAGCACATGGTATATGCTTCCTGTGACTGTACAGATATATCTTGCTTATTAACGTCTGGAAACAGTCCACTGCAACAGGTCACAGGCAAGAGCACCACCTGCAGTGCTGACTAAGCACTACTGTACAGGTCTTGACAGTCTTCTTTGGGTCGTTTATTGCTGGCAGCTTGCTGAACCAGATACAGTCAATAGTGCACAACCCTACCTCCCTAGTGCGTACCCTGGGTGATGCCGCCCCCCAAGTGGCAGTCTTCTTCATGACATACCTCCTCCTCATGGTCAGTCCNTCAAGTTGGCATCAATCTGCCGACGTTGGTGGATGACATCATGTGGGCATTGCAATGCCAGCAGAAAGCTGAGCAAACCACACAGATTGTACACCAACTTGCTGGTGGGTTTTCTGCTCTGCAAGTAAAGGGTGTCAATATTGAACAGGTTGTGTTTTTCCTGCCAACTCCCTGTGCTTCAGCACTGTGCCCTGCACTGGCACAAATGCAAGCTATGTTGTGGCAAACTCTTCTCTCACTATGAATGTGCATGGTTACTCAGTCAAATTGTGGCGGTTCCTGACAGGTGACAAAAAGAGTGGGAAAGAACATGTAACAACGGCTGTTGCATGTCAAGCAGTGGCCAGGGACCTCTTGAGAGAGTTACAGGTCTGGAAGGATTCCCGCTTTGCTGACTGGACACAGCTGACCATGGATAAGCTGGGTGATATCAAAGTGGACAAATCTGGCAAATTGATGGATATGAACCGTGAGGATGGCCGCATTGAACTGCACTACAACGATGAGCTTGTAGTCCTGCTCAGAGAGGTACGGCACTTCAGGTGCAAAGCACCTCAGAAGTCTTAGACAGGCTGTTGTGGATGCCTCAAACCGCTTCCTGTGGTTAGGCACAAGTCTCTGGGATGGCATGCAAGTCACTGTGTGCAGCAAAACGTCATGCCAGCTTGTTGAGATCTGTTGTCATTGGTGGGCAAAGTTGCGAGCTGCCTATGCCAGCGTCATCTTGTTGATTGTACAGGTGCGCCAGTTGCAAGCAACCGGCTTTGCAGTCCACAAGAAGATTCTGGCTGAGGTGGAGACAGCAAACAGATTCTACCGCCATGGTCTGCTGCTGAAGCAGGTTGTCAATTTCTANTTGCCAAGCCTCACTAAGGCAACACCTGGTTACAAGGCATCGAGTGATGCCTGGGCCATCCCAGTCTGGTGCTGTGTTGTGTGCTGAATTGCCTCGCAGCCAGTCAATTGAACAAGCATGGGACGCGTGCTACTTCTGTGTGGTGTGTGCTACATCCTTAATACTCATCACGTAGCCACCTTGATGAACAAAAAATGTGAGGTAAGCAAATAATGTGCATGCTGTTGTGAAAATTTCCACAAACCATGAACTACAGCAGGAGAATGTTGTCAACAGTAAGATAGTGTTTTCCAAAACCATTGGCTGCGGGCTGTACCTGTAGCGTGTTGCCTGCAGCAGCTTATCCTGCCGCTCTCGGCCTGCAATGATGTTTCCTCTTGAGCCCGGGGTGTTCCAGGTGTGGCTACCCAGGATGAGGATGGGGCTGCAGGTCTTCCATTGCTCCAATGCAGCCTGATCCGCCANCGCAAGCTGCAGCCAACAGTGCCGCCACAGTCCTGCTGGCAGAGCCCAGGCAAGAGGCCGACACAGGGGCAGTGCTGTCCCTGGCACCCCTGGTGGGAGCAGACCCCCAGCTGGACCCTGCCCACCCCCGCTGGCTGCATATACATGTCCGCCCCCCTGTGCGAGGGCTNATGCCAAATCCCCCATGCAATGTGGATGTGCGAGCAAGCCCTTGACCCAGCTTCAAAATCAGTGATGTATGTAACCACTCAATAGCTACAGTGACTAAGACTTGCAAAGGTGCCCACTCGGCCTTCATCTTCCATATGATCGCCCCTACTCACATCTACGAAACTCATCATTCCAATGAAGTTCAAATCTTTGCATCCTGATGAGGCGCATCATGCAGGTGGTTGCTGCTGCTGGTATCCCATGANTTCGACAGAACCCACAACAACATGGCAACCGCCATGAGCTCAGCACATTGTGCCTCAGGTTGAAAAGCATGGTGGAACGAGTCTCTGGTGCCTCATTACCGACAAGCAGGTGGTTCAACGACCTCATGGTGGCTTGAGCTCCAGTCTGATATATTGCGTAAGCATCTTCAAGTTGCTCTGAGACTGTGACGAAACAAGATTGGTGCAGCCCTGCAGGCAGGAGAACCCCACCACAAGCGAAATCACCTGTCAGCGACTCAAACTAGTAAATGGCACCAAAGCAGCCAAAGACAGCTGCATGCACAGCCCTTCCTCAAGGTGCCAAGCAAGAAGGCTGTGGCTACCTATACATCAGGCACCAATTCTTGAACTTTGCATGGCAACATAAGCTTGCATCAATATGAGCAACCCATCCACCTCATGTCAACAGCTTCACAGGTGCACATGAGCTCGCACATCACCAACTCGCTTGCCATCACATACTGCCAAGTGTTCATTCCACTGTTGGACAATCTCAGTATATGCATTGCAACATGACTGAAGTCTGTTACAACAGTATACGTTGCCTNTATGTGTGGACTTGATGCATCAGAAAATTATTGCTGCTTGCAGCTGTGTCTCATGCCTTGCATCATGCAGCCTGCATTGGTGAGATCTGTATNCATAGCCAGGGAGATGACTATGAACATGAGACAGCTCAGGGTAGCAGCTGTGGCAATGCGTCACACAGACAGCAAGCGGTCAGACTGCAACAGCAGCAGCAACCCAGCAGCAGTACTAACACAGCTGACCAAACAGATACGGCGAGCTGTCAGGGCATATCAGCCAGGTTGTCTGCAGTGCCAGCTGCAGAGGATGCANTGGGCTTCAGCTTGCTGCTCAACTCCACTTGCAGATGGGCCTGATGTTGTCTCCCCTCATGCGCAACAGGTGTGCTGTGCATCGACAATAAGGCAAAAATTCAGTGTCGACTAGCCAAAAGCAGCTGCGTCAGCCAGCATGGCCAGGTCTGCAAAATTTTGTTTGGTCCAATCAACAGACGTTGCGCTGACATGCGCATAAAGCCTCGTTGAAACTGTGTGCAAGAGTGCAGCTGTGGCGTCAGTCCTTGACACCTGTCAAGGTGTGACCTAGATGGCCTGATGTTGTGTGAGGCTTTTCAGGCAATGAAGGACAGCTTTGCTGCAAGCAGTAGCTTCATAGAGCGGCAGGCAGTGCGGGCTGTGGCGGCCCTGTCCCCCCATACTTGGACATCGCAGGTCATCGGCACTGCTGCAGCATTGGTGGCGGAGACCGCTCAGAGGACCTGTGCTCAGCAGATCTTGCACAACTTGCTCTGTCAGCACCTCCCCAGGAATAGCCAGGGGCACCCCAGGGGGGTAGGGGCACAACAGCTCTGCACTGACTCTGTTGACAGCGTCAATACTTGGTACTCTGCAACAGAGATAGTGGTATCTTGCATGCGAAGCAGATCATGCATGAGCAGGCAGTGGCATATGCTCGAGTGTCAAGGTACAGAGGGCATGATTGATGACTTGAGGCATGATTGACGGTACNTCATCACGTGGTTGCTGCAAGTCACTGGACTGCACACAATGAAGCAAAGGAGTTGTTGCAGACAGCTGCAGCCCTCATTGTAGCAATGAAGCGCACAGTGTTCACAGGAAGCAAGACAGTTCACTTAGTTGCAACCTCCTCAGCAAGTACTGATCAGGAGCAGGTGTCGTTACTCCNGCATCAGCCACAGCTGCAACCCCAACTGCCAAGCCCAAGTTATGGCATGTGGGGGCCGCCTCACCATTGCCCTATATACAATGCGGGCAGTTGGGTATGGAGAGGAGCTCACCNATCTGATGTAAAAAAGGCAGGGTCTGCATTACATTGCGCAGCAGCAATGTGTCATTGATACTTTCCAGGGAGGTGCCAGGCATGTAGCTGCAAAATTGGTCTTGAAAAGCATCATGGCACTCACATGCTGTGTCGTCAGAGTCAAGCTCCGCATTAATCACCTGCATTGGTGCATCTGCGAAGCCTTTGTTGCTGCTTGCATCAGTGACTCCCAACGCAGACCCACTGCTGAAGGCTGCTACTCTTCTTCTAAAGGCATCATGCTTGAGTGCCGACAAAGGTATGAAGACGTTGGGTGCCCACTGGTTCGAGTTCAAACTCATGCAACAGCCACAATCAGCAGCTGAAATCTGGAAGCATGGCTACGGCAGAGCTACATGCGCAGGTCCGTTGTCTGAACAGGAAGCAGGATCTGGCACCAAACCCATTGTACTCTTGTGTTGGCTGCATGTGCACTGCAATGTCTGGCACATGGTACAGGTGCACTGGGATTGAGGTGCCCAAAGCTGAAGCGGATCAAAGCTCTCAAGGGACAAGATGCTTCAGCATCATGGCAGGGGACTGGAATGCAGCACTACTGCCAGGAGACAAAACAACGCTGAACACAACAGATAAAGCATACCAAAACCTGATGGCAGGGCTATGCATGCTACCAACAGAGCAAAACCTGCAATAACATAGNATTTGATGTCTGCACGGCTAGTCCTGGAGCAATGGTTTGTGTGTGTATGATATCAAGTCACCCTTCAGCCTTGACAAGCACTGTCAAGAGCTTGCTACCAGTAAAGGTGAAGCAGCTTTGTCAGTGACTTGGCTGCTTGCTGTGTTGGAAATGCTCGGCAGCAGTACGCTGCTTTGCAGAAACGCTGTGTTGGATGACAATGGCAAACACCCCATGCAAATGTTTCTATAGGCAAGCAGATGCCAGGTGGTGACGTATCAGCTATCTTGATTGAATACTACAAATGCATGATCAGCACAGGCAGATTTGCCTTCCAGCAGCAACCACTATCTCCAGACCACTTCACATCATAATACTGCCTGACTGCATGTTTCTGCCTAGGTCAGCNCCTCCAGCTTCTTGATGTGCGCATTGAAGTGACTGGCAAAGAAGGCGTTTTTGTGTGAGCTGCCCCAGAACCACAGCAGCATGATGCCACCAAAGATGAGAGCCATCATAATGCTGAACCAACCGCCTGAAGTCACATGGCGCGCAGCATATCAGAACAACCCCTTAGGCATGTCACTTACATGTCTGGCACCAATGGTGCAAGCCCACAGCCACAATTACAGCTTCAGCATGTGCTGAGCGTTGTATGTGCCTGCCNCCATCTCCACCAATTTCATTGGAGGTATCAACGATGACTACACGCTTGTGTAGCTCATCTGACAGTACGCGAGCCATCTCCCTGATGACTGTTGTCTTGCCAACACCAGGACGGCCCAGGAACAGGACAGAATTAGGCACTGCAGCACAGACAAACATGGTTGGTGGGTGTGGATGCTCTGCTGCAAGCAAGTAAGGTACACCACAGCTCTGCAATACAATGATGGNTTGGGTGCCCCTGCCCCAATTCCCTGATCCTGGTTATCACGCTCTGCTCAAGAGCCTGTGCTGTGTGTGCAACACTAGTTTGTNCCTACACATCTACACAACCATGACATGCAGGTGCAATGTGGATTTGGCCGTGTGGGGTCCCATTTCTGGGGATTTGAGCTGCAAGGTGTAGTCCCAGATCTGGTGACACTGGGCAAGCCAATAGGCAACGGCTTCCCTATGGGTGGTGTCATTGCCTCACCTCAGCTGGCAAAGGGCTTCAGCAATGGAATGGAGTACTTCAACACATGTGGAGGCTGCACTGGTGCTGCTGCTGCAGGTTTATAGCTGTCGACTATCAAGCTTTCATGCCTGGCACCAGCACTGGCACTGTCCCAATGTGCTGCATGCTGCTGTGTGGGCTNATGCAGAGACAGCCATGTGTGGGGGTTTTGGCAGGTGAGTGGTCGAGGAATTGGTGGATGTGGCATCAGCGGTTTGTGCAGTCAGGGCAGGTGAGACAGCAGGGCATCTACCANCACCAATCTCAATGGCAGTGCCTGCAACACTTGCGGTTGGACATATGGTTCCTGATACAGCAATGCATGTCACAACAAATGCCACAGAGTGTGTCAGCAGCACGTAGGGCACAAACCCTTACAGGCTAGAGCAAAGGGGTTTTCAGCCATGGTCATGGTAGGCAGACACATTCTGTATGCTGCTGCTGTCGGCTGTACCTTGCAGTTCAGATAGTTGCCCTTTTGACCAGCAGATGATGCAGTCGTGCTGCTGAGGAAGCGTTTCAATGTAGGAGGAATACTCAGACGAGGACCCCTGCGGAACAGGATGAATTGCGGAGTCTCCTGCACTTCTCACCAGTGACAACAGTGAACAAACCTGGCCAACTTCATACAGCAGGAGAAGCACAGTGGACAAGAAGGGGCTCAGACTGCCATGCCCACTCATCAGGTAATTGACTGCCGGACTGTACAGTTCCTGCAAGCTGTTATAGCTGTCTATGTTTGAGAGTACAAAGTGGTAAACGCCTCCAGACTGCAACATACCTGTTGATCAGTCCATTCTAACCGGGTTGGCATATGCAGACAACATTTCAAGGGTACAAGCACGAGTTGCTGGCCTTCTGGGATGTCCTCTTGCGCGAAGACGCCCCGGTCACCGTTATCATCGACCTCATCGAACAGCTTAAGCTTGGGGTGTACAAACCCGCCCCGTTCCTGTAAAAAGGCGTGGAAGCCACTCATCCTCGCTGATTACTACGCACGCGTTGGCCTGACCAGCGCACCACATAAGCTGCGCTCTGCTATGCCAGTCAAGGTCAAAGTCAAGGCTTGCAGCCTGTGCGACCATGCTGTGCAGCATGCAACATAAACCGGGCCGCAGCTTATGCGTCACAGCACGACAGTGACACTGTAAACGTTTGCCGAAGCTGACATGCATTGTCGCTTGGCGACGTGCGCAGCGGCATCCAAGTGATCAGCACTAATGCATCCTTGCACGTGCTGCTGCTGTGNACATTCGTATACTATGCAGTGCACGCAATTTGTGCATGCACCCTGTGGTAGGACATGTACAGGATTACTGTGTGGCTTCGTGACATGCAGCCCGGGGCATCACAGCAAACATGATGTAGCACAGAGAGCGACTCTGTTCGCTGGAGTGGAAGGAAGCCAATGGCACAGCCAAGCAGGTTTGTGATGAGGTTTGCACTGCCACCAAAGGTATGTGACTAGTGCTGTGAGCTCACAAGGTTGCGCAGATTTGGTCTGCTTGCTTGCTGATAGTGTATTGACAGCAGAACACAAGCCCTCAAAAGCCTTCCACACACCTAGGCTCTGTTTGCATTCTGTTTGTTTGCATTCTGTGGATGCAGTCGGTGTTGCACATGCCAGACCTGAACTCGCTCAACAGCAGTACAGAGGCAAAACGCCAGGCTGCGATGTGCAGAAGCAGTTTCTGCTTGAGGCATTGGAAGTCAAGTTCTGGCCACCAAGCACAAACGCCTCTGCATAATGCGTGCTAATGTGCCACATCGTGCCTCTGCATGCACCCTACCCTTTGACAGGCTGCAAGACCGCTCTGAAGGGAACCCACAGGCCACACTTTGCAAGGCTTTTGGNTGCTTGCAAGCTGCAGGAGGGCTGCTCAGGCTTGTGTATGGGTCGTATCATATCAGCAAATACATGAATGTTCAGGGGTATGTGTGTGACATGCAACAAGGCTTATGTGCTATTGGGAAGTTGTTGCACACAGCACAGGCAGAGGCTGACCTTGAGAGCAGTCAGTATGCCTGGAATCTCTGTGATGGTCATTCCAAATGGTGAGAATTTCATGTCAACCTCAGGCGGGTGTACAAAGGACATGTCCATGCCTTTGATGCCTGGAGCACGTGAGAATAGGTGCAGGCCAATGAGCATGCGCCCGCTCATGTTGAGGTGGGTGACCGCCACTCTGCCAGAAACACGGGGTAGCAGGGCATGTGCCCTCATTGACGGTGCAATCTGCAATCAGGAAGGGTCGACGCCTTGGTCAAACATTGAACACAACAGATGCAGCAGTCCAGGACAATGCACTCACGGGTTGTTGTGCAGCAGTGTACTTGGAGACATGGTCATTGACATTAGTCACATAGATTACACAATGTACAACTCATTAGCATGATGCTGTATATTACTCAAAAGCTTTTGCTACATGATGACTCTGCTTGGACCTATGGAGGACATTCATGCCTCCTGTGTGGTTGCTCAGATATGCATGTTGCTTGATCCAAGGCAAGCCGTGACATACCACCAGTTGAAATCCTGAGCTTTTGAAGGCCATTTCCGCTTCTAGCTGCAGGTAGTTACGTGTGGGGTTGTATCGTGCATTGCAGAAGTGAAAGCGCGGTGGAACCATGCCCATGGTGAATTCCTCGACCTCAATGTGCTCCACATATTTCAAGGGAGCTTTCTCGCCCTTGGTCTTGAGTATCTTGTCAATGACTTCCTGTACACTACAATGACAATTCACCACTGCATGGCCTACGATTTTGTCAAGCGAGCTCGTGCACATCTGCTTACTTTGAGCTGCACAGTTGCTTTGTCGCACAGTTCCTTCTCCAGCACTGTGGGCCACAAGTGCCTCAAAATGACGTTCAACCAGCCAAGCGTAAAGCTTTCAGCCACGGTAAACTGCTGTTGATTGTCAGAGATCTGCTGCCACCTAGCTCTTTGATTGGCAAGCTCAGCTTTGTATTTGGCTTTGAGTGCATATCTGACAAGGTAGACTACCAGCGCTAGCACCAACAACTGAGAAAGCTGTATGTATGACAATAGGTCAAGNCATGCAATTTTGAAATGATTCCAATCGCTCCGGAAAGATTGCAAACTACGTTTGGGGTCCCTCGTGCGACTGAAACCTCACTAAAGGAAGGCAGGAGTTATGCCCTTGCCTCGTCGACACTGATTCTCTCCTAGGACTGACACGAGAGACCGTTTGCGTGCATGTCGCCCTCATAGTTACGTCGCTTTGCGGCGCATATCGTTTTGCTTTCATTTGTAACACATTGCTTGTTGGCCTACTCCTGATCACTTTCAGACCATTAATATTGCCTTTCAGTCTGAGTCAGCTGTCAGCTGCAGCTTCAGCAGGGCGTCTGGTCTTCAGCCAAGAGGCCACTACTGGACCCCAACCAAGCTCGCTGTCTGAGACATAGATGATACCAGCACGGGAGACAGTGGCTGGAGAGGCATTGCTCAGGTTCTCTGGCTCAAACATGGCCTTCATCTGAGGTGTCATAAGAATGCGGTCTCCATTTGCCAAAGTCAGCACCTTGTTGTCATCCAGCACTGTGTTCAGGTTCTCAATCCAGATGGCATCCACAGGACCATCAAGCACAATCCAGGTGTTCTGGTTTTTGTTCTTAGCTGCGCGGCGCCAGAGGACTGCAAAAACACCGTCTGTCCAGTCACCAGTGGCAGCATCCATACGGCCAAACATCTGAGGAGCTGTGATGGCCTTAGGGTTCATTCGCCAGATGACATGCTTGGTGCCAAGCTCGGTCAGGGCTGCAGCTAGGCATTCGCAGATAGCTGACTTTCCGCTGCCAGCTGGACCCACCAGCATGATGCCGTGGCGTACAAGGTAGGTCTCATACAGCTGGATGCACTTGTTCAGCCAGTTGGGGTGCAGCTGAAGACCCCGCTCAAGCACCACCTGCGATTTGCAAGTGCGTTGTCAGAGGCTTGACGTGCTTTGCAGTGCTTGGTATGCTTAGTAGTGCTTGTTGTACTTTGCAGTGCCTTGTGTTTTTGGCAGACAAAGCTAGATAATGCTCATTTGTAAGAAAAACTGCAAGTGTAGCAGGGCCAGCATATGATGCAGACTGCCAAGTAGAAGAGTGACTGGACTTGCAAATGGTCTCGCTGCTCTGAATTCAAGCAGCAGGTACTTGGTTGCGAAGTCACCTTCTCAAGAGCTGTAGAGATCTCTGGGAAGGAAGCTCTGTCAGCCTTGAGGGATGGGAAGAGGTCATCAATCAGCGACAAGAAGAGGGGCACATCTTCAGCCACAAATTTGGACATGTTCATGTCACGCAGGCAACGCATCATCAAAAACACCTCAGACCTGCAGGCACAGGGCAACAAATGGCAACACATCATGGGACTGATCTCTGCTGTACAGACGCAATTCGACACATAACATACCAGACAACGCATGCTGTTAATTTGTATGCATGCCAAAAGGTACATGTGGTACTCAGCACTGCAAAGTTCTAATGGCATCTGCGCCATGTATAGCCGCAATGGAGACAGGTGAGGAACCCCACATGAACAACAGCCACAGTACTACCAAGCAACAAGTGTGGAGGACAGTGATGCTGACAGCATACAAATATGACAAGGGTCAAGTATACATGCACAGCCTACAACAATATGCTAAGCTGAAACTGTCATTTCAACAACAATCACTGTATGCTAGTAAGCTTACTTGTCAGGGTTGGCACGCTTAGCTGCACCAGCTGTTCGCAGCACAGACAGGATGTTTCTGAGCCCGAAATCATAGTGGGCCTGCTTGGATAGCTGCTGCTCACAAAGACCATACAGTACAAAGAACTTCTTGGACAGAACATCGTTCTCCTGGAACCCACAGGCAGCTAGCTTGACCTTCATGATGATCTGTCTGTTTGGCACCATCATGGTGACACCACGGAAGAGAGCCTGCAGACAAAGTCACACTTGTTGCACATGCCAACACCACATATCTAATGCTTGGCAGGCAGTCAATTGCACTTGCCAAAGTTCAGCTGCACGTGGTGGTGCTGTATCACAGGAAACAACCAGCAGCATGCAGCATGTGAGAGAAGCTGGCAGACTCAGCGCAAGTGTTTGTCATTGCATGTCACAGAAGCCTACAGGTGCCAAGTATCTTGTTGCTTACCTTCAGGTTCTCTGGCAACTCCTGCCTGCCAGCGTAACCAGGGTTCATGGTGATGAAAAAGCCAACACGGGGGTCCAGGCTGACAGTGCTGCCATCAGTGAACACAAATTGCTTCTTGCGCTCACGAATGGCACTCAAGACACAGTACACCTGCAGCACGCTTCAGCACTCAGCAACATCTGGAAGACAGCTGTCCAAGCACAACAGTTTGCCTTGCAAGACCTGTACAATGCACACGTGCGTCTGACAGACATGCAGTCTTTTGCACGACAAGGGGCGAGTAATGTTGACATGTGTTGACCTTGAAGGACCTAAACAGGCACAGCCATGCAAGTGTGCATTCCTACGATTGACTGTACCTGTTGTGCACACACAGACAGCACATCCAAGTTAATACGGTTGAACTCATCAAAGCAGCCCCACAGGCCACTCTGTGCCAGCCCCTTGTAGATTTTGCCCATGCCCTTGTAGTCCATCTGGTCAGAGCAGTTGAAGACCACTACATACTTGCCAAGTGTGTTTCCCAAGTCCTGCAGCAGACCGCTTGGTATGTAGGCAGCAACAAATGGATGTTTGGCGACTAGCGAGAATTTGGTGGTGGTGGATATGGGTGGGTGTGTGGTGCAAGCAATATGTAGGTCATGCATATGCAAGATCAGGCTGTGACACCAACTGCACAGCTCCTGATGCCTGCTTATAGGGACTTGAGCTTTGCACAGAGCATGCCAGCATGTCCAAGTTGTTAGGCAATGTAACTTACATCACTAGCTAGCCAGTGGATATGACGGACAAGCATGAGCACAGCAAATATGCAGAATTTGCTGCAGAGGCTCAGCAATGCAGCCAGCTTACCTTGGTGGTTTCAGTCTTGCCAGTACCAGCAGGTCCAGCAGGTGCACCACCCAAGAACATACCCAAGGCTTGTGAGAGGGTGACATAGCAGATGTCTGTGAGTGGTGTGACCACAAGCCTCTCCTTGACTCCCAGATACTCGTAGGAGTACTCAAAGTCCACATCACATACTGAAATGATGACAGTGTCCTTGTCCTCTCGCCAGTAGAAGCGAGCTTGCTTCAGCCACTCAAAGTCCGTGGGGTCTTTAATTTTATGCTTCACCAGTTCCTCTGCAATGATGCAGAGCAGTAAGCGCATGTTGTTTGTATGAGATGCAGCATGTTGCTGCATGTTTGCATGTATAGCAAAGCGGTCATGCCAGTTTCCAACCATTATGGGGACACCCCCCTAAGAACAGTTTCAAAAGGACATGCAAGTGATAGAGCCACAGCAGTGTCCAAACTTGTCGCACATGCATCTAGCTGGCAAACCGCATATTCAACAATAGGCGATGTCCACAGGAGGCAAGTTTACCTGTAGATTCCTTCTGATGCATGTGGATTGTGATGCAAGTCTCCAGGTTGGTGCGCTGGATCTTGGTCAGCTCGCTACGCAAGGTGATCATGACCATCTCACGCAAGATTGCCTCTGTCTTCTTCATGTTCTTGGACATGATGGACTTGTCAGTCCTTGCCAGAGTGAGAGCAGACTGCAGAAAGAGAGAAGTTCAATTCCCAGCCCAGATTATGCAATTACCGACGCATATGCAGATCAAATGTGATTGAGGCATAAAAGTATGGATGTAAAACTTTTTGTCAACTGTACTGCAGCCAAGTACAGCCGTGAGCAGAGTTAAGTCAACAATCATAGGCAACAAAGGTCTGCAGCAGAGACAAGCAGCATGTAGGAGAAGACATGACCATGCATGTGACCATCCAAATGACTTGTTGGAAACAAAACTGCAGTTGCAGTTGGCTAATATAGCATAACCAGCCATCTGTATACATGACTGATGCGTAGACTTTACCTGTGTGTCGGCTGTCCACTGGAACTGGATACCCAACAGAGCAATTTGTGCAGGGTGGCCAAAGATGAAGTCTTCCAAAGCCATTTCCTGCACGTTTCTGTAGGCACGCTTGATGGTTGACTTGACAGTGCCTTGCATGCCGTCAACAAGCTTCTGCAGCCAGACCTCCACCATGCCTGTGCAGGCACATGAGTCATCAGCAGACCCAATTTAACAGCGCAATTGAGGAACTTCAGCCCAGTCATTCCAGTCTCTGTCTTTGCTGGAGCTGAAGGTGAGCAGATGAGCAGCAGCGTTCCTCAATTTGCTAATGACTGTGGTCAACTACATTGCTGACCACTGGTTGCAGCACTGGCCATGTAGAAGCTGCTGTACATGGGAAGGAACAGTCAGGCAAGGAAAGTGGTAAGCATCTACTTCACGGATGACTGCCTGAGCTGATGCACGGACCTTTTGCCTCTACTGGCTTCTCAAATTCAACCTTCTCCCCTTGCTGGCTGAACATCTCCAACATCTTGGTCTTGTCCACCTTGTCAAAGCTGACATTGGTGAGACTGTCAAAGAGGCCAGACTGGAAGTGGGGGACAACTGATGGAGGGTCACTGCCAAGTGACAGAATCTCCAGGAGTGTGGGATCTGAGACAAAGTAGAAGCGAGGGAACTCAGCACGCTTGGTCTCAAGGTAGGCTGACAGAGACTTCTGGCAGAGCTCAAGCTGTTCAAGCAGGTGAGGCAGCATTGTCTTCATGAGCTCATTGCCAAAGCAGGTAGCAACCACATTCTTGGTTTCCAAAGCGCCTGTGACAATCTGCACAGAGGCAAGCAGAGTGAGACAAGCAGACGCAGCACTGCATTGTATGAGGTGTACACTGGGATTGCCTTAAGCAGCTACTTTGCATTAGCATGCATGCAATGTCACACTTGGCAGAAAGAGGCGATCAGTACTTTTGCATGTCTTGTATGTCCCATGTGGCAAGCAGTTAGGGAGGAATTGACATATCAACAGCCACCACAGAGAACCACACTGGTGCTGCACACTGTACATCACAGATACATTGTGTAAAACAAGTCAGCATGGCATTGCAAATCACAACTGTGCACCTTCATGAAGGCCTTGTCAATGTTTTGAAAGCGCTTGGCCTCCTGTGGCAGCTGCTTGACGATGTCTCCACCACTGAAGACAGCCTCCATGTACATCCACATGCTCTGCACCATGAGCCACTGCTCGACTGTTTCACTGACAGTGGACAGCTTGTTGATCCAGCCGTTGACCTCCTCCCTGAAGGGGGCGCTGTAGCGGTTGCTGGCCATGCTGCCCAGTGTCATTTGGCTGTCCTCTAGCTTTTCAACCAACTCAGCAGTTTCACTGGCCTGCAATGTACAGCAACGTGTCAATGCAGGATGCATTGCTTGGTGTCGCATGCATTCAAGAGTGTCTGCAAGGCTTGTCAGCACCAAGACATGAACATGGGACTGTTGCTTTGACAGGGTCACTACTGCTTGCAAGAACAGCTTGTTGCATGCCAGTGTCTCTGATGCTGACGTTGGCATCAGTTAACAAGATGCAGCAAGACAAGGCTCCTGAGTTCGGGCTGCTATGCGTGTGAGTAACACTCAGGAAAGCTGACCTTCAAGATCACTGTGCCGCGGGTCTTGTAGTCAGCAAACACCAGGTTGATCTCAGCCCAGTCAGCTGAAACAGTGGCCAGCTTGACCTCAATCTGCTCCTCCTTGACTGCACTGGTGGTGAGCTCCTCCATGTCATCCCGCACCTTCAGCAGGTGGCAGTCCAGCAGGTGCTGCAGCTTGAAGACATCCTCGGCTAAGTTGAGCTCCTTGCCGGTGATGCGCATCACCTCTTTCCAGTGCCTGCACAGCAGCAGCACCATCATTATTTGTGCAGGGTGTGCTACAGCTGACAGGCTCACAGAGGGTGCCATGCATGCAGCATGTACAATCTAGCAACATGAAGTGAGCAACAGCACAAATGGTACAGATGTACAGACTGAGCTGTATCAGCTGTCATTGCACATTGTACGCAAGGTAACACAAGGTCTTTGGCGGTAAGAAAAAGGGCATGCAAGCAGGTTGCGCTTGTCAGCTGGTATCAGTGACTCAACCACATATGCTTGCAGTACAGCTTTCACGAAAAGCGAATGAGCACCTTGGACGCATGGCCTTGGAAGCCAGCTGCTGGAAAAGAGGCAGCTCCTCCAGGAAGTCATCAATGACCTTCTTGCAGTCCACGAAGGCCTGCCAGTCTCGCAAAGCTTTGGGGAGCTTCTTAGCCTGGTTCTGGAAGTTGTTGACTTGCTCAGTCATGGTGTCGATTTGCTCCACCACATCCACCCAGAACAAGTCACCAAAGCCTCTGATGGTGGTGATGACAGTGACATAGAGTCTGCAGATTGCACAGTCATCTTCAGTTTGTGTTGCAGTGCACGGTTGCAAGCTGGTATATGCACACTACAAGATCACAACTGTGGTAGACACTGCTGTCTACAATCACAAAAGGAACAATTCCAAGCTGTTTAACCACCACATCTCTGCTACACGTTGCGCACAAGGCAGTGCATGTCACACAGGCAGAGGGCAGCTTCCATAAACAAATTATCACAAATCAAGCAGATATAAACCACATGAACGTTTTGAATGGGCAGCAAGCTCTGTTGGTACCACAAACTCACGTGTACAAGCGGTCGAGCATTGCAATCTCCTTCTCTGTCTGCTCAAGACCAGGGAACTTGGTCACAGGGAGGCCAAACAGCTCTTCACCAGAGCTGTAGTTGTCCCACTTGTGCTTGCGGACCTACGTGACAGGCCAAGGCTTCAGCAGTAGCAGACTTCTGCTGGTATCGGCACATACTGTGTCATGCAAATGGTTCCATACAACCACAATGTCATGAGGAACTGCCTGCCTGAAGGTGCAGTCTTGCAGTGAGCTGGCATCTTGATGTCATTGTTGCTCATGATAAGCGCGATCATGAGCCATGCTCAAGAATGACAGGAAAAGCAGTAGTCGCAGCACAGCAGCAAAGCCAGAGACAGTTTGAGTGTGCTCAGCATGTGTACCTCAAACATCAGCTGGAACTTCTTGAGGCGGTCAACAGCATCCATAGGGTCGAGTCCAGGCACCATGGGGCCGTTGGCTTCCCAGTCCTGGCGGAAGTCCTGGGCGTCAGCCACAAACAGGCGCACCTCCTTGATCAGCTCCCGCTTGAAGCCCACCTGCATCAGTCACAAGGCCATCCTGAAAGTACAGCCAACAACACAAACTTTGTCTTGGCCATCTGTGTTGTGGTCCTCAAGGGGCGTGAAGTGCTCCTCAAGACTGTGCATATGTGCCCCTCAGGACACATTGCTGGCTGCAATACACACTGCCAAAACCAATTGTAGTGGAACAAGTAGTACGCAGCAGCACTAAGCAGCAGTCTCCTAGATGCGCAACTTGCTGTTGTTGCATGGTTGCAGCCTTTGCACCTAGGCAAAGCAAGGTGCCTGACCTGAAGGCGAGCCAGGTTGTCTGAGACATCAGTAGAAAGCTTGCGCAGCTTCTTCCAGCTGTAGCGCAGGTCCCCAACCATGTCTGTCTCCTCCTTGGGCACTCTGACCTCATACCTCATCAGCAAGGAGTACATGTCCTCAATGGGGTTGATGAGATTATCAACATTTGCTTCTTTCTCACGAATCTGAAAGCACAAAAAAGCAGCTTTCAGGTCTAGCTTTCTTCAAGATGGAGAGGATGGCAATATGACAATATGGATTTGACAGATTTACTGGTGAAGATGACCCTTGACTACATGGCAGCAAAGCAGCTGCTGCGTACCGGTCCACACTCAAAGCTTATGAATGCTAGATTGGTGACTGTCTCCTAGTTCATTGCAGTTACGAACACCTTTATGAATTAGTGAAACAGTGCAAAATGCTTGTGGACATCATGACAGGGTCAACTTCTTTCTGAGGCACATGGCAATCAACTCACCTCCTTGAGCACACCCATAATGAAGCGGACATCCTCCAGATCCTCCACCTTCCTGTTGAGCTTGAGGGTGGTGTCGCGCATGTACTGGTCAAAGCCCTTGAGGTCTTCACTGCCCNACAGGGACTTCTGTTACATCACCTGGCATGCAGGAATCACACTGTCAGGAGCCAAAGGCATGGAGTTGAGATGTGAGTTGACTATTGACAGCGNTGGCTCATCCCTAGCTGGGAAGATTTGCCTCATGCACTTCATTCCGCAGTCTAGTAGGGACCCTGTCACTGCTCACAGGCACAAGAGCAGTTTGAGGGCTGGCATGCCGAGAAATGGTTGTCCCCACGGCGCGTGCTGCATAAGGCAGGGGCGGACTTGCGCCCTGTGCTATTGCCATTCTGGTTCTTTGAAGCAGCAATCAAACTTGACTACAGTGCACAGGTACAGCGGCCAACACATTCTGGTACAATCGTCGGCACAGTTTGTGCACAGCATCTGCAGTCACAGCGACGCTACATTGCGTTGTCAGGCTCAACACGGCTCAACATAGCTCAACACTTGACACAGGTTGCTGACTGGCTGATTTGAATTTACAGATTGGCCGCAAGATACAGGACCAAGCCTGCACAGCACTCTTCGGCCTGCTGCACACACACATTGTAAAATCTAGTTTCATGCTGACTCCAAAAACATTAAGCCTCTTGATACCATAACAATCTACAACGTACTCAAACCCTGCAAGATGTCTTGATGTCTGTGCACTGGCCCTTTCCCCCCCTCTCTGAGGGAGACGGGACGCCTTCGGTCCACCGGTCCATCCAAGGCCTCCCATCGACCATGCCTCACGGCATAGCTGAAACGCCTAATGGCATAGACTTGTCTTTTTCTGTCAAGACAGATTTGCTGACTTGTCCCTGGTGCCGCCGATACGCGCAAAGTATGCTGGGTGTTGCCTTGCAGGCATTGCGGCATGGACCTGCCATCAGCCCAGCAGCGTCTTTGATCTTGTGCCAGCAGATTTAGTTTCCTCCACCATCCTGGCCTCAGCCGCTCACGTAATGCAGGTGAGACATGTGCCTCCTCAACCAGATGAGCGTACAAAGCTGTCATCAGCACAGTATCTGTCAATATCTGCTGACTGCAGTACATAGCCATGCTCACTGCTCAGCACCATGAGCAGGCCTGGTCTGGATGATCTGCTGATCACCTGCAATAGGGTTTACACTAAAAATTCCCAGTACTGTCAATGCGGCATACTACTTGTAAGCACATGTGTGTTGCAGCGTCTGTGAAANATTTGCAATGCTGTGTTCCAGGACAAGCTGCCCAGCAACAGCACATATGGATATGACTTTCGAGAAACATCAGCTGCAAGTCACGCTGTTGTGGTCGAGAAGGTCAAGAAGGCAGACTTTGGAGAGGATCATGACTACACAGGTACACTGTGGCTGCTTGGGTACACCCTGTCTTACAACTTGCTGTTGTCAGACCTTGCTCATGTGAGGATGGCACTGCCAGCTTGCATTTGGTCGTATTGACTGCCACTCCATGCATACTGACCACAAGTGTACAAAGTCACCAAAGAATTCCTGTACCTGTTGCACACATGGCAAGCTGGCATGCCATCTGCTATACCAAAGAGGAATTTGACACCTTCAACCTCATATGTAGAGCATGCATCATTCCTGGCTATCTTGTGCCACATGCCTGCCAGTGAAGGAGGTACATGAGTTTGTGTGAACTAGCAGGCCTTGCATGTTGCAGTATAACTGAAGCTCATGACTTCATGGCTAAAGCACCTCATGGGACATAACAAAAAAGGTGCTGATGCTGGAGCTGCTGCTTAGTATCTGGATACAGAGTGTTGCTGCTGCTGGTGCTGAAGGTGTGTGTCAGTACTCTTTGGCTGAGTACTGTCTGACTCTGCATGCTTGAAATGTGCATCTGAGCTAGGCTGCTGCTGATGCTTATTCAGGTCTGAGGCGTGCTGCTGAGATTGCTGAGATTGTAAAGTGGACTGCTGAAGCTGTGCCTGGCTGACCTGTTGCATCTGTTGTCCAGTCTGTTGCGCTACCTCAGACTGTTGCACCAATGCATCACTGCTTACAGGCTGTGGATCAGNTCTGCTGCCCCATCATGTTCACTGATCTGTGTCCAAAACGAGACAAGCACTCTGATTCAGAGCACTGAGCAGACTGCATCTCCAACATCAGGTTTGTGTCTGCTTGATCTCCAAGCATAATCATCATGTATTGTAGAAATTCCAGCTTCTGTAGAATGTCTCCAGCTGCAAAAGCTGTCATTGCTATCCTCAAGGCGCTCATGACATCAAACACAGCCATATGTGCAAAGACAGAGGCACGGACTGTGCCAATGTCTTCTGATCCATTATTACTGAACAGGTGTAGGATGGCATCTGCATTCTGAACCTTCTCATGAAGCAATAGTGTCTCAGATAGCTCACTAAGCACCTCTGGAGGTATATCTTGCGTGGGAATAGTTGTTGGCAATCCTGCACAACAAAGGGCATGTTCAGAGCAGTCAGAGACTGATCATGCAGCACACAAGAGAGGCCTGCNGAGACCTCTCAGGTACTTGACGTGACTACGGAATTCAAATTGTTGCACCTGGCTGCTGAGTTCATGCCGCAAGACTATGCTCAGACTGCACATATTTCCTATATCTGCAGAGGTAGGCATAGGAACCACAAGAGCCCACTGCGCACAAATTGTAGAAACGCATGCGTGCCTGCAGATGTTGAGACTGATGTGATGTGGAGGGTATAAATTGGGGCTCAAGGCCTCTGAGGTTGAATGCACCATTGCCAGAGCAGGTACTGCAACATCTTTAGGCATGTAAAGAACGTGCACCCAGCTAGCTGCAACCATATATGGCAAGACTTGGCAGACTAGCTTTGCTGGCGCCAGCATCAAATTGCAGGACAAATCTGCTAGATCTGTTCAACACTCAATGCAGCAGGTAAAGTATGCTAGACCCCGGTAGCCACGTACATATCTATACCAGGATGTCTACACGTAGCATGGTATATATATAGCATATTCATGTTTCATACTGTATATGCGAATGTAGATTAAATCTTTACCTCACACACATTGTACGCTGAGTGCACTGTGTTCTTGTCAAAGGACTGACATGTGATGCATTAATGAGTGAAGCAGCATAATTCTCAGCTGTGGTATATACGAAGCACATGCAACAAGTGTGGTGACCCTTCAGGCTGTTGAAGAAGAAGAGGAAGCCTTTGAAGGATAGGAGCAAGCTGTACATGTGGCTGGCATTTTTGTGGTTGTGCTATCAATGTCCATTTCAGAATCAACATTGATAGCACGGCCACAAGAATGCCACCCGCAGCAGCAGCAGCAGGATAGCTACAGTACCAGCATATTGTTGGAAGTCACAGTAGCAGCGCTTGCGCATCAGGCAGTACAAAGCAGCACATCAACATGCCGCAAAACATGCTTGAGACCTGGCACTGCAGTGCAGAGTGCAGGTCTGACCTTGTTGGCTGCTTTGAGGGCTTCTGAGACCNGCGTTCTGCTAGAGGCTGGCCACAATTCTGCAAGTCAGCACATGTAGCCTTGCAATTCCTGCACATCTTTGTCAGTGTTGACAATGCTTTTGGACAAAGAGCATGCTTGTAACTCTTGGAACAACAGAGGTGTTGAGCATGGCTAGACAACTTACTTGCAGCAATACCATTGGATGAGGGTCCTTGCGCAGCATTGGACTGCAGAAGCTCATCTGCACTATATGAAGCCTCTGAGGCAGTGTCTTCTGCTGCTGATGACTCAGCAGGTGGCGCAGCAGGTTCAGCTGGTGCTGCAGATGTGGTCGGCCTGTATCACACCCACATAGCCACTGACAGAAGTTGATCAGCGCGATTGAACTGTGCTGGTGTACATTGTCATACACAGTNCTTGACTTCACACAGCAGCATCGTGACTTTGTGCATCTACATGCCATCTGATCCGAGTCCAAGCAGACCCACATGCAGCTGTTGCAGCATCAGCACCAGCACTCCAAGCAAGTGCATATTGAAGTAAACAGAAACTACCTGCAGGCGATGTGGCTTGATGCCCAGGAGCACCAGACGCTCAAAGAGTGACTGGCAGAGACCAGCTCTGGCTGCTTTCTTGTTGATGATGACAGGACCCAGCTGGCAGTGGTCCCCGACCAGCACTGCCTGCTTGGCCCCCAGCACCAGAGGAATGAGCGCCTCAGGCTCAGCAGCCTGTGTAGCCTCATCCACCAGCAGCTGCAAATCACTCCCATGTGGGCTCAATCATGCTCATACATGCAACTGACAGGAGGAACCTCAGCACNGCATTTCCCTGCAATCACTGACAAGCTTGGTGTTGCAAGAGGCCTGGGCGGTTGCCACTGGCACTGGGGTTGCAACACAGACCTCAACGCTCCTTTTTGGCCGTGTTGAAACTTACAGCCAAATGCTCAGGGCAGTTCCATGTCAGTCCTGATATGTGCTCGGTCTTGCCAGATGACAGTTGCTTCAGAATGTGTGATGCAACAAGCAGCGCAGCCTGATGCAGATCACACCCGTCCACACCAAGTTTGTCGTGCTGCGCAGTTCTGCTGCATGTTACTGATCACCAAGTACACACAGCAAGCAGCAAGGCACAGATCTATGTTGGCGTTGCTGTGGAGGTGATACAGGTCAAAGCTTTCTGCCACACGCAAAGCCTTGCAGGGGTGCACTACCTGATCCAGCTTTTGTCGTCCTGTGAGGACTGTGACTGCTGTGCCTGATGCNCCTTCAAGCGGCTTCGGGATTTCAAACGGAGTAGAGTAGACCTGCTGTTCGTCAAATGTGAGTCACCAGCTGCACGGAAGTAGTGAACGTGCATGATTCTTCTTCAGGCGCAAAACCTGCAAGTGGACTGCTGGGGAGGCAACTACATTCTGCTGCGTTTACTGGACAGGAGCGTACGTGATGAGTACACGACGGGTACTCACGATACCGGCCCAGCAGCTTGCAAATTATAACAGAAGGCTAACACTCAATTGTTGATTTCCAGCCGCAAAGTACCTATGGGCTAGCTAGTATCAGCTGGCACACCTGTTTACTATTATTATTATTCCTATTATTATTAAATTGTTTTTTTTTTAATTTTAAAACGCTGTATCTTGTTGTCAGCAGCGTACGTGTGTCGTTCAGTAGAATGCGATGCTCGCAATACCACTTGCAACCACAGGATCGTACAGACATGTCGCTTACCTAGCATTGTATTGCAGTGCTTAAAGCGCGTGAGCTCACGTTTGCCTGAAGCAGGATCTAACATGCACATGGTACTCATGTGACGGCTTGGCGTGTTTGCTGAAAATGCGACTATTAAAGCTATAATTCACAGTCATGCGGAAGAAGACTCAAGAGAACAGGCAGGTGACTAAAGGTTTCACAATGCTCGCTAATCCTGTGCATCGCTAATCCCGCTTTGGGTCACAAGCACATGCGTTTGCTAGGGCCGATCTTCCTCGACCTTGTGCCCAGCGAACTTAGTGACTTAGTCGATCTAAAGTTTTTGTTTGCAACATTTGCAGCGGCAGTCGCCGCCTATGAAGTCATACGCAAGTGATGCTTGGAGATGACCTGGCCAGCAGGCCTATTCGTCACCCTCGCTCGCGTGTCCTGAGGCTGCGAGGACTACCCTACCGCGCTGTCGAAGAAGATATAGTACAATTCTTTTCGCCTATCGCAGTTGCAAGAGTCTACCTTTGCCGCCGGAAAGGTACGCCACCTTCAGTACTAGCTCAGCCATAATGGCACACGCCGCAGAGTTGCTTCGCACCGTAGGTCGCACCACAGGAGAAGCGTACACAGAATTTGAAGACTCAGCACAAGCCGGCGAGGCGCTAAGAGTCAAAAATCGGCAGCACTTAGGCAACCGATATATCGAGTATGGTTGAACACAAGTCGATCAGGCTGTGTCTAGGCTTGAGAGTCGCGCGATTGACACACTTATCTGTTGTATTTGACTCAGGCTGTTCGAAGCTGGACAATCGGATCTTGAACGGCTAATCGCGACCGATACAAGGGCTTTCGCAGAAAGCCTCTCAGCCACACCAACGCCAGCGATCAAAGTTGTAGGACTGCCAGCCACAGCTAACGAACATGACGTTGTCAACCTCCTCAATGGCATTGAGTTGCTGCACGGAGCTGATAGCATCACCATTGTTGGGGAGCCAAACAGCAGTCCTAGTGCTGTTGTGCAGCTAGCAAGTGCTCAGGCTCAGCTTCAAGCACTCAGCAGAAGCAACACACTACTACATGGCACCCCANACTGCTGCACAGCTGCAGAGCCAACTCAAGAGGAGTTCACAGCTGCCAAGACAGAGGCTCTGCAAGGCTTGCAAGTAGCCATTGACAATATCAATGAAGTGCTGGAGGAACTGAAGTACGCTGAAGCAGAGTACAGTGAGGACACTGCCTGAGCAACAGGCATGTCTGTACACAGCTGAATAAGATTACAACGATGTTGACACCTGCAAGTCTATAGAGCGCACAACGTCACAGTATGTATCCGAACACAACACAGCTAAGCTGTTCACAGGTCATCAGGATGCCACCTCTGCATGTAACTGCTCTGCTTTGGACGTCATCAGCAGACAGATCACCTTGCAGGATTTTTACATTGATGAAAGTGGTTGTTGCTCAGCAGCTGTGAGATGACGCCCCCAGTGTGCATGCTTTCTTAAATGGGAATTATTGCTGAGACTCCTTTTATCCATTGTTTGTTGCCCATCCTGAATCCACTTGAATACTTCATTTGAGACCTTTTTGCATTGCTGCCCTCACCAAGCCCCTGATGCTTCCATGCAGCGTGGACGTCGATGCAAAGGACCGTTCCAACTGGAACTAGCGCAAAACGTGTGCTTACCTAATGTGTATCTCCTAACAGTCCGTTTTGGCATCTCAATCCCAGCCAGAAAATCTATGATCCCGAATAGACGCAACAACTGCACGAACTTTGCAAGTAAAGGCGTGCTGGTGTCGGAGCGACATTCGGAGCCTTTTGTTAACTCACAGCGGCAAAGCTCTCAAGCCAAGCGCAAGCTCTGAACATACAGGTTGGTCTTGCGTGAGTCCCTTGTTCAGTGGCTTTGTGCTGCTGCAAAAGTCCTAGCGGGAACAGGGGACTCAGGTCAGCACTGATTTCTGTCGTTGCGAATAGGCATATTTCAAGTCAGAGCGTGAGGATAGGATCGCACAACTCCACCATGGCCGAAGGGCCAGCTGCTCAGCAGCCTGCTGTGCTGCCTTGCGCTGTGCGGCCATCTTAGCAATGGCATCCGCCTCTTGTCGCTTCTTCTGCTCCCGAGCAAGCTTCTGTCTGGCTGCCTCCAGCTGCTTTGCCTCCTGCATGAGTATAGCTCAGCAGGCTGGCAGTGCAGTTGCACATAACACTTCCTTTCGTCAGCATATCTAGTTGCTTGCAGGAGCTGTTGCACATTTGAGGTTTCTTCATGAGATTTGCAGATTACAATTCAAAAGTGTGACTGACTGTGCATCATGTACAATGCAGTAGCTGTATCACAGAGGATGACATGGTTTTGCAGTAAGTCCATGCAGGCAGTTGATATAACACCTCGTTCAGGCGAGCACGCTCCTGCTCCAAAGCAGCCCTCGCTTGCTGTCTTTGGGCCTGCTGCGCAGCTAATGCCTTCTGACGCTGCACCTGAGCTGCGTGCNTGTGCTGACTGGAGTCAGGCACCACATGCGTGCTCTGCACATTGGTTGCAGGAGTGACAGGCAAAACAGGCTGGTCAACGGGCAAATCCTTCTCTGGTCCCACACTGAGCTGTGCGCCTTTGACGGTGCCAGTGACATTCCAAGCTTTGTCGTCTGGACTACTGCAAATGGCAGCTGTGTCTTTGTCTCTGCCTTGATGCATTGCATCTCTGCTGCTTGGCTGCTGATTGTCAACTTTGTGGCTGTCCAGACTGAGTGCTTGGGCATCTGGAGGCTCAGTTGTGCCAGCTGACGGAACAGTGTGGTCTGACGCAGCCTTGCTACCTTGCTTGTCGTCTGAACTTTTAGGCGCATCTGCATTGTCCGAGGGCACTTTTTCTTGCAATGATTCTGGTCCTTCAGGGGCCAGGTTGCTTTCCTTGTTCTGTATCTCCTCTTCACCATCCAGCCGTTCACGCACGTTGCGGCTTTGAACAAGTAGCTCAACCTGTATTGACCAACAAAACCTTCCTCAAGCTGCACACCCTCTATGTAAAAGCTGTCAGGGCACACATGACAGCATGAATGAGGTTGAACCCAGCAGCACAAGTTGGGAGTATGCTGGTATTGCTCAGTCAGAATCAACAGCCGTGGTCATGTGGGCATAACTGTGATGCATCTCAACGAATGTGCACCCATGGTGCAACATGGCAGTGGTCTGTACATGTAAATGCTGGCATATTCAACAGCACTTTAGTGCGACCAATGAGAATGCAATGGTAGGATGCCTGTACAGAATGTCTGACCTGATCAAGCAGTTCCAGAAGTGCTTTGCGCTTTCGCCCAGCCGATCGTTTCTTGCCAGCTCCTGAGTTCTCACTGCCCTACATATGTACAAGAGTTGAGCATGCAGCTATGCTGAGCGCGTGAGTAATTGTCTCTCCAGTTGAATTGCTCAAGCTTGGTCTGCATATGGTCTGGATTCAGTCACTGTCTGCGCAACAGGGTATGCTCATAAGCATTATAGATGCTTCATAACTGTTCTGGCAGATGCCAAGCTGCCTCACCGTCAGTATCTTGCCTTCGGGTCATGCTTGTGAAGCTGAATATCACCATCATGTTGTGCACGCAAAAGAGTTTGTCAGCTGTTGAGCCCACCTTGAACCTGTGCCTAGCTTTCCATCTGGGGACACTTCCTGTCATGACACAGGATGGGGAACCTGATATGGCTTCATGATCCATGTCAAGGCCAGCCTTCTGCTTGTTTGCTTTCAGACTGCTGCTTGGCACGCCTGGCGTATGGCCAGCAGCATCCAGCAATGGCGAGCTTGTGTTGCTTTTGCTGCTGGGTGATAACACTCTTGGACCTGCCTTTGAGTGCGATGTCATCTTGTTCAGCCTGCAGGTAGGAAGCTGTCATGCCGGCAATGACAACACTGCTTGTGTCACATGAGCAGCCTCAATGCTGTGATGAAGCCATATGCAGTCAGGCACAGGCTTATAGGCACCATCCTCTAGTTGTCATGCACATGTCAAGGAACAAATGTCAGTAGGAGACAAGACAAGATAAGACAAGACTGTTCGCATGACTCGGAGCACTGAGCTAGCAGATTGGGAATCTGCAAGAGCTGCACCTGCTGTGTTGAGGAGGAGGCAATGCAAGCAGATCGCTCATGAGGCTGTCATGTGCATCTGATGCCTCAGAAGGGGTACTTGATTTTGCAGGACTGACAGCAGACTTCTGCATGGCTACAGCCAGTCGCTGCTTCATGGTGTCGACATCTTGCTTGCGCGCTGAGTCAGCCTGCACAGAAAAGTAAGAATATGCAGACACCATACTGGCAAACACTGCAAGCAGTCTGTGTAATGACATGTGAGAAAGCAAGCAATGCCCTTGCAGAATACAAACATGCAGTGTGCTACGCTGTGCAGGCTATACTTGCCCACGTCAGCTATGGTGACTTCAGCATGATGCATTGCACCCACCTGTATGCTGTATGTCAGTGCGAGTGCTGACGCAAGCTGATGGCAGTCATGCCATTGACACAATACCTCTGCTGACAGTGCAGTAGTGCAGACGTACCATCACCTCTTGCATATCAGAGGTGCAAGCTGCAGCTGAAAACAGTGACTGCAATGTAATGCAGTGTGGCGTAAGTCTAGTGCTGCTGCAGCTTGCCTGTATATGCAAGACAGGCGTAAGCTGATTGTAGGTAGGTGCGAGCAGCTTGCAGCCTGAGCAACAAGAGGGGTTGCATGGCATGACTGACCCTGAATGGAGGGTGGCTACTGCCCTATTCACCGCTGGAGAGGTAAGACGCTAAGAGTGGTGTTCTAAATTCCACAGATTACATACTCTATTAAAGCCAAGTCCACAGCATGCTGCGTTTTGGGGTGATGTCACCCCACCCAAGTGTATGTGGCACCTGTCAAGCCAAACCAGCTCATCCAATGAATGCCAGACAATTGTCATAGCTGTGTTGTCCCCATATAGTGCATTTGTATCCAATGCTGTGTTTGTAGTGTGCGGCTAAAAGCAGATTGCATGTCTGCCAAAGCCCAGATTCATGCCTGCAATGCGGGCACCAGGCAGGAAGCAATCATTCCACATCATATTTTCCACTCAAAACATTGAGCTACAATCATTGGGATTGATGTGGTAGAGTTGGCTGCACAAGCTTGTTGTCATACAGTACCTTGTAAGAGACGCCATAGCTGTAAGTGTAGGGCTGGCATTTGTAGGCAGGGTTGATGGTGAAGAGCTCAAAGCAGGTAGGAGCAGTCATAAGGCCGCGGCTGCTTGCTTCCACTAATGTATCCTTGCCTGCTGATGCTGCAGCTGACAGCTGTGGCAAAGTAAACCTGCAAGGCACAGATTCATGAGGCAAGCGTCACCAGTGGCTTTTACAGACTCTTCAGGTATACAAGTGCTTGCATTAACAATGCTGACAAATCAAAGATTTGTAGCGCAGTTGCACGCTTTAGTCAGGAGATTGCAGACTGCATCGGACCTTGCAAGTTGGCCATAATTGCCGCCAAAGCCCTTGTCGGGAGGCCACGCTTACATGTTCATGGGCGCAACGATTGCAGAGAAGCCTGTGAACGGCGCCCGCGCGAAAAGTCAGTGTTTGCGCTTTGCAAAGGCTGAAGATCTCTGCTGCACGGTCTGCCTGCCTAGCCCGCGGCAGGTGACCTCGTAAAGTCAACGAACTCCAGTGAGTCAGGCAAAGGCGCGCAGCAGCTTTCAGCGCGAGGCCGCCGTTGAGAGCAAGTTTTAGGCAAAAGTACGAAGCGCTTGAAGCTATGGGTTCCCGGAGTCCCGACTTGACAACATCCCGAAGCACAGGTGCAAACTTGTACGTCAGTGCAAGGGACGGCAAGACCGACGCTGTGCAGGTACTTTGATTGTTCTCGTTTGGTGTCTTTGCAGTGGTCAAACGTGGCAACATCTAGTGCTGGCGGTTTTGCGCCAAACTGCCTGCTTATACAGCCTAGCTGTTTCATGTAGCGCCAATCCTTCACGTTATCACAACAAAATCGATCGCTGTACCTATGCCGTCAATGTCACCTGTGTGCAACTTTCCAGCAAGGTGACAAACTGTAGACTGACTCAAGTAAACTGACTGCCATCAACCTTCATAACAGGCTGCCATCAACAGCGTTGGCACAATGCCAGACGCTGCTGCACCATGGAGACCAGGCACTCCCAGCATCGGCAGCCGTCCCTCCCCAAGTCTTGCAGAGCTGCTGGAGTACAAAGATCCCAAGACAGGCTTGACACCCCTGATGATTGCAGTTCAACATGGGCATGAGGCTGTCGTGGAACAGGTGGATAGCTTTGCAGGCCTGCATGCCTCACGCCCCTTGACACTGTCAATGCCCTGCCGCATGTTGCTGGTACACACAGGCACTGATGCCTTGTGAACCAGCATGGCACCAGACTCAACAGATACACTTCTTGTGANGCATGTGAGCTTGGTCTATACCTGAGTTGACAATAAGGCAGAGCTGGAGCGCATGAATTGTCTTGCATGCAGCTCATGATGACGTCAAAGCCGAGTGGAAGTTGCATATGTACATACATACTGGCCCAACACGCAGCAAAAATTGGCCGGCAACATACTTTGCAGCCCATGTGGCACTTGCCTTCATGCTTGACATGCTCACAGCATGCAAACATTTAGCACGCAATCATGCTTACAGCAACACACCTGGTTTTCTGTTTCCTCAGGGGTTAGCTCTGTCACTTCGCCCTCGTACACTTCTTTGTTCTCTTTGATGCGTAGGCCTGCACCAACAGAGAGAGCTTGGGTACACGCCACATTAAGGTGCAAAGTGACCTGCCACGCATGTTGTGGACATGACACTCTGGCACAGTGTCAATGTAGCTGTTGCTGTTCCAGCCAGAAGGATGCCTCACCTATTGCCCGCCTGAAATGCTCCATGAGCACCTCTGTCTTCTTGACTTCGGATGAGTACACCTCTGACCCAACCATAGGACAGAAAGGCACTTTGGTGCCCAGTTCTTGTGCAATTCCAAGTGCAAGGGCTGTTTTGCCTGTTCCAGGTGCGCCTGTCAGTAGAAGCGCGCGACCTGCCATCTTTTTCTGCTTGATCATGTCAACGACAACCCCACAGGCCATCCGTGCTTCCTCCTGCACACATTGCGATAGTGCTGTTGCTGATTTAGGTCAGCGGCGCCAAGTGTGATCAGTCGGTCTTACCTGACCAACGAACCCAGCAGCCACTTGCAGTGCCTCGCCATTGTCAGCGAGACCGAGTCCCTTGATGTGGGTATGAGTAGCTATTCGCTGAGACTTGGTCGTCGAGGCGACCTCCTCTATACGCATCTTTAGGTACGGCTGCCGCCGGTCAACGAAGCATCAAAACAATAAAAACCACAGGCTCAATCGGATGCTCGATGCGCAACAACGGCTCAAGGCAGAAATNCAGTTCAACATGTCTCTGCAAGTATGGCACTCACAGAGTCTCCCGGGAACAAGGGCTTCATGTTGATCATCTCGGCAAAGATGCAACCCAACGACCAGACATCCACAGGCGTTGAGTAGTGCTTGGCTCCTAGTAGAATCTCAGGTGCTCTATACCACAAAGTCACCACCTGCAATATGCCCAGCACTTGTCTTGAAACAAAAGGGTGCGCGCAAGCTTGAAGACAGCTGTGGAAAGCACCCCATGCCTCATGTGTATATGCTCTGACAGGAATGCCAAAGGCGCGTGCCAGCCCAAAGTCTGCCAATTTCAAAGAGTTGTTCTGCCTGTCCAGCAGTAGGTTCTGTGGTTTCAGGTCTCTGTGTAAGACTCTGCAAAATTACACAATGGCTCTGAGTGGATGTGCTCACCATTTGTTCCCATGGAACTGTCGCTGCTCACCTATGTGAATGACAGTAGGCTATGCCTTGCAGCATCTGGTACAAGTAGTACTGCAATCATACCACCGTATGTATGTCAGACGATGTAAGAGTAAGAAAAGCACATATGAATGGCCATAAGATGTGAAGCTCTCACTGTTAAATGCAACCCAGGCATACCTTGACAAGCCTTTGATCTGCACCAAAAGCTGGATGTGAGTCCATGTGCTTCTTCAAGTCAAGATCTAGGTATTCAAACACAAGGTACAGCTTCTTGTCGCTGTGAACCACGTCCTCCAGCCTGGAGGGAGGTGTGCCAAATCAGTAGGGTGTGCCATACTTGTGAACGCCAAGGCTCTTACCTGACAACGTTGTTGTGGTCTAACTCCTTCAACAGCGAGATCTCTCTGATTGCTGTGCTTGGCACACCCTCCTCCTCTTGCTCAAGCCGAATTTTCTTCAACGCTATGGTCATGCCCGTGTTGCGGTCTCTTGCACGGTATACAACTCCATATGTCCCTTCCCCAATCTTCTCGACCTTCTCATACTGCACGTAAGGAATTCGAGACTGTAAGACCTATTGCTTGCTGGGGCCCAGCAAGAGCTTACCCTGTCCATGCTGATCTGGTCAGACTGGTCAGACCTCAGATCAGCCGCTTTGGCTAGGCATGGCGAACTATAGTGTCTGCGCACTAGAGTACAGCTTCCATCGCGACGCTACACCGGCACTTCTATCGATGGGACTTTGCAGTGCGTTCCGCGACTGGTTTTGCCTCTAACCTTTCTGCACTTTCCAGTCTTAAGAAAATCGCTGAAAATATGCTGCCAGTACTGATTTCATGATCGGCAGATCTAGTGTGTCTGTGCAATTGCCTTGATTTATGTGAACTATCGAGTCGCCTTACAGACATGCCGGCGCACTATTTCATACACTATTTTGAGACTTCTGTGACACAGGCTGACAAGGCGCAAGTCTACACAAAAGGCTCATGAGCTCTGTATGCTGAAAATGAATCTGCAATGGTCACATGTATACATCGCACTCAAGTGTTACTGATACCACTGCGCAGCCACATCACTGACAATGCGCAGCAAACTTGCTCCCAGAAATGATGGCATGTTGCATCCAGACAAGTAATGCTTGCAAGGAGAGCCCTTGTCATCAGAGAGGTGCAGCAGCTGATGGGTCCACAGCTAGCATGGCATACTTCAGCAAGTCGTACATTGCAAATTGAACTGCAGCTGCAGGGGCTATGCGCAGTGCGTTGACCCCAGCTCCGCGATAAAATGAGCCTAAGCCTTCATGTCTGATCATTCGCTGCACACAATCCCAATAGCCTTTGCATGAAGGACCATGCCCACGAGAGCCATTGACCTGCATGGCATGCTGATGCTGTTAAAAGGTCACCACCTTTTGTATGACTGCAGGAATTGCTTCCCAAAAAAGACACCTGCGCGATGACAGAATCAGTGCTTTGAGCAAATATAGGCATCAACACCAAGACATACCTGCATTCGCCGGCGTACAGTGTCAACTGGGTAGACAGCTGTAGATGCCAACAACCCAGCAGCAGCTCCTGATCCTAATTTGGCAAATCCATACCACCAGGATGAGTGAGTTTCCTTGTCATTGGGAATGTATTGCTGCATTTCATCATAAGCTGAGAAAGCTATGGCCAGATAAGGCGTTACTGCTGCCGCTGAAGCAATGACACCCTTATATAACCCTCGCACACCCTCGTGCGCAAGGGTCTGGCTCATGCAATGTGAGATGCCAGTGTATGTCCTGTGCTGTCTACTTTGNGCTGCACTATCACAGCTAGACAGGTTTGACTGCAGGCAGGCTATCAGGGATGCGGCTGTAGTAGGCTTCTGACTCTGAAGATCCCTGTTGTCCTGTCCCGTAACTCGTGCTTTGGCACACAGCTGCTATGGACATCTGCTCCTGAGCTAGTGGTGATGTTTAGCATGGCTGCACCACGTTTTGGCCACACCTGCGCCTGATTTTGCTGCCTCATCTGCTTTCACTTCACTCAGTCTGCTAAATTCAGGGCTGTGCACAGATTCGTGCTGTATGCTTGCCAGTCAGATCTGGGCACACACTTGAGCATCTCACAAAATGCTGCTGTGGCAGCATGCTGATGGCCTTAGGCAACTTTTGCAGGTTCGGCCGCCCATGCCACCCACGTTCGTCTTTGCCATAGATGTATCCTACAAAGCTGTGGCAGCAGGCCACCTGCCTACAGTGGCAGAGTCCATCAAGAACTGCTTGGACAGCCTGCCGGGGGGAGAGAGGACACGAGTGGGCTTCATCACATTTGACTCCAGCTTACACTTCTACAAGCTATCACCTGGAGCCTCTGCACCCCAAATGATGGTGAGATACACTCCAGAACTTTAGATTATGCCATGTGCTGCTCATTCGCCCTGAAACTTTTCAAGGAGTTCTCGACCTTCTGACTGCAGCCTGCATTTTTACGCGGTATCACTCAGACTTGTGGTGAGGATGAGTGAGTCATGGCCAATCCTACTGAACATCCAACTATAAGAGTCTCTTGCAAGAGTTCAAAACAGCTGAGGCCAAGCTTGTTGCTCCAAACTGTAGCATTGCTTACAAGGCCGGACGCTGATTGCACAAGCATGCGGCGCTTCCCAGCTGTAGACCTCGAACACACTCAAGCACAGGCAGTACATCTGACATGACACTCGCCATTGGCCACAGCATGGTGCCCACAAAGCATGGCGGGTTTCAGCAAAGAGGATGTCTATCTGTACGTGACGTTCCACTTCTTGCTCTGCAAAGCATGCAGTTGTGATTGCAGGTGGTTGCCGAGACAGATGAGCCATTTGTGCCGGTGCCAGATGAGCTAGTCGTGAACCTGCGGGAGAGCCGGGAAGCTGTGGAGGCTTTGCTGGACAACCTGCCCTCCAGCTTTGCCAGCACCACCATTGTGAGCAGCCTCTGCCTGCATTCCTTGACTTGCCTGCTGACCTGGCATGTCGAGCGTCAATGTCAGCTTCAAGTGCCTTCATTTGTGGGTTATTGGGGGTCAGAGAGTTGATCAAGTCATCCTCCTCATCTTCAGGCGTAAAGAAATCCCACTTTGTGTAGTCTGTCTCGTGTTGTCCTTTTTTGTGAGCAACATATGCGTCAAAGCGCTGTCTAGCTTGCTGTTTTCTTTGCCTGTTGCGCTGCAGTTCTGCGACCTTTTGCTTCAGTTGCTCCTGTTTTTCTGGATCAACTTGTGAAGGGGCTGGATCCACTTGCGTGAGGACCTTCTGTCTGTTCTTTGCTGCTTCAGCCTCCGCTCTCACGCGTTCTGTGCGGTCGAATGCCTCGGGGCTAATTGCGCCGGTCTGCAGGCCAGCGATGAGCCTGCAAGCTTCGTCTACCTGATCAGTGAACTCGTCAACCTCGCTGCTAGCAGGCATCTGAAAGCCGCTGCGAGTGCTTGCAAGCGCCATGACTGCACTGACACCTCAACGCCCGTGAATTCGTGCTGTGCCGGTCTGTGCAACACTNACACCTTTGGCAGCACTCCCACTGCCAAGGCCATCAGCCTAAATGCCTTGCTGCTCAGCTCATCAATCACCTATACAGCAGGACATTGCATGAGCAGGTCTGCATGCAATGATGAAAGACAGTGCCCACATGCTGCCTGGATGTACACCTTTGCTTGCACGCCCACTGCTAAGGCCATCAGCCCAAATGCTTTGCTGTACAGCTCAACCGTCGCTTGAGCAGCCTGTTGCACCGCACAAATATGGCCTGGATACAGCCCAGCACAGCACAACCCAGATTATCAAGGTACCACACATCCTGTCCCATTGAACATGGCCAGATACTCCTCATACCAGTGGCCAGCAGACACATACATTACCTGCTCGTAATTGCTGGGCACTGAGGCTGCCAACACAGTGTCCTTGATCACGCTAGGTGCCCCCTTGATGAAGAGGAACGCTGAATCAGCAGCTGCATCATCTGAGGTGACAACTACGCCTGACTTCAGAGTCTGGGAGTCAAAATCCAGCACCCGTAGGACGCGAAGACTGACCATGCTTTCCTTGAAGGCTTTGTCAGGTTGACGAGGCAGCATAATGATGCTTCTGTCCTGCACCAAAGGGCCTTGATGGACAAGGAAGATTGCAACAGCCTTACATGATCTGTTTTGTCATGAAATACTTCGCCACCAGATAACAGGGATTGCATGCATGTTTTATAGGGCATCTTGGAGTCAAGTGACAGAGACGCTGTTCAAAGAGGGCTGAAGATGAAGGTATGCTACCTGTGTCCAAGAATCCACCCTTCATGTTTGTGAGAAGTCTGTGCCAGACCTGTGCTGACTACTCCGACTGTCTGGTGTCTGCAGCTGGCTGGCGAATGAGGGCAGAGCGCAGCCAGACATCCAACCCAGAGGGAGCCAACTGTGTTGCTAATAATAATTGGCTAGTTACATGCTTGCCAGCCATTGCTAGGTGCGTGCAGCAGCAATCCAGGTCCCTCCCACCCAACCCTACTTAGCTGAAAGGGCCTTCTTTATGGTAAAGTTCCCATGCAATCACGCTGTGGACAGTCAGTTGCTATTTGTGATGTTATCCCGCTGGCAAATGTAATCCAGCACTGCAACAGTAGTTGTTACCAGTCGCATCTTGGCCTAAGTGTGCATGAGTATGGTCATCCTGCAAGCCATATTTGAATGGGAAATGACATACACCTGTGCCACTATCAAGCCTCATCTTCTGACGTGGGACATGGGACGGACATGCAGGCCAAACTGGAGAGGCTGTGGCCCAAGATGATGTCAACACTTGCCCCATCTGTCTGGACGAGTGTGCGTCTCGCACTGTCACAGCATGTGGGCATTACTATTGCANACTTGGCGTGGTAATGCATTGCTAAAAAACAAATGTTTGAATGCATCAATGCAGTTTGCTTTGATAGACCTTGATAGCAGCACCATGCTCGCTGGATGAGCAAGTGAGTGCTGACATGCCAATCAGACCGAGGGCAGTGAGATGCCATGAGGTGCATCTGCCAGCAGGTATGGCGCAGGGACTCCAGTGGACATGTTCCATTGTGTGGGGCCAGCCCCAGCCCCAAAAATGCAATCATGATGTCATGAAACGTGCGATGTAGCGTCTGCTTTAGCGTGTGTTGAACAAGAGCAAGAAGACTGTGACATATTTGATCTGCATGTGTGATGTGCGTCTTGTATGATTGCCTGACATTCTACAGTTAAGACCGAGACTGCCTTTGCAGGGTGAGTGCTGTCTGCTGCAGCTATTGTAGCGCTGCATGCACAAACGCCATTGACCTCACTGCCAAACAACCAATGCCTGTGCTTTTGTCCTTGCGCCACAAGGGGGTGGAGGTGCAATGGCAGTTCACGCAGGTCTTTACATCAGCATGATCAGGCCTAGCTGGTGACTGGGATGTCTGCTTTGAAAGCCTGATTATCAAGTCAGGGGCGTCATCTTCATCCATTGAATCATTGGAATCATCACTCAGCTCTGGCAGTGTCTCTGTAGCCTGAGGTCATGCGAAGGCTTGGTGAGCAAGGTTTGTTTACACCTCAATTTTGCACAGTCAAGTGGCCAGTGTTCACCGCAAATCCAAATGGAATTGGTAGCACATGTCAGCGCATATCAGACTTGCCTGCAAGTCATGCTCTGGATCGTACTCTTCTGTTTGCTTGCCAAAGTAGCTAGAGGACATCATTTGCATGGGTGGCATGAATAGCACAAGCCTATTCAGTAACCTGCAGTGGCCCAGTCGATCAACAGACGTCCGTCACAGGACGTGCATACAACGTTAACATCTGAGCATGCAACAGGCAGTATTGTCGCCGCCCTGCACGCGGTTACGGGGACACGTACACACCTGGCTGGCTTTGGAACAGATCAGGGGATCAGGGCGCCNACCCCTACTGTGCAATGCAGGCTTGAAGCTGCCATCCTTCCCACAGCTGACAGTGCAGGCCAAGTATGCAACGGAGCACCGATGTGGCATTGCAGTGAGTGGGCCAGGCCTGTGTGATGACGTCAGCGGTACAGACCCCCTGAAAGACAACCTGCCCTTACAGGTGTGCCGCAGTCGATTCTACTCTGTATGCTTGGTAGCAGCAGTATGTAGTCTGAAGCCACTGGCTTGCTTGGGACCCTGAGCATGCAACATCAGAGCACACAGTTCAATCAGCATGCGAGGCATGCTACAATGGGCTCGCTCCGTGAGATCTGTAGGGGCATGCCCTAAATGGTACAGCTTGATTATGGCCTCGATTGAAGCGGGTCAAAGTAGCACGAGTTGCATATGCTGCATTGTGCCAAGCATATGCATGGCGTTTCAAACATGGTCAGGTCGGTCAGCAAGTCAGATACACAGCTGCAAAGACAGCCTGTCTGAAGCTCAGCAGCTTCCATCATTGCTTCAGACAGTCTCTGCATTACAGACGGCTGTCAAGTCACCTCCATGATGCTGGCACAGCATGCCTTGCACATGACCCAGCTTACATTGTACACACATCCAGAGAGCTTTATATCAGTCTTTACATAGGGGCTGGAGTGAAGTGAAATGTGCACACATGTACAGTCTGAGTTTACGGTTGGAATGCTAGACCCTGCAAAGATTGCACAGATTGTGAGTGGCTGCAACATCCTGAGCCAGGTCTGCCAATGCTATCTGCAGGTGTCCGAGCCGCTGCATCAGACGCCAGAAGCAGTCTTCACTGCGGCAGTGGTGAACGAACTCTCAGCTGAGCTACGACAGATACTTCAGGTGACTTGTCCAGCACTGCAGCCCACATGTGCAAGCAATCAGCCGGAAAACGATGCACAGTGGTTGCGTCAAGGCATGAAACAACACTACTGTGGATCTAGAGATGGTGACATGTTACTATGTTACAGAACAGTGCATAATGCACAGGGCTACATACAAGGTTGCATCATGTCAAGAACTGCTGCTGGTGCAAGTCATACTCAAGTCTCTGCGTTCTGTATATGTATTTTAAGAATTATGATATACTACAAATATAACATAATGACATTACATATTAACAACATAAAACCAAAAAATGTCCAAGCAGGGCACATGGTAGAACAGTTTGTGTGTGCATTTGCCTCACATAGGACCAATGCTATATGTGGCTTTGCTGCATACACAACCATATCTGAGACTAGTGGTGGCATGCATGGTGAATCTTGGCTCAGCTCACAAGTGGCAAGAGGGCAAGAACAGCTCCCACATATGAATCAAGATGCACTGATATGACACACACAGAACACTGAACCCTGTAGCATTACAGGTCGAAAGCCTTGCATGGCAGCCCCACCGTCCATCCACTTTGTCTATGTGTTGTTTGTTGCAGCACACAACTGCTGCAACAATCANATGACAAGGGCAGACCTGGTCATATCTTTTGGGGTCCTCAGGCTTGGCATCCTCCAGCTTGGCTTCTGTGACTTCCTCTCCCTTGAACTTCTTCACCAAGTCAACAGTCTCTTGGGCTGCATCAACACCCTTTGATGGGTCCTTCAACTGCATAGACATACAGCCTTGTGTCAAAACTACAGCACTTGTTGGCCCAGACTGTTGTTTGGGCTGCATTGATGCATGAGTGATGAGCCCTGCAGCTATACCCACTTGCAGCACAACGTCAACAGTACTGTCATCAAAGCCAAGCAAAGGTCGTGAGAACTCTTGAGCCTGCGTGCAAGCCTCAAGTTGCCGTAGTGCACGTGACTGCTCTCAGTACGTCTGTGTCACTGTCTCCGTACTTGCGCAAAACAGCTGCTTTTGAATGTGAGCACCGGTACCTGGTGGTTCCAGACGTTCGGGGCCTGTATGAAGAACCCATAGCTGCACACTGCCTGGCAGAGATCAAAGTTTGCCGGCACAGCGATCTCGACGTGGCTGGCCATACTGCCAGCACTGCAGTATACTCGACTGCCCGTTCAACTGCCCAATCACAATCTGCAACGCACGGGGGAAGAGTGTGTGTCCGTGCTGACTTCGCGCAAACGATCAAAGTGGACTCGGAGCTTCACACGGTGTTGCTCTCGTCTGGTGTNTGTGATGCTGGCGCAGCAACAGTGAGGAAGCGCGTGGACAGCATGACAGTGACAGACAGCCATGCAGATGTCCCAAAACAACCAGCAGAACACCAGGTACAAGAAGGCATGCCGAGGCCAAGTAGCTTGTGGTGATGCCTTGTGCTGCCTGGTCGCAATTCATATGTGCATTTCACTGCAAACTTAGCTTTTGCATCGTCTGGTTGTGGAGTCGCTGGTGCTTGGAAAAAAACTCAACTTTGACCAGGTATGACTGTCAGAAATGACTGACAACACAGTGCAGCAACAGTTCTAGTGACATACCCATTTGATGCGCGGAAGGCCAGTCTCTTCCAGCACTTCCCGCTCTGCTGCAAATGGTATGTCCTCACCAGCCAGAACAAGCTCAGTGGGCATCCAGTCATCAAGCAGAGCTTCCTGCAGCCGCCGCTTGTGGGCTCCTCTGCATACAATTGCCTCCACTTCCTGGAGCTACTGGTATGACACCACATACAGCTTTCTGTTGTTGAATGGCCTACAGGCTTCTTGTGTCCTTTGCCACCAAACCTTGGTAAGTGCAGGTGCAATTTGTCATTACAACACCTGTCTAACACATGTGTCATACTAGTCAACTGGGAGCAGCTGACATGGTCCATACGTCTGTTGCAGTGTTGGTGAACTTGTGGGCCACATGTGTGAAACATCACATGGCTCNGCTTGACCCACCTGTCAATATCTTCAAAAGCTAAATCTTCTCGAGAGGCACCAGACCTACCGGATTCCCTGGGGGATGTTATTCGGAATACCTTATTCCTGATCCACACGCACAACCCTGCAATTGCATGCAAATGTCATATTCACCAAAACCTCGGTTTTGAACAACAGAAGCTGCAAATGAATGTGCTACAGCCCAAGCGCGACATGTGTGCAGGTTGTCGTTGAGCTTCGAGGGTCGCGTCGTGTCGTGTTGGCGTCGTTCGATGACGCAGACTTCACGACACAAGCCAGCAACGGCTCTGGCGCCTGGCTCGACTCCGCGAACACCAGGTATGTCTAGGATGTTCAGCATATAGTCTGTTCTCTTGCAAGCTGTGAGGTGATGGTGCACATGCTACACGTCCAATGACAATTGAGATCGAGGTGCACAGACACCAACATACCCGTACACAACCTTGAGACACCTTCCTCTTTGCAGGTGCAACAAAATGGAAGGTGGAGCTTCCCAGTGTAGCTGAGTCAGACAGCATCTTTGGCGGGTGCCGCAGCATAGAAAAGTGCTATGACAAAGGTCATCAGATTGGTGAAGGAACCTATGGGGAGGTCTTCCTTGCATCTCCAAAGGAGGACAAAACCGATAGAGTGGCCCTGAAGAAAATCAGAATGGACAACGAGAAGGAAGGGTTCCCAATCACAGCCATCAGAGAAATCAAGCTCTTGAAGTCTCTGAACCACCCAAACGTCATCCGGCTGCGGGAGATTGTCAGATCACAAGGTACATGGGCGACAATAGCTCTGGCTAGGACCTTAACCCTGTATGCTAATTCAAAGCTGCTTGATATGCTTCTACCTAAGTGCCTTAAGTGACTTGTCTACACGCTTGCTGCTCAATGAGTGTGGGTGATGGTGCAGATGACGGACGCATGTCCCACACACTACTGCTGTAAAGCAGTCAAACTGAGCACTGTATTGGCAGGTGCATGCCTATCTGACCTATTACTGAATGCAGTGCACAGGGTGAATGGCATGAAGGGCAGCATCTACATGGTGTTTGATTACATGGACCATGACTTGACAGGTCTGATGGAAAGAGAAGGTCACAACTTTACCATCCCACAGGCAAGGACTGTGCCTTATGCCTCACGGCTGCTGACAAACATCATCTCTCTAGTTGCGACCACATGCTGCTGCTAGTGCTATCGCTGNGGCGCATGCCATTGGTCCAAGCTTGTGCTAGATCAGAATGAGATGGCGTGTGCATGGAGAGAGAGAGAGAGAGAGAATGGGATTGTAAATAGAGAGACAGAGGATGTGAGAGCAACACAAGGCGCACCTGGCGGGAAGTGAAGCCTGAGCCATCCATGAAGAAAGCAACATGAAACATGAGGGCTAGCAGCAGCTGGTAGAGCACCATGAACTTGATGGCAGCCAGCTTGATGGTCTGCGCAGCCCGGGCTTCTCTCAGCACTGTCACCAAGCCTGAAGCACACTTCCACATGTGCAATGGTTTTATTGTTGTACTCTATACCAGCATAGTACTGATATGGTATGCAGCACTCGTGCTGATGTGTGATGTGCCATCCTACATGCGCATGAAGGCAGACCAGCTTCTGGCTGGGTGCCATTGTCGATGAGCCATCGATCTTGCAGTGCAAGGCACAGAGCAATGCACATGCACGTAGTGATGAGGAGCAGACACCATGTTGATTTCACCGTTTGTATAGCCACATCAAGGTATTATCTGCCGTCCTCAGGCTGACATCAAGAACAGGTTCATGTCATTAGGGTTGCNCTGAGGGCTGCCCAAACTTCCTTCTGGCTCTGCCATTGAGCTGAGCAGGGGATTGTAGCTCAACCAGTGGAACATGGGCAGCAGAGTGCTTGGCAGACTCTGTAGTCCCGGTCTTGGCGGCCTTGCCATGCTGTGGTTTCTTCACTTTCTGGGCAGGCTTTGTTGAGCCACGCTGAGCACGCTTGGCGGCTTTGAACTCCTGAGCATCCTCCTTCCTGGTGCCCTTCTTGGCAGTGGCTTGCTGTCCAAGCTTGCTCCTTGTCTTGACAAACTCCTGGACCGCCTTGCAGGTTGCAGTCATTCTCTTGTGGGCTGGCTTGCTGGCTGTATTTGAGTCTTGTGCTGAGTTGGTACTGTTTGGACTTCCTGAGACGCTGTCACAGCCTGACTGAGCATCTGTGTGATGGTGCTGCCGCTGAGTGCGGGTTTTGATCAGCTGTCGAGTCTCCTCATCAGGCGCCTGGCTCATGAACAAGGCCATGTCCATCCTGACAGAATCATCAACACACTTGCAGATGCCTGCTTTGGCGCCGTGCTTGATCCATGCTGGGGTAGCGAAGTTGGTACTCTCCGCACAATTAAACCCACAGNGGTGGCACCAACAAGAGCAGGCAGCGCTACTGGGCTGACAGACATTGTGCTGCTGGCACAGCCTGATCAAGCCAAGCTTTGAGCTGAAGCATCTTGACGGGATGGCACAATGTGGGGTAACAATAGGCAAAGTGAAACAAGGATGCAAACTCCAGCGACAAGCTGTGCATTAGGATGAGCAGTGGCGTGTCAGTGTCTTGATTGCGTAAACCACAGCAGGGGTAGATCAGTAAGTCTGCACCTTGTGGTCGGCTGAAGACCAGGTCAAACATGCCATCAGTGGCGTCCAAGCCGTTCAACCTCATGACTACCTCGCTGCTGCGAGTCATCCCTTCACCTTCCCTGCATAGAAAGCAACTGGCTCAGGGTATCAATCTTTTGCATGTGGAGAATTTGAACTCTAGATCCTGGCATTAATGTTTGCCAGTATCATGACTGCTTCACAGCTACAAACCATACTTTTATGAGACGGTATTCAAAGCCTGTCAAGCAACTCAACACGTCCTCAGAGCCTAATTGCTCGTCATGAGACTGTGTGGTCTTGGAACCAGCTGCATGCTCAATGATGCCGTTGGCTGATACATGCAGAGACCAAGAGCTTCTCATCGCTGCAGATTGTGCTGCTTGCCATATGCCAACTCATTGACATCCTCCATGTATAACCAATCTAGACTCTAGATTCAGCACAACAACAGAAGTCTCAAAAAGTGCAGTGCCATCTCAGGTGCCCACAGCTTCCTGACAAGCTGCAGCTTCTGCTGTCTTCTGACCAAACGTGTCTTCTGACTAAAAGGATCATTGGAAGCATTGCAAGAAGAAGTTGTATTACATGGTATTGGTTTTCTGACTAAAAGTGTCATCGAAAGCGTTGCACGAAGAAGTTGCATTCCAACGAATCTGCAATTGCAATCGCAAGTGCACCCCACCTGATAGTGTCAGGNTCATCAGCTGGCAACACAGGCTGCATGAACAGCAGGGACAAGTCTCGTGACCTGCTACCCACCTTGAGTAGTTCTGGCTGTGGTTGGATTGCCGGAACAGAGGCTGAGCAGCACTGTCCATGAACGCTTCCAAAGCAGTTGCAGCACTCCCTGAACGTTGAGGCTGTTCAACAGGCGCTGCCTCACTCTGCCCTCCAGGGTTGCTGTCAAGCCCGCTAGCTTCTTCTGACCCATCTGCAGCAGCACAGTCTGTCAACAAGTGCCAGTCACGTCAGGTACTGTGCAGTGTCTTGAACCATAGACATCAGAAGGGTCATGTGGAATAACAGTTCATAGCAGTATCACACTGCAAGGTCTGTCTGTTTGATGTAGATTCAATCCTGGGAGAAGCTGGCTGAAGAGAGGAAAGGGTAACCTGGGGAGGGGGAAAAGGGAGGGAGGGAATAGGGTTGTATCAGCAGGGGCAAGAAGGGGGAAGCGGCAACAGAGGCATTCTGGTCAAGGCTTGACGACAGCCTTTGTATTCTTTTCTCAACGCCTCCCAAGCCAGAAAAGAGGCGGTCCAGGTGTACATGGTGTACCTCAGCAGGAACTCCTGCTGAGGCACAACATGCTTTGAATACACAGGACATCAAGCTATTTTGGTGATTTATGGCATCACACCTTATCGTGCCATNGCAGTAGTTATCGAGACCACGCGAATGTGTGTGTGTGCGCGTGGCAGTGGTTCCGGCTTGAGGGGAAAAAGCCTTTTCAAATTCACTGAGTGAGCAGTGCTGCACATCTTCCGTGCAGTCTTCGCAGCGGTCGAAGCCAATCACGGCGATGCAGTTGATCAGAAAGCCAGCTGCTCTGTCACATGGGTTTTACGTGCCTGGCTCGCGGCGTTGCCCACTGGTTTTCTGTTCTCAGAAACAAAGCCTATTCCTGCACAAGATCACCTGACAGCATCCAGTATCACTTCTCAGAGGTGCTGTTGGCCCCGTTGAATTTTTGGTACAATGACATGCAATGCATGTGTAAAAATTGCAAGGCAGTGGTTGTGGATTCTGCTTGGGGCTGTGCGCTCGAGAAAGTAAAGCTCCACATCTTTGCACCATGCTCACACCCAAACAGTCGTTGCACGCTTGAGACGGTGGTTTCGGAGTGTGTAAGAAGTGATACTGATCTTGTGATGAGCAGTACCTCTACTCTTATCAGCGGTGCAAGCTGCTCACGACCAATGCTCCTGCAAAGAAGGCTTGCTGCACGTTCGCACGGGCTGCATGTGTGTGACTGGCGAATGCACACTTACCCGCTGGTGGCTTGCCTCGGGCACAACAACGTGAACAACCCCAGCGGCCTTTCCGGCGAAAGACTCATGAATCCAACCACGTTAAGGTGTGCAATTTACTGGCATGCACTGATTCCACGCCGCTGCTCGCAAGACAGTGGGGACCATTTTCATTTTCCACGGCAGCTTGCATAGCTTGCCACAGCTGCAGTCGCTGGCGTCCTTACGCTGCAGGTGCTCAGAGGGCACCAAGGTGATCCAAAGACATCATGTGTGCAGCAGGTATGACGCATGGACATCTATATACCTCATAATTTTTAGGCCATTAAGCTGAATCCAGTGCTCATGCATGCTGTTGTATATAAANTAGCAGTACAAACATTGCACTTGCTGCGTTGCTTAGGTCTGGAAATGGTGCCAACCTGTGAGCATGCCCTTCACAGGCTTCTGGGTCAAGTCCTGGGCAAACTTGAACTCCTTCACAGTCATGGCCTTTGNAGACATGTGTGCCTGTACAAGTGTCTGTGAGCAGAACAAGTAGGGTCTGCCAACCCTCAAGCAGTGCGGGATGAATGGCTTTTGTGCCAGCCCCATTCAGNATCACATGACAACAGCATTGGACTGCAAGCACTGGTTGCGTGCAAGTCAGTGCCAGAGTACCTGGACAAAGCAGCAGTTGCCCTGTTTTTTGCAAGCTTCTGTTTCTTCGTGTCAGCAGAGCTGAAGCCAGCAAGCTGCATGGTCTCAGCTTGACCTGTGCCCAGCCTTAATGACTGGCTACCAGCACTATGGGTGTCAAGTGGATGCAGCTGTGACTGCATTCCTTCTACAGCCCTCTTGCCTGTCAAGGCACGCTGGTGCAGAGTCTGAGCTTGCATGCCTTGTTGAGAGGAGGAGGATGACAAGCTGTCACTGCTGAACTTGGACAGAGTTGGCGGTTGACTGCCACCGGTAGATGTCACGAGCGGTATGTGGCCAGGTGCCACCGGGTTCGAGTATGGCATCGGACACTAGGCGAATCGCCTCGCAACACTAGAACAGCAAGCGAAGTACGACAAGGGGCCGCAAGGCTTGGCAATGGCGGCTCTTGTGCTAAAGCGCTGATGCCTTGTCGACATGACCTGGCTGCCGTTGCGCGCTCATGCTGGCGTGCTTTGAAGAGAATACGCAAGACAAGGCTGCGGGCCACAGTAACACCTGGCAGTCCGTCAGACCGGGATGACTCGAATTAAAGTCAGCCAAAAGGCGTGATCCTGCGGGCAGGCAGTTGGCCGTCGAACCGGCTAAGCTTCAATTACACCGCCAGCAAGGCTAACCAGGCATAACGCAAAAGTGCTGCTCTGCAGAAGACGCGGTTTCTGCTTTTGAGCGGCTCGAACTGAAGCCTAAAGGCAAGCAGGCAAGGCAAGGCACCATCAGCCTTGGTATGCATACATTCCAGCCCACGTGCATCATGTGCGGCAGTACCAATGGCTTCAACGGGGTTTGGGCCCCTGGCAACCAGGTGGGTCGTAAAGTACGTGACCCCAGTCATTGGGGGAACCTTGATGTCGTTGTACAGCTGCAGCCTTAGTCATTNTCTAAGCAGCGTGGATGACTGTGTTGCACCATTAGATGTACGAAGCCAACTATCATGCAATCAGCGTACCCAAAGGCTATACATGGACAGCAAGTCTTAGCGTCTGCTAAATTNGCAATGCACAACAGGCCTTGTCAAAAACCAGGACTTGCAATGCAGATCTGCATGCAACTAGCTGTCCAGTCACAAAGTCGTGCACGTGCTTAATCTTCTGGCTTCCAGCGGTGTTGTCGACGACGCCGTAAAAACAGATGTGCCAGCGTAACACAACGTAAATAAGCGTAACTTCTGTTCGTCATCGCGAGTCGTACAAGTGTCGTTTGCAGTCGAAGTCTCGGATTCGGAAGACGCTGCTCATGTCTCCGGTATGAAGGCCTGTTGCGTTCACTGCACAGTACTTGCTGTGGCGTATGCAACAAGTGTTGGGCAACGATCCGGGTCGACTTAGCTATCTACAGCTGCTCGTCCACACTTTGAACGGGGCATGCTTCCGTACACCGTGAACAGTCCACGAGCATACAGAACCAAGAGCAAGACAAAGATCAGTAGTGCGCGTTTGGCTGTGTTAGTGTTGCTCCTCGTGTGCGGAGGCGCAGGGGGGTTGTGGTATGTGAAGTCTCGGTCAGCACAGCTCAGCANTGCAGCTGATTGGCCAACAAGCTCTTTAAAGACTTATCATGACGTTTCTTTGCAAGGGACAATCCAACTGGAGTGCAAAGAAAGCCTGCAAGTCGCAGACACAGCCCAGTCAACTGTCCATTCAAGCTGGATTATCCACCTAAAGCATAGCAAACAACTATGTCCCCCCCGCTGAGCATACAGTGAGCTGAGGCACCTTGACTCTATGTTTTATAGTGTACTTCAAAGTGGCTGTATGTGTTCTGTGTAGCGTGCTCTGTCGATTCTCAAGCTGACTTTCCGAATTCCTGCGGCAGTTGGCAAGCAGTGAAGTGGGTGTCACAGATTGTACAGCCTATCAACTATGTACACCCCAAGATTGAGCGCCCACCTGTAGCAGAGTCATGACATCACTTGTTTGCAGATCACATGCCATTGGGTGAGACAAGGGAAAGCCTAGCAGCAGCCCAGAACCCCTTCCTACGTACTCCCTTTGCTGGAGCAACAGGCCGTTTGCATGTCATTGTGCCTGTGCAACATAATGCCCCCCAGTTTCAGGTACGCACGCTGAGACTTGCACCAATTTGTACAGCAGATGATGCTGAGTCATAGTCTGACTGCCTGATGCTTAGTTAGTTCCCTTGCCGTGAAACTGCATGTTCGTAAGTAGTCTTAGTCCTTGCTCTAATCATGTCTGCTGCAGAAAGCTTTATGTAAAGTCAGTTCACTCTCCAATTACAGTCCATGGCACAAACTGCTGTCTTTATGCTTTGGCTTACTGCACAGGACTGCAAGCACTGTCGTACAGCAGTTCATGGTTGCATGTCCTTCAGTCGTGGAGCAACAGTCTGCTTCAGAGAAAAGGCTGTGGGCCTTTCTACGATGCCTACATGAATGCACCTGGCAATGACGCAGCAACCTTTGCTGACATGGCAATGCCGTATAAGGCATAAGCTGCTGCCATGCATTGTGTCATGCAGCTGTCATTGNGGATAATTTTGCAATTTTGTGGTTGGCCAGACTTCATTTTCATTTGTTTTGGGGCATTTGACGCGGCCTCTGGCGTGAGTCAAATTTCAAGTGTTGCAGAACTAGCTGAGAACACTGTTCGACCCTTGTCTTGAAGCCAACCACATGCATCATAAAACTTGTCTGGCCCTATACTCAAGTACGCTACAAAAGAATAGTAAAATNTAAGCATCTGCCAGAACGAGTCTGCAATACACATGTGAAGGAGAATGCTGCAGTGATTTACAGTCACAACAGGGGTAGTTGGTGCCAGTCAAGACATCATGTGTTGTAAGCCCAGTGATCATCAGGACGAACAAATTACCTGGCCTGCTCCTGCACAGTCCAGCACCCTCACAGCAACGATGTTAGCCTCTTTGGCAAGTCCCACACTGCGTCCTGCTGCAGTGGATGCAATGTGTGTACCGTGGCCATCGCAGTCTTGTGAGTCCTTGCTGTCTGATGCAAAGCCNGTGCAAACTTCACCTTCAGGTATACGTCTGACAAGTTGGAACAAGGTAGCACAAGGACAGCTGCACAGCTTGCCAAAACCTGCCNGGTTTCAGCAGAGTCCAGAGAGGCTGATGTGGATGCCAGTCAGACCAGAAATCAAAGAGGCATGCTGTGGCTGCCTTGATTAATTGAGGCCCCATTTCTTGCCTCCAAAAGTTGCACGTTTACGTCACACTGAATCGCCTGTTGCAGCTATGGACACATCACTGGGGTACAGGCCATCAATGTGTAACTGATGCTGTAAGCAATGCGGCTTTCATTGCTATTTACCCTTATAGGTCACCCATGGACAAGGACATGCGTATCTCATGTAAGGTCTTATTTCTCATTATCATGATCATGTACATATTTCTCATTATCATGACCATGTACAAGTTTTCATGCATGTAATGCTGCAGTAGCAAGCCACAGCATTCCGTGCCTACCTGGATTGCCGAGCCTTTGCATGGCAACAAAAACTGCACGCAGCAGAACATCATGCCTGCTTTCTGCGACATCCAGCTTTGCCTTGGTGACCTTGGCCAGCAACACACTGACTAACAGACTGAGCACATTCGATACATCTGCATCGCTCTGTCTTCTGGAAGCCACCACATTTATGATCCTGGTAACAATGGCCTCAGAGTAAGCGCTTGAGAGGCAAACCAACGCAAAGGTGCGGGCTGTGGGCTCCGAGATGGTGGGAAGGAAGAAGATAAGATCCACTGCAATCTCCTGTGGCGAGAAAAATACGGTCAGCAGATCAAGCACATGAGTTGCTGCTGAATGCACTGGGTGCAATGCCAGGCTGCCAACAATGCAGCTACATTGAACAACCTACATGCCGCCAATGCTGCTGTCCGACGTGCATGGTGGCAGGCTAGTGACCGGTAGCAAGTGAGGGTATACCTCTCATGCATGAACCCATACGCATGTCAAGCGGGTCATCGTGGCATACTGGCTGTGACAGGCCTCATGCACATGTGCAGCCTGCATGTTTGTGTNCTATCTTCAGCGCCCCTTTTTGGATCTGTTGTCCTGCTTGTAATTTTATCGGTTGTTTCCCGTGTATATAGTCAGTGTTGCAGGTACGTCAGCTTCTGTTCCTATATGGAAATGCAGCCATGGTTACTACGTTAGCTGTGCTTGTTAGTGCAGAGTTGCACGCCATCAGCAGGATTTGATTTCAAGATTTCGATTCAAGGGTCTGATCTCGCTTGTGTTCCTTTCTTTCTGTAAGCAATTCGACCACATGGTGAGGTTGCTTGACATACATGCCACCATACACATGGTTGCATATATGCACGCAGTCGTTGCGAATCACCACCACGTTACCAATGTTAATAAATCCACTTCAACCACTTGGCACTAACAGTAAACGAGGTTCCTAGTTTATACCTGGCAGTGCATTGTAAGGTGAAGTCAGGTGGCACTCATCAACCAAGCGATTATTTGCCTCACAAGGAACCAAGAAGCATGATCATAGCAGTTTGCTAAGTGATGTTTGAATTTTACAACAGTTGTACCGCCAGGTAGTCAGTCAGGCAGGCACAGCTCTCATCAGACTTGACCCACNGCTCTTCATCAACATCCGTACTCTAGACATCAAAAGCCTCTGACGCCTGCACAGAAGCTGTATTGTCAGCAGCAGAGCACCAAGTAAGACACGATCAAGTCTGTTTGTTGATGGTGGTCATGCTTCTGGATGTCTGATGACTTTCAGGCACTGCAAAGTTTGGGCACTGGGTTTGCGGTGCGGACATGATCAAAGTGACTACAGGAAGAAAACAACATCAAGGGAATGAAAGCAGGTCAAGAGCTAATGAGCAGCATGACAAGCAGCTATGCAGCAAGGCTCACTTGATAGAAAAACACTAATGAGTAGTCCTGTTGCCACTGAAAGAGCTCTGGCGACCCTGATGTCTCTGCGGGCCCTGACGGTTCCTCCTAGGCCCACCAGCGTTCCTGGACACACACAAAGCACGCTGAGCAGACTGTTGCATGTGTCGTGACTCATGCACAACCTAGCATGCAGTGTGAAAAGCTGCAACATACGAACATGACCAATGTCAACGGTACATCCTGCCATACATGCATGCTGCAACAATCATGACAGACTGTGCTACATTTGGCACATGCNTTGCTGGTGGCGCCACTGCTGAAAGGAGGAAGAAAGGGTACAACGTTGAAGCACACGAACCTGGACAGCGCTTGCTGAGCCAAAACGGTTCTAGTATTGATCAAAGACAAGTCGCGCTGAGACTGCTACGCCTTGCAGCACAGGACTCCAGGCAACACCCACAGCGACTGCTGTAAGCTGCGCGTGGCAGTAACGCTTGAAAATGCAGGCTGTCGATAGCTTGCAGCGTTGCAGTGCTTGGCAGAAGCGCTGTAAACCCGCAGGCAGGAGCGACGCAAGCAAGTCATGCAGTCCACGACCACCGAAGCTCTTGTGACGTGATGGTAGCTACCTGCTGCTGATCACACGGACGGTGTTGCATTCGCGTTCAAAGTGGCGAGAGAATATCTGCTCTGCTTCCGAAAAGGATTCTGTTCTTTCGGGATGCTCGACATTACTCACCGATTTGAATTCTCGTTCATGCATGAGTCACTGTGCGGTTTCTGCGCTACGTTGAACAGGTGTGCAAATGCACGCAGCTAGTCGCCTGTTGTACGCACGAGCACATGCAACCTCACTGCGACTGAGGCTAGCGCCGGACGCACCACTGCTGTACATGGTTTAGANTTTCCAGGTGGAATGTTAGTCAACAACGACACGGACAGGCGAACCGCCAGACGTTCTCAAGCGCAGGTTACACTTGGGTTGGTTTTACGATGCACGTTTCGGTTGTTGACACGCGCACAGCGGATGCAGAACATACGCAAGCAAACAGGAGCTGATTGTGCTGCAAAGGCGCGCGTCGTTCATGTTGTGTGAGCGCCTGATCTCACGCTGCAGCGAGGAGCGGTGGCAGCACTGTCATCAATGCGTCGGATCCGGATCAGCTATTTACGATTTTGGTTGTCTCAGTTGACAATTCAAACAAGCGAACAGCATCTTTCAAGTTCCAGATTGCGGTGGAACCGTTGCACGAACTCGCAACACGGCGGGACGCTCACGCTATCCATAGAGGTTGGAGAAATGAACAGCTCGATCCTAGTGCCGATGTACCAATGGCCCGAGGCACATCCGAACAACTGGTCTGCCATCATCACAGCCGCTGCTTATGTCGGCATACTTGTGTTGAACCCCAACTCTGGCCCAAGCACCGCCCCAATCGGCGAATTCGTTGACGCTGCCGAGCAGTGCCAGGCAGCAGGCATCAGTGTTATTGGATACGTGGATTCGGCCTATGGGTCTAAGAGCCTGTCCGATGTTCAAACCGAAATCAACAACTACATATCTTGGTACCAGGTCAACGGCTTCTTCATCGACGATATGTACTCACATGGTAGTTGAATTTGATTTGACTTTGCTGCTTCTGCGGCTTGCGAGTCGAACACCCCGGGCAGCGTTACACTGTTGTCTAACTCACCGTTTGCTGNCAGCAAACTTGCTGCTACGAAATCTGAGTTGCATTCTGCCAGCAACTCATCTCACAGGCGGCCAAGGCGCCCGAGGGTAAGACTTCAGTCTTACTAGTCAACTTTCGGGGTTTTACCCCTCACCAGGTGCTGTGGCGCGCTGTGACTCTCGTAAGACGAACGCTTATGGTGCAATGCAGGTACGGTTCAGAGCCAGAGTACATGATCAGACGTGTGCTTACATCCAGCAAGCACGACCAGTTCTGGCTGGGTTTATACCAGCCAAGGCATGGATGGCACCGCTGAAGGTAAGACGGCAGATACTGTTTGTGCTTTTATACCCAGTCACTGGGAGATATCTGCTTGTGCTCTTCTGCTTGGTTACTGTGCTTTGACAAGCTAACAGAAAAGCCAATGCTCACTGGCAACATTGTGACTGTACAGGACTGGATACATGGCACCCTTACTTCACGACAGGCTGTAACGCAATGGCTGGCATGTGAGCTGCCAGCCCTTCCTGGCGTCCTTCAAGACCTGGTCTTGTTTCTGGAGAGCTCATCTCTGCCAGCGCATGTCATAAAGAAACTGCTGCCAGCCAGAGTGCTGCCAGCCATTACATCATTCCTGGCAGACATCTATGCACGGCCATCCAGTGCAGACACTCCTGTCAATCTTCAGCACTCAGCCTACCCTAAGCAGGTACAGGAGTGGGCCGTTGAACATTAATTGTTGTGGCTGCTCTTGATACACACCCCCCGTATCCTTTTTTTTGCCTGTCCCGCAGTCAAACCCGTCACATGTACTGCNCTTGTGTCTCATCTTCAAGCAGAAAGCACGGTATGCATCACCCTGCACTGCACTGTGCGGTATCTGTGCACTGTGCATTTGAGAGCATGCAGACCCAACTACAGCATGCATATGCTGGTCTTAGGTTCATTGCTTTGCAGCCTGTGGGTGCACAAATATGTGCACAAACTTATCAGCTTGTGTTTGTCAGCAAGGTCAGCCGTTTAGGGTTGAGGGCTTGTTGCTGCAGCATACCCAATCAGTGTGCTCTCATCACAAATCACACTTGTTATGCAACAGCCTGCAGGCTGTCACTTGTTGGCATACTATCATCAGCTAAGCTCACCCTCAAAGCGTAGCATGCACAGCTTGTCTTTGCACTCTGAGCTGAGATCAGCGTCACAAGCGGTTTCGCACCTGCTATGTCAGATCGCCTGTTGTCAGCCTGGTCATCAGCCTCAAGCCACCCTTCCCAACACACCAATTGCCTTGCAGTCCATCGCCAAAACAGCTCAGCTGAGGCCTCCAGCAGCACAGCACATTGGGACATGCAGCAGCATCAACTTTGTGGTAACATGCTTGCAATGCGACCATGCTGCCCTGTCAGGCAATGACAGTATTAGAAATTGCAGCTGCACAGTACAGCAGCTGTGAACGACAGCCGTCAACAAAGGCACCATCAACAACCCCAGCAAATGTTGGATGCAGAGTTGACCCTGAAGATAGGGCAAGGCGTGAGCCCTTGCTGTCTGATGACAGGGGCAGACCTGGCCTGCTGCAACAGCGCCGTGGCTCATCTGCTGCTGACGAAGTTTGAGGCAACAGGCTCTGTATACAGCCTGCCACTGTGCATGACCTGTGCAAACACAGTACATGCGCCACAGTTCATCACAACACTCACGTGTTCGGGCCGGCTCTACATCACATGTTGAGTCTTGCATCAGGAAACCAGCAGGGATGCTGTTGTGTGTTGAGACATGTGCATGTACTCTTCAGCCATAGGTTCCAATACTGCAGGTAGGTGCCCAGCTCTGAAACAGCGAGTACTGTGTGTACGATAAGGACAAATGAATCAGTGATGTTTGTAGTACTGTTTTAGGTGTTTTTAGACTTGTGTTTGTCATCAATGCCTAGCTGTTCGTTTGTCGTTCTCAGACACTCAGGGCCAGGCTTTGCATGCTGGTTGCAGTAAGACAGTTCTGCTTGGTTCCAACATTTGTCAACCCGAATGCCTCTGGACTCTCAAAGCCTCGCAAGTTGTACTCATAGTGCTCTGAAGAGTTCTGCTGTCTGAGCGTATGCTGCTGCAAGCTCATAGACCGCCACGGATCTATGTTTGTAGTGTCAACAGTTGAAGACAAAGTCCGCGTGCATCCGCAAGACCTCACCAAGCCAACGCTACAGGCGGTGACTGCAGAAATCGAGCGAACCTATCTTGACAAAGTTTTGCCAGACGTTGGACTGGTCGTGACTATCTTTGACATTCTGGACATCCAAGGAGGGTTTGTGTTTCCCAGCGACGGCGCCGCACACTTCGACACCAAGTTCCGAGTCGTGGTGTTCAAGCCATTTGTTGGGGAAGTGATTGTCGGCAAGCTCGACACCTGTAACAAGTACAACTCTGTGCTCCTATGTATGTGGCAAACGTGACCAAACAAGGCCTAGTAGCTAAGATGTCGATCGTGATGCTAGTAAGGGTCTGAAGGTTACTCTAGGCTTCTTTGACGATATCATTGTCCCAAGCTATCACTTCCCAGAAGACTACTGGTATCAAAGTGAAGATAGACTGTGGGTGTGGAAATATGAAGGGAATGATATGTGGCTGGACTTGCAAGATGAGATCAGGTATGTCAGCAGCAACATGCTGTGCAGTCTTCATTGCACAAAGGTGCCTTGCTGTGTTATGTTTCACGCAGACATTGCAGCATGCAATCATAATACNAGCATAATGCAGACTGTGCCATGAGTGATATGGACGCTGGGCAGTGCAAAGGCAGCATCTGTGACTGAGCTTGCGGTGGCCTGTATTGCATGAACATCATCTCATGGCATGTGGTTTGATCAGACTGCAGGCATGGGCATCTCATAGCAAGACGCCATTGGAACATGTGAACCCAAGATATATGGCATGTGTGTGCTGAATTTCGCATTGTGTGGCATTGAGCAAAAGATGAACCAAGGATTGCACCTGCAAATTGAGGACTCTCAAAACGACCAGATCCTTGCTGCGGTCTGCTCCCACCAGCGCTGCATCATAAGACTGCTGGTAGCCTTGCTTGTCTGCAAACAGACAGCTGACTCGCTAAAGAAATTTGCAGAGCATTGGCGGCACACTGCAATGCAACTGCCCATTCACTGCCTAATCAGACGAGTAAAACCCTTTGATGCTATGCTATGCTGTGCATGTAGGGATGAACATGGCGTGCACATGCAATACACATGGATTCTGATGACATGCGTGCATATGAGAGGTACATGTGTTGACGCTCAGATGCACCAAAAAGTGTCATCGCCATGTTATTAGGCACATTCCCATAACAATACCCCTTCAGCGTGACATGCACTGTACTGATCATAGCATGCAGTGATTGACTGATGTACAAATGGAACACAGATACAGGTGTCAGCAAAGCTTACTGAAGAGGGTAAGCTTGGCAACTTTTGGGGAGCCCTCTCCTTGCAGCTGGTTGGGCCGCAACTGCCTGAGTGCACTCCCTAGAACACTGTACATCAAATCTAAACATCATTGAAATTGGAATATTTGACCAACATTGCGATGCACAGCTTCATAATGCACATTTGGGCCATTCCGGCCACTGCTCATACAGTCAGGTGCCGGGAGGCTCAGCATGCTATACTCTTAGGCCGCACTAAGTCCTGCTCTCCAGCAGCTGAAGTCATGGTACAACAGGACAGATCCACTGTGGTCGGCACCAGCACGATGAGGCATTGCAGTGCACATATGTTTGTGCATGTGCAAAGGTCAGGAAGCTCAGATAGCAGCAAACGTCAGGTGTCAAGGGATCGGCCGTACTACGGCTCATGCATTGCCAGACATGCACCAGGCAACAGATCAGTGTACACGCAGGTGCAATGTCAGCAAAGTAGCTATGCTGTATCAACCAAGCAAGGCAGGTACGGCATGTAACAGGAACAACATGGCAAACAACATACAAGCGTGTTCTTACTGGAAGTTGGTGACCAGATGACCATCTCCGTCCCAGACAAAACCCGTCCCGTTACCTTCAGGAGTGTCCACCTGCCCACTTCTCCTAGCACCACCCTGCACATTGTTGACTGTGTGGGTGCCATGATCCAGAGATTGCTTGAGCTGCTGGCTGCATAATTTGTGTGTGACCCACATGACCAATGCAGAAACTCATGCCGTGATGCTGCTGGCTTGCTGCACAATGTANCAAGCATCATCTCCTTCACTCTGGGCAATGGCTTGAGCTTCACCACCTTTGTCAACACAGTGCCCATCAACGGCAACAAGACGGTCAACCGCTTCTGCCTCATCCGCAACCTGGCCATTGACAAGACTGGCATCTTCAACATGGGAGCCTGGGACAGATTTGCTCGGCAGGCCATGATCAAGTGAGTGCACGCTGTCCATGAACTGTGTCTTGTTTACTGCAATCATAGCACACCTCTGGCCTTCAACCCTTCTAAGCAGACTGAAAGAAGCAAACAGTTTCTTGAATTTGCACTTGTCCACTGCTCGTCTATTCTCACTCACAGCAGTTGTCTTCAGATGCTTGCAGCAGATAGTGGCAACACAGTCATGACCACCATCTGCTGCAAGCATCCGAATATAACTGCTGTGAGTGAGAACAGCAGAGCAGTGGACATGTGCAAATTTAAGATACTGTGTCTGCATTGTTCATGCGCTATTCTGCATTGACGTGTCTGGCTTGCTCCCTCTGTCCATGTACGATACCCCTCCTGCAAGAGCGGCACAAAGCAAACTCCATTGGCTACAGTTGCTTCATTGCAAATGACCTTGCTGCAGGATCTTGACAGAGGACAAGGCTATGGTTGAGCAGCTCAGGCCAGAGATGCTTCCTAGAGAGATCTCAGTCAAGGCTGATCTGCCTCAGATTGCCTTCAGAANAGTCATCGGGAAGTACCAAGGCTGGGGTTCTTTTGCTCTGCACACCCAGTCTTTGCAACTCTGGCACATCTGCAAAGTTGCTGCCTTACAAGCTTATTGCCCCTTTTATGACCTGTCCTACGGCCTCATCATGTCCAAGTATGTATGACCCTGCCATATCTCTGTGCTGGCAGTAGCCAAGTATGTGTCTTGCTGAATGCATCCTGCTGAATCAGGTTGCCCACGCAATGGATGTTTCATGTCCTTTGCAGCCGTAACGCAGAGCTTTCAGTTGCCCTGAAAAGTAGGGCATTCTTTCAGAAAGACCAAAGCCTTTTTTCAGAGCTGTACCTATCTACACTTGAGCACAGTGAGCATCACACACCTAGTGATACCTGACCCAGTCCAGAAGGCAATGCTATACTTTGATGAGGAGAATTTCCAGCAACTAAACTAAAGCAACATCAGCGGAACAGTGAATCAGTACCATAGCTGAATTAGCCTGTTTTGTCTTTTTCAAGAGAATTACCCTGGGGCTTGCTTGCTTCACAGCAGCCTTCATATCTGTATAAGTATGTACAGCAACATGATATACACAATGGGTCCCTGATGCAGGGTCTGTGCAAGCAACAGCATGTACAGCAGAGACAACAGTACACACATGACGGATAATCATTTACGCAACCAATGTCCAGTCTTGGCTGTGTATAGAAAAGAAGGCAGAATTGGATCTCAGTAGCTAAATAGCTTGTGAAAACCAGCAGTATCATCAGAATGCTGGTATGCATTGAGAAACCTGTTTTTTTTGTTTCTCGGTACACTTGCATTGTCAGTGGGCTATGAGATTAGATGAGCACTGTGTATTGTGTACTGGTAAGTCATGTTGTTGCTCTTGGGTTGCAAGCANACTACAAATCTGATGTACACATGTCCCAGCATTACAATATTAGTAAAATAAATAGCCGCCTTCCACTGTCCAGACTATTTTCAGAGCTTACACAACCAGCTGGCATATTTGAGAATAGTTGATGCCTTCACTAGCATAATATCTGGCCGCATCTTGTCTCTGTGGCTTAGTGCATCTCATGCATCACCCCTATCTTGCTGCTAGGGGCTGCTTGGGTCAACCAAGTCATCGGGNCGGGACGGGTGGAGACAGCTGTTCTGCACATCCTGGAGGGGGACCCCAACACAGCTGAAATGNTTGCATGCTTGTTATGGACCAATAGCAATACAACACACCAGCTCTCAGGAGCCTGTTGTTCTTGCTGCAGGTGAAATGCAGCACATCATGCGTGCAGTAGCTCTGATACTCAGCAGGTTGTCCGCAAATCCCAACTATGATCGGTACACCAGCGAGCGCACAAACTATTGGCAGCAGCATCCTGGACAAAGCAGCGACAGGAATGCAGCACAGCTGTCCCCATCAAATTCAAATTCTCCACAGAAAGGGAACTTACTGCCCCTGATGCCAGGCACCAGAGCAGGGGAAAGCGAAGTTACAATACCTGTTCCAGGCAACCGTGTGGGGGCAGTCATTGGGAAAGGGGGTGATGTCATCAATCAAATGAAGTCTGTTGTGGGAGTCAGGATCAGGGTATCAGACCGAGAAGATCTAGTGCCAGGCACGCAAAACCGTAAAGTCACGATTTCAGGTCCTACAGAGTGTGTTCAGATTGCACAGGTTTTGATCAATCAGAAAGTCAATGCATCAGGTCCGCCATCCATGTAAGCCAGTCAGAGGGCTTGGGACATGGCTTCTTCTGGCTTGCAACCAATGTGTTATAGTTGGATAAAGTTGCCAGCTGTGACAGAGGCATGGCAAGTTGTGATGCTGTTTCATTTTGTTGAGTATGTTTGCAGAGATGAGCTCCTGTTGATCTGATCAGAGGTTGCATGTTCAGCACAGATCTGTTTGTCACTCTTGGTTTGAACCAGGTCTGGATGCTGAATTGGTCTTCTGTTTCTGGTACTCGTTGTCGATCACTGGGTCCCAAGTTCATCGTGTTGACGGACTGACGTCATGAAGTCACAAACAATTTTGCATGCCTGACAAACTTGAATAAGTTCCATTCGAATATGCGATGATCGCCACGCATGTTGCAGTGCAATGCAGTCATGACTTGCGCAAGTCAGCAGCTCCGTTGCATGCAGAGCGTTTGATACTTGAAGGCGGTCGAGAAATAGGACGCAACTCTTCTGTAGCTTAAAATGCCCCGCAATATGCACGTATAGAAGGAAAACAGCTGCGCTGCTCTGTGCTTGGGCTTCATTGTTTCATTGACACATTGCTGTGTCCACACATGGTGCTGGTGGCGAGCTCGCACACAACCACATTGTCAGGCATGCAGTCCTTCACACTTGTGTTGTGTTCTGAGCTTTGTTGCTGTGGTGGGTCACCTGTGAGCTGAAATGTTAAGGCATGTGCTTCAGTGTTTAACTAGCTGTTGACTTGTGCTTGTTAAAAACTCCCGCTGGGGATTTGTGTAATATAGTGTTGAGGCACGAGTGCCACTGGTCTCCACCAACCTTTGAAATCACACAGGGTACATCTGTAATGGGCTCTTATGCCTGTGTGCCAAGACATTGCTGTGTTCACACTGATGGAACAGCAATGTCAACATAACACCAACTCATAAGGCGGTTACTACCTTGGTCGGGGTGGTTGCTTCCTTCACAACAGCACCCAAAGGACACTCTCAAGACCTTAATTCCAGTTGCTGTGACTCCTGTTCCCGTGTGGCATGTTCTGCTTGCTCATTGACGATTGCAATTGCTGCAATTTGGATCCTCCGCTCAGATTGACAACACTGCTTACATTGTGTTTGCATTGCATGCAGCATGACAAACCTGCACATGTGGTCCGCACTGGGTGTGAGTGTTGACGGGTTATACCTGAGTGCATAAGGAAGAGCAGTAGACCAGTTGTTACAACTTTCAAAAACACACTGTTAGCCTGCCAAAGTTTTTAACAGACAAGCGCTTGTTGATTGTGACAAGTTTTTAAAACATATTTTTGGCCTGCAGGGTTTGGGGAAAACGTTGCAGAGCTTGATGCTGATCCTCTCCAACCCCGCGCCTGAGTCATGGCCTGTTGCAGACCTGAGGAGGCACGAAGGGGATGAGGGAGAGGCGGTTCCCATCAAGACCACCCTCATAGTCATGCCAGCCAACCTCCTGCAACAATGGCAGGACGAAATCTCCAAGCATGTACAACATGGCTCGCTGTCTTGGTGAGCCTTGAGATCACACATGGGCGCATATGCAGGTTGTGACCTGTACAGCAAAGCGCAAGCTCTGCTGATAGTTTCAGACAGCTAAGGGTGTCAATTCAAAACAGCGAGCCTTGCACGTCTAATTGACAGACATCAACTAGATAATTATGATAGATAGAAAATGATAATTATAATGTCCACGATGTCCATAAAGTCACTCAGCTCCTGTGCAAACTCTTGAGCATGTTCAGCGGCTGGAGTCTATGGTGGCACAGCTTGTCACTGCATGCTGCATCACATGGCTGCATTCAACACTCCACCGGTGCTTTGCATGTGCAAGGCGTTGCTGCTATTGCTGCTGTATTTCCACANTGGAGGGGAACGTTCACACTGATGCCAGCGTCAACGCTTGCTTTCCAACAGTCAACACAATGAAGCTGCTTGTGTGTTGTCAATAATCACACTTTGTGTACAAAAGCCGTAGCTTGTTGTCATGGCTTTGTTCTGATTGCTTGATACCTGCTTACTGAAACCATGCTAGACTTGATATGTTGTTATATGCAGCATGCCTGCACGATATGGTATGCTACCTGAGTTGACGTGCTGAATGCACAAGTATGCACAGGCTGGCGCTTTGCAGCGCATGTAAATGTACTTCCTCCTGTTTGCTTCACAAAGCTAATGATGTTATGCTTACTGTGCCAAAGAATGCTCATCTAGCATCATGTGCACCCCTTGGGAACCTGCAAAGCGAATAGCCCAGTTGCACAGCCCGATATTATGCCAGATGTGTAGCGCTCAAAGAGCATGGCAAGAACGTCTGTCACCGCGAATCGTCTTGCTTTGCGACCTCATTGTCATTTAGACCCAGCCTCTTGATGCATTATTACAGTCTGCACTGCATGTGATGCAGGCCTAGCANCGCCATCACCTTCTGGCGTTTACCTGTCATCTTCATCGTTATGTTTCTCGTTAGAGGTAGGTCCACCAGGCACCTCCTCCCCTGTACTGAGCTGGCTTGTGTGCACTATAAACCTTGGCAGCTGCTTTGAATCGGCAGCTGCTATGACTCATTTGCATGCAGATGGTCTTATGATTTGTTCGCCCAAGCATATATCTATGCTCAACGTGCATATTTGGCAAGCGCATATCAACGTGGCATGTCACCAGACAGCATGCTGAGTTTGCCCTCATTTGGGAGTGCAGTCCTTTCTGAATGCCCCGCTGCATCCTAGCTGTGCCAGTGTGGTGGGCCCATTATCTCTGTTGAACAGGGACTTTCTGCTAGGCGATGAAGGTGTCATGTGACTGCAGGATTGCTGATCTTTGCCTGCAACCCCATCTTCAAGATAGCAGATGACTACCTGCCCACCCCTGTGGTGCTGTTTGCCACCTTTGGGGGTCTCAGGGGGACGGTGTCCCTCATTCTGGCTCAGATGCTTGTCACTCAGCAGGACCCCACTCAGAAGGCCAAAGACATGCGCCAAACTGCTCAGGTTGCCTGCTTATTCAAACACATCAATGCCCAGTCAGTGCTACTGTCCATGCATGTGTCTCATGATGTTGCTGACGTGGTGCATGTGTCTCACCATATTGCTAACCTGGTGCAGACTGTTCAAAAGTACAGGTGATGCTGCCCATGTTGGGAGATTTCTTGCTCTGCAGGAGAAGTCTGCAGATTGGTTTGGGTAAATAGCAAACTGTGCACATTGGTCCTTTTTGACTTGATCCGGCTTTGTTTCAGTTGCACTGTTGGTTCCTGTCTGGCTGTAAGGGTATCAAACAGATGCTGTCGCGTTGCAAGCAAGATGGCTGGCAAGCACTCCCCTATATGGCTGCACAGCATCAACCAAGCAAGAAACAAAACAGCACGCTGTAACAATTTTTGAGTGCTGTTTTGCTTCCTGTCTGGTCAATGCTGTGCAGCCAGGTAGGAGCCTTGACAGCTGTGCAACTGCAGCAAAAGCCCAGAAAGCCTGTTGTTGGGGCATATGCATATGGGTTTGTGCATCCCAAAATGCAATCTGAACATACATGTGCCCAAAAATAGCAAGCTTGACTACGTGTTGCACTGCAGATGTCAGCATGGACAGCAGGGGTGGTTGTGTTGACATTGCTGGTGAACGCCCCTCTCATTCCTATGGTGCTCAAATGGACGGGGCTGACTCAAGTTTCACCGGTCAAGGCCAAGATCAGGGCTAAGGCAGCAAGAGCATTCTCTCGATACACCGAGAATGCTGTTACGGAACTGCAAAACGATGAAGATGAAATGCTGCGAGGTGTGCACTCCTTGACAAGTTGCCAGTATCCTGTTGTCATACATATATATGGGAAGTGATACTACACTTGTCAGGATAGTCTCATTGCTCATTAACAAATTTGGCTAAATCCCTGACAGCTTGTTCTGCTGCTCAATGCANTAGGCTACAAAACTACATGCGTCGCTTTGCAGTCTGCTGTGACTGCCACGGCTGGTCAGTGACTCTTACAAACCTTTACACCACTAATGTCTTGAGACAACTTGCCACCTTTGGCACCACTTACCAGCGATGACATACTGAGGGCTGCTGATGGTCACATGCATGGCAAGTCTATAATGTTTGTCCACAGCGATGCTGCACACATGTTACTCAGATATAGCTATTTGTCACATATGTTCACGGCCTAACGCAGTCTGCCTGAATTAGGTCATGAACATTTGGAACAACTAGCTACATCTGAATTTCAATTTGTGCAGCATTGCTATGGACAAACACCAAACTTGGATGCTTGTTGTAAACGTGGATCTGGCGGTGATTTAGTAGACTTGGCGACTGCATTCGCTGCCTGCATACAAACTGATTTCTGTCTAGTTGACAAAAAGCTATTTAGCGTATGTCGCAAGCAGGATATGGCAACTGACAGCTCATACTTGCTCACAACCAGGATGGACAAGTGCCACATGCCTCACTGTGCAGCTGCGTTTTTCTCAGAAATAATTTCTTCCTTTGTAAAGCATGGCCCCAACCAGGAGTCTGTGTAGACTCACCGCACCTTTTGCGCACTGTACCCTATAACATGCCGTTGCATCAGGAGCACTGACCACTTGGCAAGACACACTGCTATGGCATTGCTTACAACTGACAGCAACAACAGCCCTGTGTGAGCATGTTCTTGCTGATCACCACTGCAGATTGCTCAGCCTTGGCTTTGCAGCACAGCATTGTTCTTAATCCGGCCGTCCTGTTGTGGCTGCAGGCNAGCAATTGCACACCAAGTTTTGTCAAGAAATACAAGTTCATCGCGCACTACCGTCCTCAAGCATTGTTACACCTGGCACGAATTGCCTAAACATGCCGGCGGGCTTGCATTCAGCCGCACCTGCTATCTGGCCCATAGTTGGCATACGTCCTGTGNTTGCTGAGTGCTAGCAATCAGTGAATGCAAATGTGCTGAATGAGATGCGTGCGACATGCCCTATTCACAAGGCTGAATCTTTAACTGCCAGGAAAGCCTGAGATATTGCATATAGCTATTTTGTTGTCATTTCTGTGTTTGACCCGATGACCATCAGGTGAATGATTGTGTGCCAGAGTACCAAGACAACATCAGCCATGGTAGTGTCAGTTATTGTCATAACATTGTGAGCAGGCCTGAGTACTGTGTTGCCCTTCAACAAAGTGCATCAGCATTTATTCAAACTGCTTTTTCTCAGCGGTGTACATACACTGTTCTTGTACAACACACAGGGGTTTGTGGCTGCAAGGGGTTTGTGGCACCATGGGGTGCTGTCAGACATGGAAGTCAGTATTGCAGGCATGTTGTGCAGCAAACCACACACAGTGTGCAAACTCAACTTGAACCAGCACATTTCTTTACCCTTGCAAATATTGTGCTCACTGTCATATTATGTGGATGGTCACAGTGTTGTATCAGCAGGGCAGGGCAAGCTGACCTCTGAAGGTATGATGGGGGGCTGGTTATGCTGCCGCCTCAGCTTAAAATAGGTTTGCTTGTCATCTAGCTGCCAACTGTTACAGACCTGCACGAGAAAAANGTGCTGATGTGTTTGCAGCTGCGTTTCATGTGCGCAAATTGCTTAGCTATGTTAAGACAGTGTGTTAGTTTTGTACCATAGCAGTGCTCAGCAGTGCGTAACTGCTTTATAGGCTGTTCAAGAGTAGAGACAGACCCACCACAATTCACACTCCTGGTATTCCATTTCAGTCTTGGTTTTTTATGGTTGGCATTGCATGATCGGCCCTGTAGCTGTGGTAGTTTAGCAGCATGTCACTCAACAACACCCCTGACAGCGCAGGCTACAGGGCTTTGATGAAATTCCAAACCTATGTCCTTTAAATATTCTTCAACAATATCGCATTGCGCACCATGCAGAAAGTCTTGTTGAAGAAGCCTTGAACAGTCGAGAATCTGATTGTAAGCTACCGCCGGGTAGAAAGTCAAGCATATTAATAATAATAACATAATTTACAGGTGTAATGCTAGATACCTACTAGTGTGCCCTGTCCTAGCTCTGGATTCCGGCGTCAAATCTTCTTTTTTCTATTAGCAGATGCTGCATCCCTGCTAGGCATGTCCAATTCTAGTTCTGAACGCCAGCGTCAGATCTGCTGACAGACAGTTTTGCTGTCTTACGTGCTCACAGCAAAGATGACTGAGGGCTGTTGTTTGCTTAACTGTCTATGACTGTGTGAAGTAGGACCAAACACCACCAGGAGGCACCCAGCTTTGGCTCTCATGCCTGTACATTGTGATCATGATGCAATGTAAACTGCAGGTATGGGTCATTGGTGCAGTGCCCAAAGCCAAACTGCGATGGTGTTGCCTCATTGCCACAAATGGAGCCTCACTTTCAGTGTCCCAAATGCTGCTATGAGTGGTGCCGCTGGTGTCACGGAGACTGGCATGAAGGCATCAGGTATGGGTCTCCTGTCCACATCTAGTGGTACATGCAACTGCGCTTAAAGCCCAGGCCTTGTTATTGCCATGGTCGCGTGTTGCCTGGGCTGTAACCACAAACCCTCAACCTTCTGTCTGTCCCCTCCCTCCCNCAAACATGTACTTCTTGACATCTGAGCACGTTGGCATATGGTCAGAGTCCAGATCCCAGCGTGTTTGCATATGTTCCCACACGCTTGCAGGTGGTGACATTATTTACCCAGCAGCAACAGCGTCAGAGACAAGTGCAAGCTCTGGCACAGTTCTGGAGTCACTGCAGGCAGTGCTGACTCAACCCCTGCCAGGTCAGCAAGCCAACCCCCCCCAAAAGGGCACCCCAAGCAAACGCAAGGGGACAGGTCAGGGCCTGGGAATGGTTGTGCTCATCTGTGATGAGATGGATCAGCTCATGAGTACTGCCCAAGACGTTCTGTATGACATCTTCTTTCTGCCTCAGGTGCGGATCAGCGCTGCAAACTTGGCAACGCATGCTTATGCACATGACTGCCAGAAAATAAGCATGCACTATGCATTTCTTTGAGACAAGGTCTGCTGCTTGCATGATCTGGATATGCATGTTTAATACAGCAACAGCTGACTGGAGCCAACATGCAAAAACCAATGGACTTGACCTGCTGTTGCCTCTTGCACAAGTATTCACCACACTTGAGCAGCTGAAAATGCTTTCTACACCTGCAGTTGCTGAGATCAAGGTTAGTGCTGATTGGCATTGCCAACAGTCTGGACTTGACAGAGCGGGTGCTGCCGGGGCTAGAAGCCAGGGGGTGCAAACCCAGGCTGGTGGCTTTCCCCACCTACTCTCGCACCCAGGTGGCCACTCTGCTGCAGGAGCGGCTGGACAGCTTGCCCGGCCCAGCATTTGCAGCCATGGCCATTGACTTCTGCTCCCGCAAGGTCAGCCTAACATGCACTGAGACCTGCCAGTAGTGTACCTAGGGCTCTGACAGATGGAATAGGTCTTGCTCTGCGAGCTGATGAAAGTAGCAGAAAACATAAAGCAGGCTATTCTATCGAGCATGTGGTACTTCTGACAACTGATGAATTCGTGTCCTCGTCCTGCATACGGTGAGCGGTTGATCCACTCCTGTCTCTAGCCCACGACTCATGCAGATGTCAGTTGTAATGTGACTGATGCACTTATCCCCGGTGAGCGGACGATCACTGCTGCAAGGTTATATATGGGGCTCTAGCCAGTGACTAGTCAGATCCAGACTCCTGCTGTGACTAGCCAGATCACAGGAGTGCCGTGTGATGAGGCTGTCCTGATGTTATTGCCTATGAATTGTTGCCGACTGCATACAGCTAGGGTGACACTTGAACAGAGCAGTTTGCAGTGCAGCACTAGAAACACTTGAATGTTGCAGACTTGGCAACACATACTCTGGAGTAACATCTTGATTTGTGCAGTTGGCAGCAGCAAATGGGGACATGAGGCGGGCTCTGGAGTCTTGCACCGCAGCCTTGGAACTCAAAGTGCAAGAGGCAGCAGCTGAGCAGGCCGCCATGNATTCCTGTGGAGCTCAAATCAAGAGCCGTGAGACTGCAGTGCAGGGTTGTGAGTGAAGCTGCGCCTGCGCTGCAGAGTTGAACCCCTGCCAAGCTCAACCTCTGAATGGCTGCCTGGCCAAACCTGTCCGGAATGCGTGCAATTGCAGTCGCAGTGAGCGGGTTGCGATTCAAGATCACAGACTCAAGGGAACTCCATACCCCAGGCTTCAAGTTTGTCAAAGCATCTTCATCGATGTTGTTACCGCTGAGGTCCGCTGAGGATCTCTAGCTGTGGCCAGGCACCTCCACGCATGTGCTTCACAGCTGTGGCATCAATGTTCTTGCTGTTGAGACTGAGGTGGCGCACGCCCAACCATTGACCCTGGTTCAGGTGTTGCAAGACTTGTTCAGCCTCAATGACAGGTACACCCAGACAGAAGGCGTGTGGGCACTGCTCACGCTGCAAGCGCAGCACAGCTGCATCCACTTGCCAGCTGTGTTGGCGCTCTGGTCCCGTAGGTCTCACAAGGAACCCCATGGCTAGCCCAGCTTTGTTGTGAAAACTGATGCCGGCTATGAGCTTGATGTTGTTGTTGCATGGCAGCATGGCAAGGTCGAGATTGAAACGTTTTGGTGAGAAGTGAATCAGGACAAGCTGAGGCCAACTATGCTGCACAATGGCTGGGAGGTGTGACTTGTCACTGACTGTGATGGCCTGCACTGAAGTGTGTATTGTGCGCTGCAGCTGCTTGTTGCATGCTATCAGTGCGTTCCAGTCCTGTGTAGGGATTGCCGCAAGCAATGCTGGTGCCTGGGAGAGTGCCTCAGCAAGTTCACACGGCTGCATATCAGGTGCTGGCACTGCTTGAGGACTTGCGTGANATGCCATACTTTGCCACTTCTGGGGGCAACAGACAGCATGTGAGGCCTTACATGTCTAGTATGCATAGCTATTGCCGCTCAACAAATTGCCTAAGGCAGGTTAGTGTTCATGCAGCAACAGTGGCAAAATACACAGCAACGAGGCAAGCTCTATAACAGCAACTGAAGTGAGCAACAGTATGCTGAGCAGCCAAAGTGCGCAAACGTGTTTCGTTTATTATCAAGGCATGCAAGCGACAGCGCATCTGGGTATGGCAACAGGTGAAGCCACAAACCTCTGTTCCATCTCCGTGCACTGGGGGTATTGGCTGGTGTCGACCATGTTGACATCCTGTGTTTCTGCGATCAGTGCTTTAGCTTCATCATCCATCCAGGTTGTGACAAATGATGCCATGTCAAGCCTGCAAACAAACGTATGGCTGCTTTCAAGTTAACCAATTACAATGTAACATGTAACGCAATGAGTTGTGCTTGACGCCGACATCTCCATAGCACTGTCAGCTGCAGTGCATGTAAGCATGCACGGGCATGCAAACCAGTCTGCTGACCTGGGGTTAGCGTCTAGCTGATGCATATTTCGCACTAGTTGTGCAGCAACCTTGGGGGCTATGGACTTTTGCGGGAACCTATAAGCACGAAAACGCCTTTGACAACGTCGCTTTTGAGCGCCTCGTGGTTAGCCATGTCACTCTGCGAGCATAAGGGTGACAAGGCAGCCTTACTTGTCTTTCGGCATGTCGTGCGAAGTGTATCGAGAGCCGAATACAGGGGCCTCTGAGTAACCCTCGTCATCGCCCTTGCTCGGGTCGAGGAACTTGCCAAACCTCTGGTTGATCAATTCTGACATGGTGCTTCACTGTTTTGCAAGGCCGCGCCCAGTACGCTCGATGCAATGTAAGCAGAACTTGTGTGCACACCGGACAGAAGCAGTCTCACTGGATGTTGCGACGGATTAGCCTGATGTACATGAAGTCACGCTGTACTAAGGACACCAGGCATCAGCTCGGAACTTGCATTACCACATTTTCACCAAACGGGCGTTTGAAAGCAACCATGTCGTAGTTGCACTCGCATGAAACACAAAGTGTGCTGTCGCATCCGGGCTGCACTCACCGCAGGTGATGGACACAGCGCTGTGTTACCCGAGTTCACACAGGACCACTGTGACTGAGCCAGTCTTCCCATTCTGTATGCCTACTAACAGGCCCGTAAATGCAAACTGTACAGCATCATGATTGCAAGTGATTTGATTGTGCAAAAAATGCAGCAACAGCAAGATCCGACTTGGACACAGTTTCAGCAATCTATTCAATCAATGCGCGTGTGCCCTGTTTATCCTTTTACCCTGAGGTTCATTTTCGATGCAGACTGCAGCACATGCACATTGACAGCCTCAACAGTACGTTGTGTTCGTTCCAGTGTCATCACACAGCCTACAGCTTCTTATAGGCTTTCTGAGAAGCGACTGTGATTGCAACAACTGTTTCTCAGTACTCAAGCTGAATGCTGAGGTGCACGTTTGCCCAGACATGCATGTAGAGCATGGGACAGAAGGTCCTTGGCGCACTGCAGAATAACCGTGGGCTGTTGCCCTGAACGCTTCCCGAGTTGGTCAGCCAGGCTACAGCAGCGCCACAGTACATGCCCATCAGGCCGCATCAGCACAACCCCATCTGGTGTTGTTGCGGAAAGGGATGACCACTGTACTTCTAAGTCCAGATAGGTAATCACACTATGTGCGCCTGCTGTGTGACCCACGCTGGTAGGCCAGCTGACAAGCTGTACCATCAACAGAGGGCACTGTAGCTGTGACCCCTGCAGTGTACAACAGGAGTGAGTGCAGCAGTGTGTAGCAAACATCTGAGCTGGTACAGGCATGTGCTTTTTGGACATGTGCGCGCCTGAGACTAGAGTGGATGTCACACCAGGCCAACAACTGCCAGAGCCATTGACACAATTGGCACAACCTGTATAGGTTTATACATACTTATGTTGACTAGGTGATGAGCACAACAGTGCAGCAACTGCATGATGACTTTAGCATAGATAAAGCCTGAACCGCTTATCTTGCTCAGTTTGTGCACTAGGCATCAGTCACCGTACACAGGATTGATGTTGCTCTTTTTAAACACTCAGCACTGGATGATCTATGCCAAGAGAGTGATCTCTGCTAGTGATATCAGCAGCAACAGGAAGAGTGCGTACCACTTGTGATGCAGCTTCAGCCCAAACATGTGCCAAGGGGCCAAAGCCAATCACTGCCAGAACTCTCCAATCAGAAACACTGACAAGATCATGGCTAGAAATGACCTCACCAACCTCGGACCCACCTGTAAAATATGTAGTTATAGAATGGCAGGAGTGCGACCCACAATCGGGATGCAGCTCGTGAGTTTGCATCAGATACACATGCTATCCCTTGGCACTACTGCAGAAAGAAGCTTGTTTAGCAGGGTCGTGACAGCCAGGGCATCCCCATTGTTGAGCAAGAGCGTCGGGAAGATTGACAATCAAGACCAGAGCAAAGTGCACAGTCACGCCATGCTCTGATCCAGGATACCTGCAGCAGTCTTTGAAGCTGTTCAAATGCATGCATCAAGACGTCAGTAAGGAGTGCAGCCAAGTAAGCAAGATCTATGGCTGCTGCCCAGTGTGCGGCTCTGTGCTCTGAACACCCACATAACCTCATGTACAATCTTTTGCGCACTGAAGTTGGCACCTGGCTCAAGCCTCTTCAGAACGCAGTGGGGCATGCGAGCCCCTGGTTTGCAGCTGGGGATATAAACTCTTGGGTTCCTGCCCAGCTCTGCCCCACCAGGATGCTCGCTATCCCCAGCTGGCAGCCTCAGGCCATGTGGGCTGCTCACGGAGTTGCCACGTAGGGTTTTGTCAGGGTCTGCTGCTGTGCTGCTATTGGCTTGCCATCAACTGTGATCTGCACATCAGAGGCAGTGGCTGCCATCACATAAGCACCCTTAGCTTGCTGTAAAAGCAGCTACAGGTGTTCCAGTACCTTGTCCTTGGTGGATGAGACATGTGTCTGCGGTGCTTTCTCGATCCGGTTATTGACGGCAACCCTCCCTTCAAAGATAAGATCTTCTGCGCTTCGCCGAGACGCTACTCCTGCACCAGCTAGAACCTGCAGTCATGAAGCGATAGCTGTCGCAGTCCGAGCTAGCCATACGATTGCTCCTACAAGCTCAGGGCACCTTGCTGAGGCGTTGGAGATCGCTTGATTGCCGTTTCGGCTGCGGTGCTGGACGCTCACTACCACGAGCAGTGGCGACAACAACACAGGGCAGCAGTTGCCGACGTGTGCGGCGACAAGCTTGATGCTGAAGCAGAAACGGCGCAGGTGTTCTTACGAACAGCCCTGCGGATACGATCATGTGAAGGTGTGCATCACCAACTCGTATGCTGTGTCGATGACTGTGTGTCGGCCTCTGTCTCTTNGCAGATCTGCGACATGTTTCGTCGGCAAACTCATCACCAAGTTAAGACTTGTCAAACCTCAAAGGGCATGTCTCCAAAGCGTGTTTCCAGGATTGCTGAGCAAATGAGCTCAAACTTAGGTTTTGGAGTCTTATGAACGGTCATTCAGGCTGTTACTGCCAGTTCTCACACTTGTGAGTAAAGCTGATCTTGTACGACTGCAGGCATGGTAAAATTCTTCTGATCAGATTCAGTGTTCTCAGTCAAGATTGCGCGGGCGTACCCGCAGTTCTTGCCGAAGGCTCGAGCGACAGCGTTGACACCACTGAGCATGCAGGATCCATTACTATGCGTTGACAATAACGAGCGGCCTGCCTGTCTGTCATGAGCTTGCGTCTTTCGTGCAGCACGCTCGTATGGGGCTACCTAACTCTCCTCCTAAGCTCAGTCCCGCTCATTCAGGTACTGTTGGCTAGCGTCATGAGTTTGCTGGAATTGTTGTCATGCACCCTCATCAGAGGCGTACGTGTTCGGGGACTAAACAAGCATGCTGCAGGCGGACGATGGGTGCGTTATTCGAACATATATACAGACTCCATATGGCATAAATCAAACATTGGCTTTGTGGAATGCTACATTTGTCGATTACCTGAACGAGCAACTCGGCGAAAGTCTAGGTTGTTCTTTCGAGCTGAAGCCTTTAGTGAGCGTTGACAACGCTTATGATGTTGTGAAAAGGAACCTGACAGAGTTTCTGTTCATCAGTCCTGGACAGATGCATTGCATTGAGGTATGTCAAGCATGCTGCGCTGGTAACATCACGTCTGATCATACTAGACAGGCATCTTTTGCTGTTCTGAAGCAGATCATCTCGGGCATCAGCCCAGTCGCTTCCCTAGTCAACTGGGTTAATGGCAGAGAGACTTCAGTCTATGGAGGGTGCGTTTTTGTGCGCTCAAACCGTACAGACATTACCTCTCTAAAACATCTTACAAACGCCACGGTAAGCAACATCACCCAAACACCTGCTCAATTTGCCTTGTTTGCTCGTGCTGCCTCACAATAGACAGACTAGCCATATCGCAAATCATACTTCAGTGCAAAGGCTTAGCTTCTCCATACTTGTACTGTGTACCCTCACGTTCATGTCAAGCACCTGTAGCTAGTGCTGGGCACACATTGTCGGCACCTGCATTTACTGTATTTCCCACCCTAAGTTTTGTCTGCCAGTGTGCATCTGTGTGTCAGCAGAGCGTGCACAGTGCAATATGCAGATGCAAAGTATGGCAGCATAGTATGTATCATGTCATGAAAGGCCTGTTGCTGTTGTGCAGTTTGCCATGGGGGCATTCAGTGACTTGCCAGCATTTGAAGTACAATGGCTTGCACAGAAAGTAGATGGCATCAGCCTATTGGGATCTGCATACAAGGTGATTCCTGCAACTCATTGAGCTTGAGGCCTGACTTACCTGGCACCAGGCAATACAATACAAAACGCATGTCAGAGTGCCTGCACATCAAAGTCCCTCTTCAAACATGGTTGTGCGCCTCAGCAAACATCACAAGCTGAAGGCTATTAGCGTGTGTTTGTTTGCTGTAAATTGCACACATAGCCATGGCTCTGCATTGTCCCATACTCTGTCCGTTTCTCATGATGCATCACCAGGTATTGCTCCATGGGCAAGAAGCCACTTGCAATGTGTGGAATTATGATCGACGGGTGTGGCATTGCATGTGCCACCTGCCCAACCCCATCAGCATTTACCAGTGCTCAAATACAGCATCTGACAGAGCATCAGTCAGCCAACTAGCAGCGCAGATACAGNCTGGCATGTGGCACTTGGGCAAGTGTGACCAGACTTGGAGGTCACCACCGTTGTTTGCCATCATGCCAATGCTGACTCTTTAGAAGCGCGTGTAGAACCATACAATAAAAAAGTTTTGACTGAGTTTATATTCAACACTTCTCCCCATTGTGCCATGCATCGGTCATACCATCCAGAATATANACAACAGCGGCAAAACGGCCCAGCCAAGGCTGGCAAGATGTGGGTGCTGGATGGGCGCATCTACAATTACANGAAGGGGAACCATTGTAGCCATCTGCCCCCACTGCTGTGCTGTTATGCAGAGTGGCTCGCTGCGCTGCAATGAAGCGCCTCTCTGCTAGCTCTTCAAGCTGATGCCGGGACCACGTCAAGTCTCTCACAAAGTGTCTGTCAAAGCGTGCTTCCTGCAGTCACAGCGTAGTTTTGACAGGTAGTGGCCAAATCAATGGCCAACTGCCACGCCAGCTTTCAATACAGGAGTTACACGGCATATACTCCATGGCCACAGGACATGGCCAATGCTCACCTGCCCTGCGCTGCAGATGTATGCATTACATGGAAGGTCGTGACCGAGCTATGTGCTTTGGTAGCTTGGTAAGTTCATGCATGGTGGTCAAGTCTCTACATGGTCCACCATAACATCTGATATGCCAAGCTCATGTTGCCTGAGCAAGTTTGGTCCAATGGCAACTCTGTTAGACATAAGGTATGCTTTTGCTGCTGCAAGGTGCAAAGCATCAGCAAAACATGCACACAACAGCAGCGCTGAGTCAGCAGCAGAAAGGCGCCATGATGACTACTGCAGAGACCCTGCTGCTTCATGCATATTGATGACTAGCGGACCCAAATGATGACTTACTGGTCCTGCTGGACACACACCAAGGGCCATTCGGCATCGCCTGAGGTAGTTGTGTGTCATTGTGGCCATTCTGAAGTTTGCTGTACGTGCTGTCGACCATGGACTTAGATCATGTAGCTGCAGATTTGAACGTGTTGTACTGTTTTCACGATGGGCAAATAAGGGTTGACTAACATCAATGCCTAGCCAGATTCTGAGTCGAGCTTTTGAGCCCCGTTCATTGCCCTTTTGCATCGTTGACTCGATCGTTGCTCCGCTTTGTGTGGTAATCTCACGACAGCATGGAAATTCCCAATAGACAGCTGTACATCGATGGCAAATGGATCAGGCCGGTCCAAGGACAGACCTACAACGTGTTTTCGCCGGCAACAGCCGAGAAGATCGGCACTATACCTTCCGCAACTGCNCCTTGAGGCATCTGCTGCCCTGGAAAGGGCTGCTGCAAACCCATACTTCCCATGCCCTGCACTTGACGTGCCAGGTACTGCATTTGGGCAGGGGGGATGCCCTGCAGCCCTTGCAAGGGATTGGTAGGGAATGCTGGCATGGCCCCTGAGGGCATGCCCCCAGGCCCCAGCTGGCCATACTGGGGAGGCCCTGGCTGCTGCTGGGATGCCCCTTGCATCATGCCGGGAGGCAACATCCCTGGCTGAAACATGCCTGGAGGCATCATGCCTGCAAAGCAACGGCAGAAGTCAGCCGGAAAGTCACCTGGACAGTCTGTAACACAAGTAATCAGCTTAGAAACTTGACATGATCTTGTCTATAAGGCATGACTCTCCTTGCCATGCTCAGGACTACAGAAGGCACTGTCAAGTCTGAGCTGGTGACATTATGCAGGGCCGGTCCTGTGCAGGAGTGCCCTTGGCGATGCTTACAGGGGCGCCTTGCATAGTCATGCCGGCCTGGAATGCTGCTCAGGCAATCTCACAACAACTTCACGCCCACCAAGTTGTTCGGGAAAACACAATATGAATGGTTTGCAGACCGCTTGACTGACATGAAAGCTACCACCAGACTGCATGCAGTGATGGGAGAATACCACAAGAGCGTGGTTAGCTTGAAGGCAACAACATATAAGGTATGGTACTGCACTGCCAGCTCAAGGCGGACACACAAACAAAGCAGTTGTTGTACATAGCTCAACAAACAATGATTGTGGTTGGGTCGTACCAGGTTGCATGCCCATGCCAGCCTGCATCATCATCATCATCACCCTGTAGACATGCAGACTGACAGTTGCAGGCCACTGAAGAACCCTAGGCCATCGCTCAACCCAGCTGTACCCCAGCTGCCAGTATCCTAATATGCCTTGTTCGTTGTGTCATTGTAACAAGGCCTACCACATACAACTTGCCTTCAATACCACAACCGAACTGGACACACAGTTGGCTGATCTGGTCCATCACTTCATGCAATGTGCTGCAGCATATGATTTGCTTCACTGATGTGGAAGGTCACGTCAGGTCTGATGCAGCAATGGCAATCACTGTCTGTAACCCTGCCCGCAAACAGATTCAACAACCCCCAAATCATTATGAGTGTCTGCAAAGCCGCTGCATGAAAGGNCTGTACATGTCTTGTTGCAGCTGCAGCTTTGCCTGCGATTTTGTAACATGCAGCATTCTGTATCTCATCAGCAAGCATCTTGTCACAACATTGGCCCGAGGATATGCTTTTCTGATACCTCTTTGACAAGCTTGCGACCACTGTGTGCCTGCTTGCATGAAGCATGTGCACAATACCTCATTCTGATGCTGCCACAATTGGAGTTCATATGCAATGACTAATTGACCACTTGACTGAAACCCTGTGACCCTTTGTAGGTTGATACCGCCATGGACATTGTGGGTGTTTTGCAGCACTTGGGACACTGCTGACATGGTTCATTGTTTGCAGATTATATGTATAGACACACTAGTGTTCCCTGAATGTACTCTATGACGTGCAGGAAGGAAGGCGCTGTTGAGGTGCGCAATCAGGGAGAAGCTGAACAGGTGCTGGAAGCTGCAGCAGCGGCTGCCCAAGCAATCCATGGTTTAGGGCCTGGGGGTAATGTCCCCATCAGGCCCCAAGCTGCACAAGGTATGCTGCCTGACTGCTGTTTGTGTTGTGCTAGCCCTCCTGCACCTGTTTGCCTATCCGGTGTTGTGATAAGCAAACAGCTTGCTTGGACGCACTGGCCGTGGGCACATGTGTGCAGTCATGCATGTACAGCAGCACCTCACAGGGGTTCAGCATCTGAATTCCCAGCTTGACACATTCAGATGTCTGTTGCACCAGCAGTCGCTGCATGCTTGCTGACGGCTTTGTGAAGCCAACTGCACGTAATCTTGCTAGAATGTTTCAAGTGTGCACAAGGGCTACAGCAATCAGACGTGGTGTAAACAGCTCCTGCTGGCTGTCCTAGACTTGAATGCTGCTTGTGTGCAGATGCTACCACTGGAGGTAAAGATGCCCCACCTGCACAGCACCCTCAAGCAGAAACACGCATCAACGATGCAAGAAGGGGTGGCAATCTGACCAATGTACAGCGGGATCATCGCAGAAAAGACACAAATAAAGCTGCAGTAGGGAACCATCATAGGAAGGACCGCGCACTCCGAAAGATGGGGGGTGCTGCCCAGCCGTGAACCTGTTGCTTCCCGCCTGTAGTATTGAATGTACCTCCGTCACGAGTATGCTGTTAATGGTCACAATCCAAAGCACAGTACTAGCTATATAGTATTTAGTGAACTCACTCGTATGTATCTCCAAATCTAACTCCTGACATGACGCTTTGTATCAATGTAGCCTCTATAAGCCAGAGGCGTACAAGCTAACGTTTTGCAGAAAACGGTGTCGATGTTGTCAACTTCAGAACCATGCCATGCTCGCTGATAAGTGTGACGTGCTTGCGTGAAGGCTAAGCCGCTGCCAGATTCCCATCAACCATGTCAAGCAAGCACAGCGCTGACTGACTCAGATTTGGCGCAAGCAGCGCGCGCAGTTCAGAGGCAGGGATGCCTCGTTTCACAGTCTGGCTGCATCACAGTGTGTAAGCGCAACGCGGCGCTGTAAGGTGGACCTGTTAGCTTTCCCCAAAGATCGTTACCAGCGCCAACACTTTGCGTGTCTAGAGCGACACAGCTACCAGTCGTCACTGTGTCAGGGCGTCCACCATCTGACCTCCAGAGATAATCTAGCCGTACAGACAATTCCCTGGCATACGTTCGAGTCCTGAAGCCTGATCAACTGTTGCGATGACTAGGTAACAGTCCCAGTCCTGCACCCATTTGCATCCCCACATAATGTCATAGTCGTGGCTTGTGTAGGGAGATTCCATTTCACATGCGTCCCTTATGGACCGCTGCTGCAGCGTCCAGCCAGCAGGACGTTTTGGAGGCTTCTCACTGTGCAGCGCTCACAGCCTCGCTGCGTCAGCTAGCTGGAGTCATGCAGCATGCAGGCACAGCTTTTGAGCAGCTGCATGAGCAGGTGACAGTGAGCTTCTATGCGTTCCTTTCCCAGTGTTCAAGATTACTAAGATATTTCTGGCATACAGACTGGAAAGCTGACGAGCAGATGTCAACAAGCAGAAGCTCGATGCCAAGCCATGCAGAGCAAACTATCGTACAGCATGTCAAGTGAGAACAAATAATGCTGATCTATCACTCTGACGCTAAAATGTGCAGTGAGTGATACTGACACTTCCATACAGGCCATTACGTACCTGGAGCACAAGCCACAGGAACTGCATCTTACGTGACAGGCACAACAAAGGTAGACCATATTGACGTAGCGCAGTTGTGCACCAACACATTTCATCCACAGCCGCTGACCCATGTTATGGCCGTTTGCAGCGTGGATTAGACAGTGCTCCGGTGTTGTCAGCTCCTGTCAATGCCAATACTTCCAGCATCCACGCACCGAACGCCAGCTCAGATACCCTGATCAAGGCTGAATACCCACCAGATGTCAGACTATCCGCAACTATGCATGAGATGCAGTCAAGCTTACATGCAGACAGCACACAGCTTAGAGTCAGCCAGCCAGCGCCTCCTGCAAGACCTGCCAGCAGCCTCAGCGAGGAATTCTCCTTCAGAGCTCAGAGTCAGCAGAAGACTGGCACAACTGGAGCCTTGATTGCAAGTGAGGTGTCACAATCTGTGCAGTCCCCTGGCTTGAGTCAGCCTATCTTGACTGAAACAGAAGCTGGCACCTCAGATGCAGCTGCTGCAGCAGCTCATGTACANCTCTGACACCACACGGCTGATCAATTCAGCCTGGCTCATGAAAACGAACACAGCATAGCTATGACAACCCTTGGCAGCCACACTGCCATCATGCAAAGCATACACTCACATTGTTACATGTGCAGGTTAAAAAGCCATTCAACCAGAATTTACCAGCAATCAGGTGTCTTGTGAACAAAGCAAACATCAGCAACCGCAGCTTTGTTGATAATCTGAACTATAGCTTGGTCTATCATGGACAATCAGTGCTTAATCTAGCGTACGCTTCTTGAAGTTGGCAAATTTGGTGGTTGTGCCATACTTGTAAGGAATGCCCTTACTGTCCAGAAACGCTTCCAACTTGGCTTTTGTTGGCTCTGGGTCAGGCTGCAACAGCACCACATATTTGTGTACAACTTCATAGCCTATTCCCTACTCACAGCAACACCATGTCTGATGAGCAGCACCATAAACAAGACACATCAGAGTACGCTGATGTACAGGGCAAGCCTGTTGCAGCAGCCTGAAGCACGACAGTCAAACAAGATGCAGACAGCTCAACAAGTGCTTGTCTCTTGTCATCTGCAAACCATAGACAAAACCTTGCTGGCTATTGCATGCACCTTTGTAGCTTTGAAGGCAGTTGGCCACCTGCATGAGCACATAAGATGAAAGCGCCCTCACCGTCTCAACTTCAATCTCATAGCACTTGCCCCACTCGTATGTTGTCTCATCAAGCTCTAACTTGAGGCCTTCGTACTTGATGTCTTGCCTGGTGTTGCGGAATCCGCCCAGGCAGATCAGCTGCTTTGGCTTGATGTCCCTGCGTGCACATGTTTGTCGGCAACCACCACAGCTGCTTGCTGGGAGATGGAACAGCACTGACTTCAGCGTATGGCAAGTGGTCAAATCTTGTACGCAGAGGTGCACACACTGGAGCTCCCACTAGACGACACTTTGCAAACTGACTGCAGTATACAATGAAGCCCAGGCACAAATGCAATGTGTTGCAGAACAATGTATGCTGACAGTACTGATATGCATGACGAAAGAGCGCAACCATATACCCTAGGGTATTGCGCACAACCACAGCTTTACGTCAAGACAACCGACGTACAAGATTGCACAGATCCAGCATCAGCATGAATGTAGTGTGCACGCAACAGTCCATTGAGCAGCTTTGCAAGGCACGCTTGCACAGCTCAGTGCAGTGCAGACAAACCACTTATTCGCAAAGTTACTTGACTTAACCTACAGGTGGGCTGGGGACTGGACATGACAAGACAACACAGGACACGACATAGAATGGCGCTTCAACAGGCAGGGCAATCTGACATGTGACAACTCGGTTGAGGCAATTTTCACCTTCTGAGTTTCTCGAGAATGGCTGAGTTCTGCAGGTTCAGCAGCAGGTCAGTGTTCATACCTGCATTCCTGTGCTGCAGGTTTGCAGCTGTGCCCAGTCTGCCTGTATGTACGGCGGCAAGTTGAGTTGTCCCGCTGAGATGCTGACTCAGAATGCTACTTCACCAATGCCTGCTGTCTGTGCATGCATGCATGCATGGCAANATTGTCCTGTCAGCCATATACGGCGTATGCAAAGTGGCTCAACTGAGGCTGATCAGCTTCAAACAGATCATCCACCAGTACCGCAGTCAACCGCAAGCCAAGTCAGACATTTTCAGAACAGTCATCCTCAGACAGACTGAGCCAGAGCTACAGGTCAGCCCACTGTATGCTCTGACTGCACTCATTGCCTCACTGGTCTGATTGTTGAGGATGTTGCACCATGCTGAGTGTGTGCACTCACACTGGCAAACTCCTGCTGTCACCCTATGACAGTATCCTACATGCCTGCAGAGTGGTGACACAGTCACATCAAGCATGCATATCAACAACAGCTACAAATGTGACTGTAAAGCACGCTCACCTGCAGGTTGAGCTCTGTCAGACATGAAATAGTCGCTAACCCGCAAAGGCCACTATCAATGCCAGGCATATAGCGACACCCACTGAGGTTGATACACCTGTACGCAGACCACATCATCTCAAGTCGCTAGGCGTGCAGCATGAAGACTTGTAGCATTGGTAATTGGCTGTGTGCATGTCATCTGTTATAGGGTAAGTTTGCTTGTGGAACAGCTTGCTGTTGTGTGGGTTGATTGTGGGTGCTGTTGCAACCCGCTGCATGCAATGAGCAGCAGATCTTGAGACATGTGTGGGTAGCATGGCAGCTTGACAAAGAAGTCTGCTCTGAGAGAAACAAGACTTGTAACCTGGTCCAGAGTCTTGTGGAGGAGACTGGCATGCAGCAGTGTCATTCAGCNATATAGCTTCATGTCCATGCCATTCAAGTGCCTGCATTTGTGAATTGCAACTGCAGGAGCTGGCTTCAATGCCAATGGTAGTCACAAGACATAAGAGTTGAGTGTGCAAGCAGGATTAGTGCGAGCAAGATATCAGTGGGGCAACGTATAAGCAGTAGTATACGTGCTTCGCTATCAGCTGGCGTCGTAGAGCAGCTTGCACATTGTGCCAGACACCTGTGTTCAAAGCCGCAGCACACCATCACTGCTAGTACTGAGGACACAGCCAACACAGTAACAGACGCAATCTCTGTTACCTGATCCTGGCTATGATGCCTGGGTCAATTGCGGCTCGACTTTCTGAGGTGAACTCCAGATGGCGGCCATTGGGCATCCTCAGCAGAGCCATAGACTGAGTACGACGCTTGGCATTCTTCTTTCGCGACCTGGCAGCACAGCGGCGGTAGGCTTCCCACAGAGGCTCTGGGCGCAGGTACTCTGCATCATGCTTTGCCTGCTTTGCGGCATGCCNATCAGACACAGTCGATGAGACACAGACCGCCATAACAGAGGGTGCAGAGGACATTGACCAGGCACAGACCACAAGTTTACAGGATGTCAAGACTGTCACTACAAGCTTCAGTAAACTGGCACAATCACAGCAGCTTGTTTACCACAGGGCACCACTACAATGCCACACTGACAGCCTGATCATGGCAAGTGGTCATCCCTCTGAAACCGCCTACACACAACTTGGCACAATCACTGCAGCTTTTGTATGACACGGCATCACCAGAAGGCAATGCCACACAGACACCATTATGACAAGTCGCTGTCCGTCTAAAATCGCCTACACAGGACTTGGCGCAATTACTGCAGCTTTGTTATGACAGGGGACAAACGGAGCACGATGCCACACAGACACCATCATGACAAGTCGCTGTCCCTCTAAAATCGCCTACACGGGACTTGGCGCAAGTACAGCAGCTTGATTATGACAGGGGACAAACGGAACGAGACGCCACACTGATACCATCATGACAAATGGCTTTCCTCTGAAACCGCCTGGGCAAAACTTGGCACAATCACGCTTTGTTGGGACAGAGGACCACTAGGAGGCATGCCACACTGACACCCTTACCACAGCAAATGACTGTCCCTTGAGTCGGGTCACACAACATGTTTGCAGTGGACAAGCAGCCACACAGTCCCGCANAGAAGATTTGTGAACAGTGCTGTTGGCTCAGGAGTGTTGATGTAAAGTTGCGAGCGCTCAAACCCTCTGATCACCATGCTTGCCCACCCACAGCTCATACACAGACGTTTGGCATGCCAGCATAGCATAAGACCTGCCCACAAAGTCATTCCAACTGCTTCACAGGTTCGAATCTTCTGTGAGAGATTCCCTCTTACAGGCATCTCTCTGTGATTCCTCTGCGAGTTCGCGTATGCACAATGAGCATGCAACTCCATCTTCGGACTACGACATAGCAAAAGACATACCATGCGTTTCTGCAACCGTGCAGTGCGCTCATCCACAACCTCCGGCTCTTTCCGCTTGCGCTGCCTGGCGCGTTTGTGGCTGTTGTGCTCCCCATCTGTGCCGGCATTTGAGGGGCCAGGGGAGGGACTGGCAGGGGGAACAATCTGCAAGCATGTGCAGNGGCCCTGCTCTTGGTGCCAAGGTACATTAAGCTTCATTGCATCACACAGCAAGCTGTAATACCATAAATGCAACCTACAACAACACTTCTGGCTACACGCCGGTCTCTTGCGCGGAAAGCACATGCACTGAAGGATGTTGTCAGAACACCTGTTGCTGATGCTCACATCCATCAACGTGTGCTGGCAGGGTGTCAACATCATGGCATTTTGCAAGGAGTACAATGCAGCCACGCAAGACAAAGTAGGAACTGTCATTCCAGTAGAGATCACCGTGTTTGAGGTAAGCTGCAAAGCAGCATCAGTCAAGACGTGGTTGAGCACATGCATACTATACTTTGCGGCATGGTTGAATGACTGCATAAACTCAGAACAGGCTCGCCTGTCAATGTGAGAATATACTTTGAAATGGTGTGCAATTGTGCCCTTGCAGGCTTTGCATATATGCATGAAGCTGACCATCTATGCTGCATTCTCATGGTTCTTCTGTGTCACACTTTGAGGGGCTGGCAACATGTCCTGACAAGCTGCTTAGCCAAGGGGCACACACTGCGTATGTCACAGTCATGGCTTGCCCCTTCACCCTATGCATCTCATTTGCACAGGACAGAAGCTNAGCTGACTTGCACAGTGTCTGCCCTGACACAAAGCTGTATTGCATCACCGCACCACTGACTGCATCAAACAAGTTGACTTTGTGGTCAGGGGAAAAATGGCTTGATGTCCAGTCTCATTTCACGTTTGCCATCAACAAACCCCAAGCGCTCGTAGATAGCTCTGCCTTGAGGTGAAGCATGCAGCGTGATCTGAGTGCAATTTTGTCCCTTGAGATGTTGCACACACATATTCACCAGCTGATGTGCAATGCCCTGCATGTGTAGGCAGGCATGAATGAGCTCAAAGCGATCAGTCACGGTGATGTAGCCACAAGTGAATGACTGGCCTTTCTGCGATGCTCTGGCTGGACAAATACACCCCAGATGTAGCCATACTTCCTGCAATGCCAGGCACAGTATGCACTTGGTAGTCTGAATTTNCCTTGTACAACAAGCACTTGCATGGTTGTCAACAGCTGCAGCATCCTGTAGTAAGGTGTACCATGCTGTGACAGACTAGATTGGATACATGTGATACACATGATTGCTTACTGTTTGGTGATGCTCTGTTTTTCTCGTGCAGCATCAGATCTGGCTGTGTCTGGTGCAGTGGCACTGCATCAGTCAGGCATGATTTGCGGCACTGCACATGTCCTGCACTCATATTGTACGCAAAGCTGACATTCTGCACATGATTTATGTCGGCATTTGTATTTTTGCTCATGCGGCACATCACATATGCAGCCTGCATGCCTGCTCAACAACAAAGGCTCTTGGTCAGCGACAAAACACAACATACCTTGATAGTCTGTTCGTGACATGTTGTGTGAAATGTTCTGCAANTGAAGTACAAGATAGACACAGTGCACGCTGTCGTCAGTGTTGTCAGGGGGGAGAGTTGGGACTGGCATGTGCTTGATCAAGTTGTTCCCGGTGTCNTTCCAGATGGTGGTGCAGCTCACATCGCAGAGACTATTCGCAACCTCAAGCATGAAACATCGGGCAGGCTGTTAGTGGAGGCTCTGGTGCCAGACTTTGCAGGGAACCAGGAGTCCATCAAGCATGTTGCTCAGTCTGGGCTTGATGTATATGCCCATAACATTGAGACGGTAGGCAACCAAGCATTGCTGTCTGTAACCTGCTGCCTCATGTGCTGCCTGCCATCACATGCCACCACTACTTGCATAGGTGCTCGTTGTGCATAGCATGTTGCGTTGATTGCATCAGAAGACAAGGCAAATGGTGTGTGCACTGTGCAATACACCTTGGGTGTCTAGCATGCACACAGCTCTGGATTACTAGCTTTGCTGGTGAAAGTCACACAGCATATGCAAGTCATGGCTAGCAGCGGCCGTCTATAGTACCAGCTGGGCTTGTTGAGTCGTCGAGACGACTGACGTAATGGCTGCATTTGATGCAATTGCAATGTGTGACANCTGCATGCTTACTATGTATCCTAGCCAGAACGCTGCAACATTGTTACCTTTACTTTGTGGCGCGCCTGCTGTAACCCTATTACCATTTGTATGGTTTGTTGCCAGCAGTCAAATCATCAGTCAAGCTAGGTGATGCCTATGAGCACATATGTACACAAATCGCTGCATGTTTACGCCTGATGCCAAGCTGCATGCTGTGCTTTGGGTTGCTGTGCTATGCTGTGCCTGTCTCTTAAACACATCTATATGTGTATAAGACAGCTGTATACTGCTCTTTCATCAACACCCAATTCGTTCCATATCGTGTTCCCATCCGTATCATTATCTGCCAACTATGAAAGTTCTGATCACCAGTATTGCAGGTATGTCAGGATCAAATTTCAGTAGTTGGATGTTGTAGCATCAGCCAAAGTGCTGCATGGCCTTAGGAGGTAGAGCTTGCATCTCATGCGCTTCCTGAGTGATTTAAGGACAAGTTTCTTCCTTGCCTGCGTTGATTACCCCACTCTTGCCCCTGCAGCCCATGTACCCCATGCATGACATGATCAGGGGACGCATCTTCCAAGCCCCACCTGCAGACCCCTCCCTTGCACAGCAGCCCCCACAGATGCATCTTGTGGCAGCNTTGTCATCAATCCATGTATCCGGTCTGATCAGTGGCATATGTTCACTCATGCCCAACAGCGGACATGGTGGCTGTATCTGAGAACTCCTACTGGATACTCCCATCAGGAGCTTCTGCCCCACAATGTCTTCTTTGACATGTCACTGACTACTGACTGTCATTGGTTGCACTCAACAGCCAAGTGCATGCAAGCTCCAGCCTGCTGTGCCACGCAGCTCTCCTGGCCTGCAGGATCTTGTGACAAGTCTGGTCACATTCAACCGGGCCCTATATGCTCAGCTATCACAGCAGCAATTCCAGGCACCCAAGGGTTATGCAATGCCTGCAGCCAACAGCCCTGCCTTTAAACATGCTGAGCTGGGTATGAAACTGACATGCGGCGTTGAGATGCTGCTGGCAAGGCAAACCCCAGGTATGGTGATCTACAGTCACCTTGAACTTTGCCTCAAGGATTGGCATGTCTCTATGAGGTGCATCAAATTTGAGTGCAGCATGACAGATCATTGGAAGTGGTTGCTGCAGTGCAGCGTCCTGATTTCATGCATCATGTTGGGCGTCAATTCACAGCTCAAGTCACTTTTCACATATCACCACATCATTGTAACTCAGTCTGTACATTCCGCATTGCCGGTTGTTACTAAGTGATGGTTGTATGCTTGCTGCAAGCCTTGTTGTCTNACACGTTGCAGCACTTGCAGCTGACATCACGCTTGCATGCACTGGCCAGCTGTTGAGCAATCTGTACAGCTGAAGGTGCTTGCTGGCCAAGCAGTTTGCGATAAGCACCAGCAAGGGCTTGAGCAACAGGGCTGCTAAACAGGACATCCTGCTGCAATCTGCCAGTCTGCTTGGCTGATGGCTTCAATACTTTCACCTACAAACATACAGCTGCAAAGGTGAAGAACAACCAGGGGGTGCCTGAAAATGTGCCTGCATGCATTCGAGTTTGCAAAAGCAGCACGCCAGTCACATTATGCATAGAGACATCTGGCAAAATGCTTACACACACATTTGCTCAGTATCATTGCCTGTAATCAAGCTGTATGCTCAATGCATCCTTGGTGTAAAGTCTGCAGCAGTGGCAATGCAGCCACATGCATGACAAGCTGCCATCTGATGACCAGCTGGTTCNCTTGTCTGTATGTGGCAAGCTTATGTGCTGGTATGTGTGAGCAAGCAGGCATGACATGGTACACCAAAGCATCAAAGTGTATGTGNCAACACTTCCAACAGGCAGAGCAATACCAGGGGCAACAGCCTGGGAGTCAGCAACTAGGCGTGCAGCCTGACTCACAGCCATCACAGCACCAGAAGGGGCTTCAAGANTCACGGAGGTGAAAAGCTGTGCCTAATTGCTGTCCAATTACGCTCTGATCAACCAGTTGGGTGCATGGCATGTCCAGGGGACATGACCCATCTGAGTGCACGCTGGTGACTTGTATCAAGCATAGCGGCTTGACAACATGCCTGCCAAGGTTTGGTATTGCAGCAACCACATTGTTGAGTTCTGCACACTGGACTGTGTTTGTTGAAACACAAGCCCGCCTTGTTGCCATGCTTGTGTGCGCAATGGAGCAGCAGCTATCTGAGTACTGCAATGTAAGCCATAAGCTCGGCACTAAATTAGTTTGCCATGCTTGGCATGCAAGCCAGAGCATCAGCATGGGCAACACAGATTTTACACTGAATGTATTGTTGTCATATGTATTCAAGAATCACAATCAGTTTGCACTGCAGGCTAAGTTGATCAGAGTGGCGTTGGAAGCTGCTCTGAGCAAGCTCAAAACACACTTTAAAGGTGAGGTCCTGATGCTGTTTGCAGCAAAGCTGTGGGACGTTGGTCTGCAGGGAAATGCTGTCATACCTCTGGCCAGTGTGCATGCGCGCTAAACCAAGCCTTGAAGTCTCAGATTGTGAAAGCCATGTAATCTCACTCCTGTGTTTGCAAGTTGCTCTGAGTAACTCTCAAGCAGTCAGACCACTGTCGCACCACACAACTTGTGGCTGCAGGTTCATTGGGTAACAAAGCGGAGAGAAAGCTTCAGCAATGCCTACCGTACTTGGCCAAAAGCATCAGCAAGTTGGTGCTCAACTCGGGNGACATGCTCCTCTTGTTTGTTCTAGTTGAGCCAGTCAACTGTGACAAGTCTGGACAGAAGCGTGATGCCTTGAGCAGTGCTTGACTGTCTTCACGCTTCACATCTTCATCCGCCAGTGAACTTTTGAGGCAAGTGAAATGAGACACAAGTAATGCTGTAGCTGCAAGCATTGCCATCTGGTGCAATCATCATCACCTTTGGGCAGAAAAGCGATGCACTGAGCCAGGATATCTGTGCCCTGGTGCTGCACCTCTACAATAGCCAAGTCAAGCAGGAAGCTGTTACAGGGAAAGGCCCTGCCCTTGCTGCTGTCACGGAGGTGNGGTTGGGCACACATTGCCAGTGATGTCCACAGCTTTTATCAGTTCTTGCTGTCAACAAACACATGGGTGATTTTGATGATGGCAGGGCATCAGGGATCACACTTGTACTCAGACAACAATACATTCAGACACAGAAATGTGCCGTCTTTGCACAGTCAGTGTGCACAGCAGACAACTGGTGGGTATGAAAGGCTCAGCAGCCAGGTCTGTAGCTTGAGAGTGCAAAACAGTGGTCGTGTTTTGCTGAGCTGCCAGCACCACAGCACAGCATGGCAGCTATACCACCAGCCAGCGAACAGCAAGTTCAACAGCCGTATCATCACAGCCACAAACTATACGAGCTAGGCCCATCAGCGGTGAATGAAGGGCAACAGGAAGAGATCCAGCCAGCTCAGGATTCCGACAGTGTGCAGCTGCCAGGCCCCGGATCAAACAGGGAGACAGGGTGGTCTGCTGAAAGTCAGAAATGGGGAGCTGCTTTGTACAACATGTGCAACAATCATGAGGTGACTTGAGTCTACATGCTGCAGTGACACCTGTGTCACTTGTCTCAGCATGTACATACTGCCCAATCATCTGTTTTAGCAAGCGTACTCATGGTATTGAATACAGAAATGTTCTGCTGCGTCACTCCAAGGGTGATGTATATGGAGTCTTGTATATCAGGTGATCAGATGACACTGCGCAGCATTGTCAACTGGTCACGACTGAGACATACTGTGCCTTCATGTTGCATGGCAACAGCAAGGCCAAGCCTTAAATCATAATGTTGCCCACATCAAGAGTACATAACATTTCCAGTATGTGTGTTGTTTACACTGCAGTCAGTACTTCATCACAAATATGCCAGATCACGTCATTGAAAACGGTGTTTACCCAGATGCACCTGCAAACCTGAAGTCATTGCAAAGCACTGCAAAATTTTGCTTTGTCCTGAGGATTGTCGCAGATTGCTAGAAACAAGCACAATGTGATGCCAACTGGCAGTCNTGTCATCCTGTGTTTGTGCTTGCTTTATCAGCAGCCCAAATGGACTGATTTTGTCCTGCTGCTTTGCTCTGCNCAGGCAATCATGGCATGTGTGTGCTCCGCAGCCTGACAATGTATGGTGATTGTCGCACATGCCCCAATACACAGCAGCTCACTGTGCAAAGGGCTTGCGTGGAGCACTGCAGCTATGCCTTGCGAGCTATGCATCCCTGCTCAGTGTCTGTGCACACCTTCCAAACAGACAATGCGCTGCAGAACTAGTCCATGGCGATGTCAAGCTCGCCAATGTCCTTGTCAAGGACTCCACATGCCGGCTGGCAGACTTCGGACAGAGTCACAGCTTTGGTGAGTGCGGCTGGCACTCCTGGCCATGTTGCTCCAGAGGTCTTGAAGGGATGTGTGCCTGGGCCTGAATCTGACTTGTGGAGCCTGGGCATCTTCCTGGCAACCATGCTGCTAGGCAAGCTCCCGTTTGAAGTCCCCACAGGTAGGCAATGCGCTTCTGGCAAGCTGTCTCGCCAAGGTCTGGCATAGGTTTTCTGATTGCGGCTTCAGGGTGGTGTGGCATTGTTTGTGCCTGTGCTGGCTCAAGCAACTGTCTAACTGCTGTGCCGTGAACAGCAACAGACCACCTCATATAATGCTCCCCATCTGTCTCAACGTACTGTAGTGCGGCCACTAGACCATCAATGGATCACCATTGGCTCGTTACTGAATCCTTCTTCACAACCATACTGTGCAAGAAGGGCCCTGGTGTTGTCATCCCCAAACACATCTGTAACATTCTTCACGTCCTACACAATGCTGAGCACACCACACATGTTTCAGGGGCAGCACTAGTCAATGCAGTCAGACATGGAAGTAAAAAGTCTGCTTGCAAGCTCTGAGCCCTGATGCAAACAGCTGCTGCTTCCAAGTTCAGCAATGTGACCCTCAGCCCTGTTTGCAAAGAGGGGTGTGACATCACAACGTGCGACATGTGTACAACAGCATAGGCATGTTGCATTGTTGCAAAAGCGTCTCTCCAGCAAGTCAAAGCAAGTCAAGCTGAGAAGACTTTGTGAGCCGGTCAATGTCGATGTGATGAAGATCTGAGAACAAAGGTAGTGCATGCCCTGCAGAGGTCATACTGCATGGCTGCTAGCCTTGAAGCAGCTGCAACACAACTCCTGCTGGTGGTGGGTATGCTTTCATGCGAGGACGCACTGTGCAGGCGTGCTTGCCTGGGTACCGAGGTGGCGCTGAAAATGACTGTGCCTCCTGCAGGAGGCGAAACGTGGTTCAATATTCAGTCAAGAAAGGCGATTGACCTGACAGGCCCGGAGTGGGAGCTTGTNGGTGACAAGAAGTGCTGCAGAGTTGGCTGTGACACACTGTGCTTCCAAAAACAGTACCCAAGAAACAATGACACATACTCAGATGTGTTCTCCCATGTACGGCTGCAATGGCTGTTGAAGGGTCTGTCAAAGTTGATGGGCTGACAGCAGAACTCTTCCAGCTCTTTCATGTGCAGACTGAGAGGTGCCAAGGCTGCAACAGCTGGCTTGGTGTACCACAGACCTAGTTTGCTGCCCTGCCTTGGGTTGCTTGAGTCACCGTCGTAAGCGGCTGAGTCATCGTCGTAAGCGGGGATGTTCTTGGGCAAGCTTCCCATCATCTGCAGCTGATCAGGGTTGGTGCTGGGCATTGAGCATGGCTGCAGCATGTACTGTGGCAATGGCAAGATCATCAGGCTGGCTGGGTGTGTGCTGATAGCCTTGAAGGCATGCAAGGTGCTGCTGGGCACTCCGCAGACGCGCATGGCTGCATATGCTACATTGTGAGTGACTATGCCAACTGTGTTGGCTTTGGCTTGGATGGCACCAAGGTTGACCAGCATGGCCCTGTCAGCCTGCTGCAACAGCTGCAACTGCTTCCTGTTGTTGTGTGTGTTGACCTTGGACATGAAGGTGGTGTATGGGCAATGCTCTTGCACAAGCTCCTTGTACAGCTGAGCCAGGCACAGCATGGCGTGCATTGCATGACTGTGATCTGGGCAGCCCTTGGTCAGGAAACAGCCTTGCAATGCAGTACAGCTGCTGGGCAGCATTTGTGTGTCGACAAGGCCGCTCATGTGATATGCTTTTTGCATCACTGCACGCTGCCTGTTCAGCACACAGATGTATGACAGCATCATGGGCAAGACAATGTGCATACTGCTTCAGCTGCAAATACAGCTGCAATACATGAGAGCTTGATACTCCGCATATCAGCAAGCTGGGGACTGCCAGAGCCTCACACAGCCAGCAAGATGCATCACACATCCAGCAAGACACTGTTACCAAGCAAACAGATGCCTACGTAGCTGTACAGGAACTCCAACCTGCGGCTGTTGTGCTATCTGTAGGGTAAGGTGCTGAACACACTACGGAAAAGCCGATTTCATGCAGTTGAGGGCCTGCCTGTGACGTGTAGAGCAGCGCCCTCGCATGTCAGCTCAGTGTACTCGTCAAGAACCAGATCCAGGTTGGCATATGCGTGGGAGTCGGCTACCAGGCGGCAGACGAACAGCTCTGGGCCGTCTTGTACAGCAACCTTCAGGGCCGAGTCTCCGTAATCTGCAAAACCAGGAGGTACACCGTCATAGCTGCACATCAATTTGTGCTTGACGATCGATCGTTACTCCAACTCCGGCCAAGTTGTGCCTGCCTACCTAGAGACGCAAGGCAAGCTTGCGATATGTGTAGCCTGGCCTGTTCAGGCGGCGGCACAAATGGGACGACTTGCTTAGGCTTAATCTCAACACCCCAGAACGACATCTCGCTGAACGGCGACGCTAAATTTTGTGGGCAGTGCTTGCCAACTCTGCGCANTAGGTTTTGGACTTTGACGTATGCAAAGGCAGCAAATGCGATTATACAGAGAGGCACTACAGAAGGGACCCACCTCGCCACCAGCTATGTACCCCATCCATGCAGAAAGGAATGGACGCCACGACAAAGCATGATGCACCAAATGTGATGCTGAAGAAGATCCACCATTTCTGCGTGACGTGACAGCCATACGTCACATGTCAGCATACTGACTGACACATGTGATTGCAGACACAGATGCTCTGGTCCACCAGCATGGGCATTGCACATAGCCTATGGCACAGATGACTGATTTGCAAAAGGTGAAGTGCAAGCACATGCATGAGGCACAATTGCATATAGCAAGCACAGTGCACTCATTGCTATGTGCTGATGTACACACAAAGTGCACAAGCTCCATTTTGCAGCTACACTTGCTCTGCCCAGCTCCGCAAATCAGCCGTCATCCTACCAGGAGAGCTCCCTTTGCAGTAGACACACTACAAACTCATTGCAGGGGGCTGCTAGTGTTACTAGGTAGGTTTCAGTCAGTAGCTCCACTTATTGCCTGTCTGCCTTGTAAGGTGTGCACTGCTGCAGTGCAGTGTGTACCATTGACTGGCTGAGCACATGCAAGAATGGACTGCACATGGATCACCTCTTGCTTCAAGCTCAGATCCAGAGGTACATCGCCATACAGCACAAGCGCTATGTTTGAGCAACTGAAGCCTGTCGCGCCGATGAACATGAGCAGTGACGCCCACCACAAGAAGTTGTCTACCTTGACAGGCCACAGAATCCGATACCTGCAGCAGCAGCGGCTTGACCGCCAGCATACACATACATAACATCCATGAGGGGTTTGATGTGCCTGCTAGCATTATGCATGCATGCACACCACCGCTGAATGTTGTCGTTTCCGTGACAGGCGTGCTCAGTCTCACAAAGATGCTGCGACGGCAACAGTCATCATCAACATCAACACCAAATGCATTCCCACCAATCAGGTCAGACAGAGATGAAATGTCTCAATGAGATTCCTAGCAGTGCGTGTGATGCTGTGGTTTGTTGTTGCTGGCCACAATGTGGTTGCATTTAGAACATTTCAGCTGTACATGAGTTCTGCACAAGATCAGCAGTGTCAGGCTAAGCTGATGCGAGCACTAGCAACATAGTGCTGCAACATTCAGCACGTATGCTGTGTAATAGTGCATGCTGGGCACGAGGAATGCAGGCATACCCTGGCTTCTTCCCTTTCCGGCCAGAAGCTTCCCAGTTATGCTGCCTCATGGCAATGTCTGTGTTGGCATTCTCGACAATAAGCAGCCAGACACCAGGCCAAAAGAACACGCATGCTGCAATGACGTCTGGGTAGCCTATAAGCCAGTCGAACTCGCTGCCACGATGTGTTCCGTCTGTAAACACCTGCACGTAGCATTCAGGTTGGGGCTCTCAGAGCTTGAGCCTCCTAGTGGTTCTGGTCCCATCCNAAGCTCAAACTGCCCGGGACAGGTTTCATCTGGTATGAGCACGCTCTCGCATTGCAACACCACGTGGAAGAACATCAGCACTTTGGTGTAGAAAAAGGTGGGCCGGATGCTGTTATGGTCACCCTCAAAAAGGCAAAGCTCCTTGTCTTCGCCTCCATACTTGGCAAGTAGCCTCTCAGAATGCCCCTTGGCAACAAAGGTGTCAGCTCTTGCGTGCCCTGCAGCATGTTACACCAGTGTCAGTTACAATCAGGGCCTGGAGACGAGGACGAACAGCATTCAACACGTTCTGTAAGCATGCATGGTCGTGGTGATTATGTGCAAATGCGAGAAGGGGAATGCGAGCCAAAAAATGATGGTGCTGATCATGTGATGAGATGCGTACACCACTAGACTCTCCGCATGCCATTATGCACTTGTACTACCATTTGACAGGTCATGCCAGCTTGAGTATGTTGCATCCGTGTGCGCTGCATATGTAGATGGCGGTGCCGCTTGCATGGCCAGGTGTGCAGGATGTGTTGAACAGCAGAAGACAGCAGCTGATGACACAAATCATGGATTTGGATGCCCTAAAGTTGCTATGATGCTTGCACATCTGCATATTGATTTCGGACACCTTATATACACTGCATGAACTTTTACACAATGTGCTGTCAGGGTGCATAGAAGCATGTGTGCACAGCAGTGCAGTCCTGCTGCAGGCGCTGATTCTTNTACGCTGCAATGTCTGTGTATCAAGTCCTGTTTAGCACGAGCCGATTCGCAGCATTCCCAGGCAGACGAACATTCCAAGTTAGGGAGCTCATTTGCTTTTCAGACCAAGGAAAGAGGACATAGGCGTACCGAGAGGCGAGCGTCTGGCCGCGATGAATGCGTGCGCAATGAGCTTATAATACATACCACGGCTGGTATTGTACAAACTACATGCTTGTTACAAGACTAGAGCTCGTCTACAACTATTCAGACAGCTGGCTCAAAGCTGTTCAGCTCGCGTAGCTTTGATGACTAGTCCTGAATGTCTTGCCTGAAGCGTTGTGAAAAAGCTCAAAGTCCAGCACAACCAGGTTAGTTACTTGCCGTGGCAGCAAGTCAACGCGCCCTGCCGGTCGTCTCTCGCCTCGTTCACGCACAACAGATGCTTACTCTTATACGGGCAGGGTACATGGGACGCACCAGCCAGGGTGGGCCTCTGATTGTCAAGCTTGAGGTCCAGTGTGGAGCAATCAGCCAATTGGCGTGAGTTGACGATGGCTCAGCAACGTGTGGCAACAAAACTGGTGGACAATTGGGCTGTCAAAGGACACGAAGCACACTCATTAACAGCAGCAACAGTGGGTCAACATGCACTGTGCAAGTTGCCTGTTCTTGTGCATCCTTCCGCAGTACAAGAAATGTGATATTCTGCTTGCACATGGGTGACTTACATGCATACAGGACAACTCCAAGATGTCATGCCTGTCATGTGCATTCAGTGCCAGACAATTTGTTGCACTTCATATGCAGTTTGCATTTCAGCGCTGACCAGCACACAAGACTGCATTTGCTCTTTTGCTGCAGTCTCTGATACAGGCGCTGCACTACCTGATGACATCAAGGTACGTCTGGCATCACCAGCATAAGCATCCACTGTCACTACTTCCGCATGCATCACTGCAAGCCTGTCTTCACCAAATGTAGCCTTGTTCTTTTGAGCAGGTCTTGAAGTGCATATTCAGTGGGATATTCAGCAAAGGCGCTGACAGTTTGGCAGGTCAGGAGGCCATTGTCAAGAGCACAGGTCACTATGCCGNGCTGATTGACAAGATTGCTGGCTCAATCAGTCAGGACCATCAGCCTGCAGAGGTAGTCATGCTGGGCGGCCGAGCTATTGCTGTTGAAGGTGACAGCACAGCTGATNTGTATGCAGTGACACATGTTGTGCTCTGCTGAGCTGTCTTGTGGCGCAAGCTGTTGCCTAAGCAAGGCATGATGCATTTCACGCGATATAGCAAATACTAGCTTACCACACCATACTTCTTGTACAGTGGCATGTTGGCTAGTGTTTTGGCACATTGTTGCTGGTTGCAAACTTCTGCACAAATTGCTGGACGTGTATCAGCAGTGTGAATGAGTTCAAGTTGTTATACCAGGGTATGTAATTCTGGCGGCGAAAGCTTCACCAGTTCAGCAATAAATGCATCCCTGACTGCTGCACTTCCAAGAATGTTGATCTGCTTGGTAGCTGTCAAAATACGCTCTCTTAGCGCACTCCATGTTGGCCAGGTGTTGGCATCAGGCAGGGAAGTAGGTGGCAGCTCCCAGGAACCTGTTTCCACTGCCTACAGATATGACAAGAATCAGAGATGTGTGGACGTCTGACATGCAATGCTGCAAGTGCAGGTTGAGGAGCAAGCGTCTTGTACAGGCAGGTGCTGCTTGTTATACTCGTAAAGCATCAAGCTCAAATTGCAGCTGCAGGTTCATGCGCTTATGCACGTTACATGACTCACGCGTTCCCAAGATGCATCGTGCTCAGGCTCCTGTGGTTCGCTCTCCTTCTTCTTTTTGCCTGCTTTCTTCGGAGGCATCCTGCTTCAACACCTTACTCCCCCTGAACGAAGCGCATCAAAATGTCGGAAAGAATGCCTCCTGTGCTGATGCACTGATCACTCGAACTGTGTGCAATCGCGCGGCTGTCAGGCAGACACCGCCTGTGAGCTAGGCTGTAATCAGTCGCTGACCGGTTTGACCGGAGGAAGGTAAACGTAACCGCATTTTAACCGCATTTCAATCGTGCTGTAGCTGATGAATGAGTGGATGCATGGAAGCACCAGATGGGTTGTTTAGCACACAAGGTAGCAAATCCTTATTGGGCGAGACTTCATGGTTGACACAGCGGGTTGAATGTCGCCACTGCCTTTCACAAAAGCCAGTGTGGTCATCAAATTTTCTAAAGCTCCTTGTCATGTCCCCTGACCTGACAAATGGCCAGTACGGAGCCGATTGGATACGAATCATGCTTGCAAGAGGGCAAGTATCAACAGAAGAGGACTGGTCATGCAGCTATGTTGCCTTAAAGATAGTGTGACAAAATGTGGAAGGTGACCTATCCCTGATGTGACTGAGCAAACACTAAGCTANGTACATTATACAGAACACCTGGATCCAAACACAATGATGCGACAGATGATGTGCTTGGAGAACATTATATGCTTGGCAATCAAGGTTTATCCTTGTCGTTGGGGTGTCGAACTCCCTAAATCCTAGGTGTATGTGACACTCACACGCGCAAGTTTACACCTGAGCAAAACTTGTAGGTTGTGGGCCAAAACCGTGTCCCACATGCATATGGTAAGTTGCAGTGGTTGTCTACTCGCCTTCAAGTCTACACACGTCAATTGCCAGTGTTATAATTAGCATGCTATGTCACAGCAGGTTGTGAATACATGACTTATGCTGCAGATCTGATGGGAAGTCATGAGGCAGGTAGGTGTTGCACTCACTGTGTCGGTGGGACAGCCTTCTGTAAGGCATGGGATACCGATGTAGCCATCCTCACATGCTTGCAGCAGCACTTCTGCAGTGATGTCACTGCTCAATGTGCCGTCAGTGCATGACACGCTTGGCGCCACTTGTTGATCCCCCCACCTGCACAAGTTACCGTACATGACTGAGCAACTGCATGTTGTAATCAGCTAGACTATAGTGACGCCTTACCTAGTTTCAAAAGTTTCAAGTTTAGTGAAGTTTGTACACATCAAATATTTGATGTTCATAATTAATACGGTTGACGGTGGTCTAACTTCACCAGCAGAATGTGATCTATGGGCTGTGCATGCAAGAACTGCATCTTCTTGACAGGTCCCACTGCCCAACAATGTGAACAATTGCACACTACACTCGAGACAAAGGNACAAACAGCAAGAGTGTGTCAGCAGCTATGGGCCCCAGCAGGGCCATTGTGGCTGCCCCACATAATGTCAATGACAACACCTGAGTCCTGCACACACCACGGCTTTTCACGCATGGCAAAATCAGTCAGGGCCATGTGTCTTGCACGCTGGAGGCAACATCTGGGTCATGCACGCACAACGGCCAGTGAAAAGTGACACAAGCAGTTGGGGCCAGATTTTGCAGGAGCTTGGTGCACTATCTGGCTCATGCACACATGACAGCTGTTGACACGCCATATAAGCACTTGGGCTCGTGTTGACCAGCAGCTGGATGCAACACATGGGTCCTACAAACATATTAGCAGTGGAGATGTGACACAAGCAGTCCAATCACAGCAAGAGACAACACCTGTGGCCTCAGCATATGGTGTCTGTCAACGTGNCTCAGGCACGGTCACGGCCGGCAACAATAGCGGCTATCCCGACTGATGTACTGCCTTTACTTTTGAGCAAGATCGTGGGGATCGAACAGCTGGATGTCAGAGCCGACCTGGCTTCGGTCAGCCTACCAAGTTTTGCAGGTGCCCTTCTGCTCCCAGATCTGGTCAGGCTTGCAGCAATTTACACATGCATCTATATGATGTATCTTTCAGGTATGCAGTGTGGCCTTGCAGGTAGTAATACACATCTTCAGCTTGTTTTAGACACAGCATTTACAGAATTGTCTAGACTGTGTCATTTTGTACTGCATGTCAAGAACTCCAATACGGACTCCACTGTACACACAAAATGCATAGCATACGTCCTCACAAGGAACCAAAGCACACGCACAGACAAGCATACCACAGCTGCTATGCTAAGTCAAAGCTCAAAGTGATCTTATCTGACTTCATCCCGTGAAGGCACACAATGCCAAGCTTGGTCTGAACTTTATGTACAGCAGACACCAGGGGTTTGGTCTGCCTAGCCTGCAACCTGACATATAGGCATTCCCCTAAGAAAATGACATCAGCAGTGATACGCACAAACGCTACATTTGGTGGGCAACCTAGAATGTACAGATGTCCACCTTTCACATCACATGTGACATGTATCGACCTCAAGGCTAAGATTGGAAGTCGCAGCCTGTAGCCCGGTGTTCCATGAGAGTCTTCATCTGGCATGCCAATGCGCATCGTCAAGCTTTCCAGCTCAGGTGCAATGTATTTGAGGAGACCACCTTCTTTTGGAACAGCCGAAGTGCTCATCCAGACTTGGATAGATTCGATGGGCCTCATGGCCAGAATACATGAGATGTCAGCACCTAGACCCATGCACTCAACAAACTTTGTTTGGCCAAAGCTTGCAGATGTTGCAATTGACAGACATCCTCTCACAACACCGTGGAATGGTGCACATAATGGCTCGCCATGCTTGTCTACTTCGAGCACTTTGAGCCCTGTCAAGCAGGCAAACATGGCAGAATCTGTCTGGGCTGTTGCTGCTGCAGTATCTGCAATATTGTCGCCCACAGGGGCAGGCATGCAGATTTTGCGCAAGACTGTCAGGCTTCCTGTTGTTAGGCAGGCTAGTCTTTCGTCAGGATCAAGAGTGCCTGCTGTGCAGTGCAGCTCAAGCTGTGNCGTTTGTGCCTTAACGCAAGCTTCAGAGCCTTTGGCAGCCGGCCATGGTGCAAGGCAACGGCGACGCCGGAAACAGAACTCGCCTGGGTAAGCTTCCGATCTGCCAGGTTTTACACTGTAGCGCCGGGTGGCAAATTGCATGACTTCCGCCCGCTGCATTACGGCTATCTTAGTAGAACAGTCGCCACCTGAGCATACAAGTGTTTCAACCGCGCTAGCGCAGTGACTCTTCATCCATAACCTCACGTGTTGCTTAATTGCACGTGCATTCACAGTCAATTTTAGCTGTAGCTATGCCCATGGTCACGCCTTCGCACCGTCAAAGAGTGGCGTCTCCAAGAAAACGCTGTCATCAATTTCAGAGTTGCACAGTGTTTTAGCGCAGTTTTCACCCGTAGTGTCTATATAGTGCGCACGTTGTCTAACGAGTAAGCTCAAGACAAGCGAGCATGCGTCGCCAAGGTGGTCGGATGAGTGAGTGACTTCTACGTGTCCAGCTTCGGAGCAATATGTACAAGCTGAATACCCACTTTGACACTCACGGTGCTCCCTGTCTGCAGCGTCCACGATGTCAATGAGCAACTTAGCAGAAGGGTTCATAAAGAACACTGAACAAACCTTTGGCGCACCGCATCCCACCCGAGAGAGAGTCACTAGCGCCAGGCGTATAGTTGTCAAGGTACATCACCATTCTGTACTGCCCATGCCTACACATGCTAACCACCATACCTGCCTCTGCAAACCTGCCCTCTGGAGAGAGTGACATGCATTGNTTATGGTGCAAATCAGTTGTGTATGTCTGTAATACGCAGTGACACGCAGTGCCAGCATCATGTCAGGACAGCCCATGTATGTGTTGCTCAATGTAGGCATGACCAGTGGTGCCCTGAAACAGCTGGTTGGAGTCCAGGATGTGATATTGAGAGAAGCAATGAAACGCTCTGTGCTTGAGGGCATTGAGATGGGCTGTGGGCTTGCGAGACAGGTGGGCACGCTCCTAGCTGGAGAGCACTTGGCCATGTGTTGGCAGTATTGTGCCAGTCCTGACCTATCCATCCCTCACAAGCTTGAGTCTTAAGACTGACAGAGGTCTACTGGCAATAGTATGTCAAGCGCTCCCCATGCTGCTCAGCGACATATTTCCAGTGAATGTGCAAAAGTGCCGCCATGACCTTCAAGCATGTGTAAGTGTCGTCTGTACTGAGCACACATCAAGGCCGCAATCAGAATCAAGACTGGTGATGCCAAGCTGACGGGCAGAGTTGAGTGTGTCACACGCTGTGTTTTTAGGGAGTCTCAATGCTGTGAAATGACAAACTTCACTCTTTGAAAGTTGCTATCTGACAGTAATGTTTGAAAACTCGGGTGCACACAAGTGCTCAGATCTGGGTATTGTTCTGATCAGCTTCAAACCCCTCATGGCCTCTTAGCATGCAATGACATACAATTCACAATCCTGTGCAGGAATGGCTTGAGGACCAGGAGCCAAGTACATTGCAGCAGCTGGGTGCCAAGCTTCGCACTGAAAAGGATCAGCGTACAACTGCAGAAGGCCAGCCACCCACAACAGCAAACGCTGAATGCATTCAACCTTTGCAATCACAGGGCAGCGGCGTAGGGTGTACTTTGCTGTGAGACCTGTAGCTGCTCTGCAGTGACATGTCTGCCTGCTTCACTTTGCTTTGTTTTGCAACAGGACCTTGGTTGCCTTGAGTGACAACCTTCAACACCAGCAGCGTTCAAACTCATGTTTGGCCAGGGATTGATGTTGTCATGAAGAGTAGAAATGCCACAACATTGCTACCATTGCTGTTGGCAGTTCCCAACTACTATCTACTGTGTTGTGCATCAAGCCAGTCATGTGCTCTGCAACAATGCTTTCTGCNTATCACACAATTCTTGCTGCAAGTGGTCAAGAAGCTATATAGCATGGTATTCCAGCTGCATCCTTCTCAATGGGAGGTCTAAATTCCTTGGTAGGGATAAGATTTGCAGTTGAAGTCCGTCTTCACAATAGCAAGATGGGCACACGCATGTATCCATATCTGAGAGTATCCAGGGAAAATGTACAAAGAGCAGCACAGCTGGCCGCCATTGCCACTGCTTGTGGACTCTCTTGTGTAGACCAGTGCAGTTGCAGTGGTATGCAGTCATGCTGTCTGACCTTATGTACCATGAACAACAGCAGCTGTGCTTCCAGGATGTTGTGTGAGGCAAGCAAAGCTGGGAAGGTTGTCCATGCTGGAAGAGGATCTTGCATGGACAAGATCCTCTTCCAGCAAAGCAGTGTTGATTGAACAACACAGGCAGCTGACCTCATTGATGGAAGCCATAAGGGTGCGGGTGCGCGCCCAGTCTTGTGCTGCAATGCGCTCCAGGGTGTNTACCGCAGGTTTGACAACTCCGTAGCCCCTGGCATACAGCTGCAGAAGTTGTTATCTGCGAGCGTCTGCACATGCTCAAGACTTTAGTTTGCAGCTGATAAACCAGGCATCTTGAGTATTCATGCAGTTTCAACCTGGGAACCTATACTCTGGTATTGGTCACATGCATTTATTTCTATGCCATAGCTGCATGCTTCAAACAACAGCACTGTAGACAGGTTAGTGACAGGCCAAATAGTCCTGAGCTGGACTGCTTCAGCACAGATTTGAAAGAAACAATGCTGCAGCAGGTCACATGACTGACCCCATAACACAGGTTGCCAAGTTGGTGGGTATGTTCTGCAGGAGCTTGGTGGCAACACAGCAGGAGGATACAGAGGCAGTGCTGACAGGGCAGCAAGCACGCAGGCCAGTAGCTTGGCTGCTGTTGCGCCCGCCTCGCACACACCATCNATGCAATTGTATGCTCTTGGTGGTGGAGGAGAGGGGCATGATGATGTGCGCATGAGCTATCAGCTATCAGGTGACAGAACACAAGCATGGGGACTGTGACTGAGCCATGTGGTCCTGCTCGAGCTTGACGAGACAAACAGTGAATGGTCAGACTTGCACAGTTCGCTGTGCCGTATTGACTAATGCAAGCAGATGGTGGACAGTGCCTACGCAGTGCCTATTGAGCAATGATACGTAGGCACACACAACAGGAGCATTGCCTATGGGCACAGATCAACATGCAAACTGACTCAAACTTGCAAAAACTGCCTATCCTTTATCTGCCATGCACTGACAATCTTGAATGTAGAGTTTTGAAGTATTTCAGGATTGACACACAGATCAGGCCAGGCGTGCCAACAAGACTAGTTGTACACATAGGGGGAGACCAAGTACTGTAAATGTAGAGTGCAACATTCACTGTGATCCAATGCAGATCCCCTCCTTGCTGCAGCACACACGCATCTGTGGCAATCATCAATGCCTTGTGGCTCATGACCATGAGTGCAGTAATGGGTGTGCCACCAGATGAACAACACTTCCCACAAGTTCATGAGACATGTACATGTTTCGCTGCGACAAGCCACGCGCCAAGCAGTGATACGCAGGGAAGGCCTCCAACAAGCCACAATCAGGACATGTGATGGAGCACCTGTTTGATGAGCAGGTGAAGAGCACTGGGGTCCCGCAGAATCATGCCAGCTTCTGCAATGACCTTGCTGCCTTCCCCGCGCTCCTGCCAGCTGGCGGGGCTGTCATGTGTTTCAAGAGCTTGCTGCTTCCTCTTCTTCCCCCTGCCTGCTACCTGCATGATATGCCATCATGGTTGACATCTACCACTTGAGTTCATGTGTGGTAGAATCAATTGTCTGGGAGCCTGATAAGAGCGCTGATGAATCATCAGCGCTTCCAGCATGTGTCAGCATGGCTGGATTGCATGCAAGGCAAGTGTTTGTTGTTCTGCCTTTCATGTGTGACAGCTATGCATGTGGAATGGTCTCAATACTTGGCAGCTGTTGTCTGAGAAACCTATTGCTTGTGTGTGACACGGCTTGCATCTTCTTCACCTACATGTTGATTGATGCGCAATATGAAGTATCACATAGGCTTACCCTATCAGACCCCAGATCCTGGAAAAACTTCTTGAGGGAAGCCATGTGGGCTGGCTTTAGAGCCCCTTGCTCCGGCGAGTCCTTGCTGTGTGCAATAGCTGCATCCAGAATCCAGGCAAGATCATGACATGGATCCTGCAACAAGACAGGAGACAGAGGTGCCTCTGCCAGACATGCCTGTCACATTGTTGAGGTGGTCAACATAGCTCACAGCAAATAATCCAGGCAAGATCTTGACATGGGTCCTGCAGAAAAAGACAAACAGGGCGCATACACCTTTGCCTACAAGGGTACTGGTAAGCCCATGTGGCAACCACAGATAGCAGTAAAGAGCTGTAGCTTTAGCAGGGGCCCATTATGCATGTCACGCGACTGGTGTTTTGTTTTGCAGTTCAGAAAGTTGTGCTAACACAGCAGCAGGTATGGTGGCACAGCTTGCACAGTTGGAGGCCTGCTTGCACAGATTGCCGCAGACGCATGCTGGTAGCTACCGGAGCTGCTTGTTACCCAGGATCCTTGAGCACGCAGCTCATGATGAGGGTTCACCGGGCAGTTGACATGCAGCATTTGCATGTAACGCACTACAAAGAAGAGGGCATGTACGTGACTGGGCGTGTTGCAACCCTGGAGGTGCAGTCCAGCACAGGCTCATCAGCGCCGAGGGGTATTAGTAAGAGTGATCAACCAGATAAGAGGCAGCTGTTTTATTCAAGTCCTTGCCTGATTTACTTTGTGCCTGTAACACCAGGGCTTGGTCAAAACGAGGCATGCGAATGTTCTGGGTTATCACATACCACATGTGCAAGCAGCAAGCTGTTTGCTCAGCGGTATCTGCAGGTGCCTGCCCAAGAAAATGGAGTTGTAAGATGGCCTCGATTGTAAGTGGTCGATACAGCACTCGAGCTGTTTGGTAGGCTGTGGCTATTGCATATGGATATGCTGGCTATGGCAGGTTTGACTGCATGCAGCTTGAGGTGTCGTGTTGTTGTCCAAGGGGTAATGTGGGCCTTTATGGTGACCTGTATGCAAGCCAACATGAATGGTTCGCCTGTGCTGGGCGGCGTCACGCAATGCAGTAAAATGCACTGATATGTAAAACGTTGCACACTGTTCATGNCGCAAGGTGACTGCTCTGAATGGGCAAAGCTTCTTCTTCAACCCCTACACAGGGCGTCTCAGCAGAACCGCATTCCTGGCTCCTCCTGCTGTGCCTGGAGGCATCCTATCTGATGAGGTGCTACTCTTGTCACTGCATGCTCCTACTGCACATCTTGTCATTGGATGGCTGAAGGTCTCTTCGATCAGAAAAGACTTTGCATACTAGGGCAATGACCAATCATTGGGCAGAACATGCCAGGGGGTGTTAGCATGCGTGAAGGGCTGCAACATAAATTTAGCAACTGGCGTTCAATTTTGCCCAATGCAGTTCTTGCAAAGGATTGGGAAATGTCTCAGTGTCATGGTGGCCTCAAACGGAGCACCATCAAGAGCAAAGCATATATTAGAGCTTGAAGTCTAGCGCCAACATGTTGCGTGTGTGCTGAGCACGTCTGGCGTTTGTGTGCTGCTTAGCAGTTTCAAGTGACACATCTTCTGCTGATCTGCCCTTTTTTGGCCTTGCACATAAGTGACCAATTTCCTGCAGATGGGGCTTGGTAAGACGGTGGAGCTTCTGGCATGTGTCCTGGCCAATCCTTTTGTGCCTGCCAAGCACGCCGTCACTTCATCCATGACTGCCGGCAGCAACAAGGTACACTGCAGAGTGGTTGCATTGCTGTGCATGCAGTCTTGCGCATTGCGCATGCTTCGGTCATTTCACTGACATAAGCTGATGCGATGCCACAACAGGTACAGTCAGTGACTGTACGATAGTCAACATGAAAGCAAACCTTGGTTGGGTGCAACATCACTCTGCCGCCTCGTGACCCCTCCGGAGGGTCGGGGGAGGCCTGGGGAGGATTGACTGCTTGCAACTAGATGCCCACTGGATATGGTGCTGTCAGATGAGCCTGTAAAGGACATCCTGTGCATTGCTGCTTGACTGCTTGCCGGCTGCATGCCTGCTGTCAAGCCATGCTCCCTCAGCATGACTGTCAAAACCTCCTTTTGAGGAGCTTTGAGCAGCTCAGACTCTCGGTGCAGGGATTGCAGTGCCGCCACTAGATGCAACTGCACTGTCTCATTGTGCACCTGCATNCTGCTAGCTCTGAATACTTACAATCAGACACTGAGTGGCACGCTAGGGGTGTGTACTGACACGGTAAATGCTGTAGACAAGGTTCCAACTTGATTACGCTGTGCATGACACACAGTTACCCAATACNAATACACTCATCCCTCCAATGTAGTCATTGAAGAGATCATGGATGCCCAGGTTGGCGATGCTCAGATCACTGCAATGTCTGCAGCCAAGGTGACATACCGCTGCATGACAACCCCAAACAGAGTGATGCCAAAGTAGGCTGCCAGAGGGATTTCAGGCAGGTCCCAGTAGTAGCGCTGAGGGAGGCGGGCTAAGACAGCTAGCCTGAGGGGTCCCATGATCTTAGCCAGCACTATGAGCCCAAAGAAAGGCACAGCCATGGCCCTCCTCACAGGCTGCACCACCTCTTTGGACCTCGCTATTGCCTGCTTGCCATCCAAACCTGCACAACTAATCTAAATCTGCTGATGACATTTCACAAGCCATGCAGGTTGCACATGGTTGTGCCACACGTTGTCTGCATGACCAGACAGACAAAACAAGGTGATTCGGGTTGCGCAGCCTTTTGTAAAACAGGACAGGACTTGATGAAGCGTGCTGCTGTAAACGTCGTGCGCAAGCATCATTGCTGACATAAGAGCAGTCGATCAGCAGCATGCCTGCAGGTGCTGCCTGTCAGCAAAATTGCTNACGTATTGTCACGTATTGCGTATTCGTATTACGTATTACGTATGGGGTAACTGAGGCATGATACCATGCGGGCTCTGCAGGTACCTAACTACAATGAAGAGGTCATATACATGACCGGACGTGTTGCAACACCCAATCAACCAACACAGCTGCTGTTGGAGGTGCGGTTCAGCAAAGGATCACCCACGCTGAAAGTTTTTGCCCGAAGTGAGCGTCCTGATGTAGGACAACTGTTGTTTGAGTCCTTGCCTGGTTTGTTGTCTGCTTAGGGAAGACTGCATTTAGGAATATGTGACATTCGTAACATTGTGTCAGGTGTGACAAGTGATAGTGTCTGATTGACAGTCTACAGCATTCTATTGTGCTAGATCTGGCAAGGGCTTTGTAGCCTCGTGAACACTAAGACTTTAAATGGAAAGGTGGTCTGTCAGGCTTGCCTGGGTCTTCTGCCAGGTCAGTGGACTAGAGACTGCCTGTCCCTAAGATATGTGGGAAGCAAGCCTTGCATGCTGCGCTGCATCTGCATGTCGCATGCTGCATGCCTTACTGTGGGTCCAATTAGGCATCACCGTAATACTCGCTTGCCAGCTTCAGTTGCAGCCTCCGAGCTTCGCACTGCTTCCACCTGGCGAAGCGAGTACGATTGCTGATCGCTTAGCTGAGCTAAGGTGTTTGTGCCACAGTATCTTCGTTGTGATATCACAAGTCACCAGTGCGACTGTAGAGGGGAAGCCTGCGCAGCTATAGCCTGTTACCGAGTTGCAGCAACNACTGACCTGGAGAAAGCCTTGCAGAACAAGACAGTTGCGTGTGACAGGGCTGAGCGGTCAGCAGCCAGGCGCTTGCAGCGACTCAGGGTGAGCCTCAAGTACATACTCACATCTGTTGTAGTATTCCCCATGCTTCCTGCACAACACACACACACACACACCACCCCTGAGACTGCAGAAGCAAGACTGCCTTCCTCTGACCTGCCTGAATATTGTGTCATCAACAGACGCATTTTGCGATGCTTGAGTGCATGAACATGTTGCCTCATGCTGCAAATTGTGTGACAGAGGTGTCAGGCAGACCAGGTGATTACTCTCAACCTGCAAAAGCACGGAATGACTGCCCATGTCTCAAAATCCAGAAAATGGTAATGCTTGATGTTCGTAAGGTGCTGAACAGTAGCTGTGCAGGTGTGTGTGCTGACATTGGGTGCACACACACTCATTCATGCAAAGTGCATTTGGCAGTATGAGAGGGAAGGGTCATGTGTAGTTGGCAATACTCAGAAGTGGCATTCAAGCATGTAAGGTGGCCCTGGTGAAGGCCTGTATGCATGAGCATTACTTGTCAGCTTACGTTAGCCAGTTCCACCATCCTGTAGACAGCCTTGTGTATCAAGGACCCCACGACTGCATCACATATGTGTGCCTTTGATGCCAAGCAACAAAGCATGGAGTACTGCGACCCGCAGCTCTGCAGTGTATGGTGCAGGTATTGGAGCAGGAGACACCAAGTGCTAAGCAGGATCGCAAGCAGGCTGTTGCAGGCATGGCACGCAAGCTGCAGCTGAAAGAGGAAGCCTACCTGGCCCTGCACCAGAAGTACCAGGGCGTGCTGGAGGCAAATGCCCAGCTGGAGGTGCAATGCAGCACGCTGCCTCCTCTGGCTCCGTGAACACTTTGCCCTTTGTACATGCCATTTGCTTGAGGTATTCGTCAACCTGGTCCAGGAAAGTATGTTAGCTGTCATACCTCCCCGCTTGTCCCATGCTAGTCTTTGGTGACTTGGCGAGCAGCTATCATAAACAACATTGTGCTGATGTGGTCCTGGTGAGTGTTGGGACCATAACATTCACTGTGCTCAACTGCAATGCTGGTCAAGCAATGTTGCCTGCTCAGAGTTACTCAGCGTTGGGCTGCGTATAGGTGGCACTGAGTAGATTGCTTCTCAAAGGCTCAGTTGTGGCCTGGCCATCCTTAGAGTCAGTGGGGTAGGCAAAGGACATGACAACCACGGTCTTANCCACGGGGCACCTGTGGGACCTGCGTGCTTTTTGGCTACAGAACACTGTCAACATGCATGGCTACGATGTCATCGAACCAAGCCATGCCTTCTTTGCGAAGAAGGCCTATGCTACAGTGAAAACCTGGTTCACTTACATGCTGCGGGGACCAACTCAGACAGGGCAGTCGCTGGGACAGGAAGACATCCATCAGCCGCTGCTGAATCCTGTACCTTACTTCTCCATGTTTCGTAAGTGCTGCTTCAAGCCACTCTGATCACTGGTGCACAGCAAGGCAGTCGCTGGTTATTGGTATGTGTAGCATTCATGGATGTGCCAGGGATGTGTAGTCCATAGAGTACATGCTAGTAAGTGTAATAAACGATGTTACTGGCTTGCTGTGAAGACAGCAAATCTTGTTTCAACATGATACTTGTAGCTCTATTGTCAGACCTGTGACCATCCATGCACAACCTATCTTTGTGCAGCACTGATCATCAAACACGCTTTACCAGACAACCATTACCCCTGAGCAGCGTGTGATGACTGCAGACTGGCAAGGGCAGACTTCTGTAGCCAGCAAGCTTGAATGCAGTCGCCCTGATGCAAGCACAGCTGCAGCAATGNTAGACTGAGATGCCCTCATTATACACTTGTGGCTGCCTCAAAATTTGCAGATCTGAGCACAGCCAAGCTGAAGTGCTGCGCTTGTGCAGTTGACGGTGCATGAGTCACTGATCTTCAGTGCCAGACTGCGGTTTGAGAAGCACGTGGAGCTGGAGACAGTTTATGCTTTCGTCCAAGAAGTCATGGAGTTGGTAGAACTTGAACCCCTGACCCGTTCCCTTGTGGGAAGGCCTGGCGTCGATGGCCTGTCTGTGGAGCAGCGAAAGAGGCTGACCATTGCTGTTGAGCTGGTTGCCAACCCCTCCATTGTCTTCATGGACGAGCCCACCTCAGGTAGACAGCAATTGCATTTCCCTTGTGTGACTGCTGCAGGCCGGTCATTCTTGTTTGTCAAGCTCTTCCAAGCTCATGTGGTGCCTTATTTGCTGTCAAGCTCACAGAGTTGGAGAGCATGAGCACTTTTTCACTTGTGCCCACCATACTGCATGATTGGTTTGCAGGCGCCATTGCTGCTGATCTGAAGTGCCGCGGGCGACATGCACACCCCTGCTGTGATGTGGTCAACTGTGGAGTCTGCTGTGCGCTTGCATTGACGGTCGGCACACATGTATCTCAACAGTCTGCTTACAGCACAATCCGACAAGGCATGGCTGTAGCACCAAGACATGGCACTAGCAATCAACACATGGTTGTCTGCAGGTCTTGATGCACGTGCAGCTGCCATTGTCATGCGTACTGTGCGTAACACAGTCAACACCGGCCGCACAGTGGTGTGTACTATTCACCAGCCCAGCATTGACATCTTTGAGGCCTTTGATGACCTGCTGCTCATGAAGTCTGGAGGGTATGTGACCTACCATGGTAACCTTGGCAAGCGCTCCTGCAAGCTGGTTGAGTACTTTGAGGTGAGCTGCTGATGACATCTAGCAGTGCGAACAGGGTGCAAAAGCTCTGTGGCAGCTGTTCAAGTTTGACTTGTGCAGAATGATTGCAACTTGTGTAAGCACTGCCAGATGTGCCCAATTGCACCCCTCCCACGGACAAGTTTGTATGCGCCACAGATGAATTGCAGCACCTGTGTACTTGAATGCTGATTTCAGATGATATCTGCTGACTTGGTTGAACTGTGACTCCACAAGTTGCAAAATCATGGTCTGCAGGTGCTTTGTATGCANTACACTGCTATACTGGTACGCACCTGCTGTTACATATTGCATGTACAACTTGCTGCACCCAAGGGGGGCGAGTGAAGATCAAACACAGTGCTGACCTACCTTACAGTCTGTGAAGCATTGTTGCTCGCCTCACTGGCTGCACCAGAATTGCTGAGCAGGCCAGCTCTGGCAGCTTCTCGGTGCTGCGCCCTCTGCTGCAGCTCCTGCTGGAAAGCCNGCGGTGGTGTATGCACGCAACGCTACTGCTAAGAAGGCTTTGCAAACGGAGTGTACCGAACAACCGGACCACAGCTGTGAAAATGTGACAGGTGGCGGCACGTGCACTACACCGCGGGTTCGGGTTGTGTGTGAAACCAGGCCAGGTAGCTCTGAATGCGTTCATGACTAGCTGCCCGCAACTGCGTGTGACAGTGCAACTTGCATAGCTGCAGCGTATGCCATGCGACAAGACCGGTCAGTAAGCAGCTCCCTGGGAGCTGCATGCGACATATGGCCTGTGAACATGAAGGCAAATGACAGAATTTCAATGCTGNTGCCCTCTTTCTGACCCAGACCTTTGTGTGTGCTGGTGGGAGGCTACAGGCATAGGACCTGCATCTTGATCTGCCNACAATCAAAAGTAGCATTGTTCAACATGGCATGCTAGCTTATAGAAGTGAAAGACAGTCACCTGCCCACGATAGCTTGATGTTATAATGTATGTCGTACGCCCCTAGATGGAGCATATCTGCCCCAAAATTGGGACCCCGTGGGTATGAGGTGGGTATGAGACCCCCAGCATTGTCCATGCCGGACATGGCACTGTAAGGCACGTAGCCAAGACAGAACAAACAATTGTCAGTACAGACTCAGAAATGGGTACTGCTTTTGTGGGTACACTATTTGCCTGGCACCGTAACATTGTGCTGCATGCAGGCTAGCATCGTGGACGTGCTGCAAAGCGATCTGGCCAAAATAGAGTCCCTGGTGAAAGATGCCATGCGCCAGCTCAGCACATCTGTGACTAACGCCAGTGTGCGCCCCCTGGATGCTTGTGAGGTGATGGAAGCCATGAACAGGCATCACCTGCAAGACTTGATACCGCGGCTGGAGCGTGCTGATAGCTCCTTTGAGGCGCTGTGTTTGCACTGCTTAGACTGCAAGGTAGGAACACTGCACAAATTCAAAAAGTTGCAGCTCATCGTGCACATTCAGGACTATGGGACCCCAGGCCAATGCTTTGTAGTGTCTGGCGACATGCTGCATGCAACTTGAACAAGCTGGATGTTTGTCNCCATGCGCAGGTGTACAAGGCTCAAATGGGCAGTCTGGATGTGGCTATCAAGACAATCAACAGGCAACATGTCAATCCGCAGCTGACCTCTCAGCAGGCCCTACAAGTCATGCAGCAGGTGACAACTCTACAGAGTTTGTGCTTGCCACACTTTGTGCTTGCCACGTTTTCAACTGAAGAATGAGCCGTAACGGCATTAGCACATGTGGNAAGTGCCCAAGATTGTGTGTGCACCCACTGAGCGCTGTCTGTGACAACAGAACACCTGTAGTCCTGGTCTCATTGCAGTGCAGTGCGTTGCACACCCAGCAGCAGCCAGTTGTGGTCAGGGTGTCCTCAGATCTGCATTCGTTGCTGCAAGCTGCGTAATGAGCTGTGTAGTGGCNCACTGCTTGCTTGACATATGCACCTTGAGCGTGCTGAAGACATCCAGAGCCAGAGTGTAGTCCCCAGATCTGATGCATGTGTTGATGAGGGCCGTATAGGTGTGGATGTTGGGCATGATGCCTCTACTCCGCATGTCTGCTACGAGCGTCAGAGCCTTGCCTATCTCCTGACGCTGTCCACACAGACTGATGACTGCAACACACTGCCTTGATTAGCTATGTGGCGTCATGCTGACGTGCCTTTCAGGTCGCAATGAGTATGCTTGTAAGGGACTTGCACATGCTGCTGCAACCTCATGCTCTGACTTGGCTGCAACCAGCTGGAAACGCAGTGCACATAGCGCAGTGAGCACTTAGAGGTGATGATCATTGTGCTAGTGCCTTTGCCCTGTCAAAGTCCGATGTTGACCTCTCGATCATTTGACCAGCTGTCACAGTGTGCATGGCGCTGCACAAACTGTAACGATCCTCACCAGTGGTGTATGTGAATACATCACACAGCCTGGAAAGCTCATGCCCTGTAGGCAGGCTCTGCAACCAGTCAAAGATCCCAACTGCATGGTGAGGCAACCCGATCTTTGACAGTTCCTTCAGCAGCGCTGCGCAGGCACGGGAGTCCAAGCTGCCCAGCCCTGGGGCAACTGCTGCAACAGCTGAGGCGCCTGNGCCGGCTGTCTCTCTGCTTCCGGGTGACATTGGGAGTGAAGCGGCCCTTGCCAATGGGCTTGCTCTTGATGGGCGCCTCCCCGCTCAGGATGCGGTTCAGCCCAGCGTTCACAATCTCCTTGTCTGTCCTGGCAGTAGTACTTGCAGATGCTGGCGGTGCTGATGCAGGAGCGGCCTTCTGTGCGGGCACTGTAGGTGCTGAAGCAGGAGCTGCCTGCTGGGTAGGTGGGACTCCCACCTGCCGTGCACGCTTGCTTCCACTCCTCTTCACAGCATGCCGTATGCGCACACGCTTTGCTGATGGGCTCTGTGTTATGCTTCTGTCCTCATCAGTGTGTGCAGTGTGTGCAGGGCCCCCTTCTGGGTCTTCGCGCTCATCTGCAGCATCAGCGATGCGTTTTNACGGTCAAAGCCTGGTCACGTGACAGCTCGTACGACAGAAGTACGAAGTGCTCGCGAGCCCGATCACGATCAATGACAAAATTTACCACGTGGGGTAAGTGGACAGGGTGGTACAGCAAGGGGCCAACTGAACGACCTGCAAAGGAGAGCAGGGGAGTGTTGAACTGGGCACATACTGAAGCTCAGCCCGAAGTGCTGTCAAGCCCTGGAGCGCAGGACGTTATATTTAAGGATCAGGTCTACTGCGAACGGCCTCGTTGTAGGTTCCGCAGCACTTCGGCTTCCCGCCTGCGCGTTACACACCTGGCTACCTTGTTCCTTGCTCCTGAGGCTCGTTTCTACCTCTTCACGTGGCAGACTGTAATGTTGTAAGGCGAGCGGGTACCTTAGGCGAGATTTGGGGGTTCGGTGCACGTACGGTCACAAAGTAGCCAAAGCAGCTCAGGACAGCTCAACGCAAGGCGACAAGCCAACCTGCTGACTGTCAACGGGTAATTTTCATCTTCCTCATTGAGCTTTCTCCAACGAAAGATTGCGGGTGCAAGCCCACTCGAAGGTGTACGTTGTCGTACAAGTGCACGACACGTCACTTGTCTAAGGGTTTCTCAGCTGTGCATAGGAGAGAGCGTTGAGCAGACCACCCATAGACAGCCTTCGCGAAGTCGAATGCAGCAGGATAAACTCGAATAGCTTCAGTCCAGGCGCGCAGACCGTGCCGAGCTCAACACATTGGTTACGGCAAGCAAATAAATGCCGTTCATGCAGGTATGAACGGCATACATTGTTCTGCATTGATAGTCAACCACATTAGCAACGGTCGTGGTGTTGATGCAGGCTCATGCTTACAGTCTGAGCTTGTTTGTGTGTTGCAGGCCAGCAGTGCTCTTTGGTTTTGCCTAATGTGCACAGTCCCTTGCCATTTGGCATTCCCAGCAGAAGATGGTGAGCTCATTCATGATATGAACTATGTATCAGCACCTGCTGCGCTTCAACTTACAGGTTTCATACTTCAGCTGCACTGTTCTTGTCTTGCAGTCGAGTGCCTGCAGGCCTTCAAGGCAGCTATAGACAATGNGAACAGCATTGGATTGTCAAGAAACTGTGTTACAATTCAACCCGTCCATGGCCCAGTGTACAAAAAATGAATGCACGCATGTGTTGGTGTCTTCAGACTGCTTACTTTTGATTGTAACCCCTGTGTCTGTCGACAATGCCACAGGCAAGACAGCCGCTGCCTTATTCAGCAGAACAAAGTCAGTGCAATGACTCTGCGCAACACGCTTTTTAGCCGTGAGACATCGCTGTTTCCTCAAACTGTCACAGTGCCTGTCCAGTTGAGACTGCTTTACTGCATTGTCGGAAAACACTGCAATCCTCTGTGCCAGTGGTGCAGGCACGCCAATCACTCTGTCAAAAACCTGAACGCAGGGGTACTGGGCGTACAAGTTTGACCTGTTGGGTTCAGTGTGTAGAGCTTGCTAGGTCGACAACAGGTCAGGCAAAGTCACAGATGGGACAGCAATGTTCTGACCCCAAGAGCAGAAATCGTACCCGTACTTTGACGACCGTTCGCCTGTCTGACGAAGTCGGCCGCGGTATCACGTCAGCCACACTTGTCTGGCTGTGTGCTCTCGGACAGATTTGCCTCAACAGCACAGCAGCTTCGGCCATAAGACTTGAGTATGTGGCATCCTGGCAATCAGCTGTCATGGTCGACACGTAGCCGACGGGAGTGTCGAGCTCGAACGTGGGCAACTGTATTCAAGGCGCGATGCCATTTGTGGGCAGTCGAGTCACGTCACCCAACAGTCATAATACGCGTGTTGATCTTTCAAGCTAATTACCGGCCGTGTCCATGACAACATACTGACAACATAATGTCACCATGTATAGGACACTGGTAATGTGACATCTACACAAGTGCTTATTTGCTTAAGATACAGTCTCAAAGAGAGACTCGATAATGTCCATGCAGACTTGCCATGCTCAACTTCCTATGTGCTCTGCTTGATCGTGTTGAACTTTATGGACATTCTACGTTAGAGCTGGGGTAACCACAGAGGTGTGAGACGTCCCCTTTGATTCCCTGCAGCACAACAGCTGGACTTTGTTTGCAGGTTTAACTGACTGCATCAGCAACACTGCGGTCCCTAAACAACTTGTCTATCCTCTGCTCATCGCCAGTAAGCCAGTAAGAGTGGCAGATTTTACTTCTTGTACCATGAATTTTTTATGTACAGTAATACGTACAGTTGTCTACTGATTACTCTGCCCTGCAAGCTGCATGTGAGTCAGCAATCAACATCTGCCTGGGAGGTATGTCAAGCAATGTACGCAATGATTTCTTGAGGGGAGATATTGAAATCACCCTAAGATACCTATGCTAACTTCAAGTCATCACTGCATGAACCGACACTACTTGCACTACCCAGAAGGTGATGTCAGGCATCATCAACATGATCTGCATGAGTGATGCTCCATAGTAACACCTGCACTTGCCTTCACCAATGTGTTTCTGAGTACATGACAAACAGTGGGCTCCCCTAACAACCTACACGGTAATGAAAGAGAGGGAGAAAGGGACAGTCATGTGACATCGAGGCAATATGAGTCTGTGTACTTGACAGCAGCAAGGGTCCAAGTCAAGCCGTTGTCAAGCATGACATAGAACAAGACATAACACACCTCAGACGCAGCTCAAACCATTTGCGTGNTGGCCACAAAGGTTTTCTTGCACACAAGGGCATGCCAAATGTACCTCAGCATCTGTGTACTGTACATCATTTGCTGTTGGTGTGCCATGAGCTTGCAGGAGAGTCCCAGACGCTGGGTTGGTATGGTCTGACATGGCTATGCTGACTGCTGCTGAGGCAAGCTGCTTCACGCCTGACTGCCAGTGAGGCGAGCTGCTTCACGCCTGAGCTCCCGCACAACAGCAGCAAGCGCCTGCAAACCAGACTGTGACTATTCAGGACGAAGTGTACACCACCTGAACGCTTGAAAGCATAAAGGCCTTCTGATTCACCTCAGGGTTAACCCCAGTCTCGCATAGTGCAATTAGTATACTCAAGGTTTCCTTATCAAGGCCTGTGTCAAGTATGTTTGCAATCTTGTACACGGTATCCAACGCTTGTTGAGCTTCCGCGTTCTTCACGTATTCCATGCGTGACGCTAGATCGTAAAGGCCGTGATGGTCAGCATGTCAAACGACTTGCTTCGCTGTGTATGTCTGGTTGCCCACAGCCCGCATGTGTTCACCTACCTGGTTGGCAATTAAGGCTCCGACGAGCGCTATGTGCGCGACCGACCTTCGGCGTTCACAACAGCGGGCAGTCGAGCCAGGCAGACTAAGACGAAGGAGGGCATGCTGCGTGCTGCGCCCTACCGGAAGCACACCGAATCTGATCGTCTTTGCCTCGCGACATCCGCTGCGACACAGCACAGGCGGAACATGCGCAAGGATGGCGTCTTGCAACTNCTGTTCCAGGCAAGTTTAGGATGTCACAGTTGCATCAGCATGATGTTGAGTGTAGTGCAAGCCCACAAGCATACACTGCAGACTGCTCTGATAGGCAAATGAACCTGCAACAGCAAATGCATGCTTGACTGCACATCGGCATTCACATCGAGGCAATACCTGCGTGCTGCAATGTCTGCAGCTGTATGCTGTAACCTGTAGTAATCTTTGCCAGAGAAACAGCATATCATTGTAAGGGAGTACTGAATGTGCCAAGGCTGCAATGTCAAGTCCTGCTGTTCAGTTGTGTCTGGTGTCAGGCTGCCTGCATCAACCTCTCAATCTCAACAATCTCTCAAACCTGCTGTAGTCCAGCATTTTCAGTCATGCCCCTCGAGCTGTTAGCAGCAGCCGAGCTGCTGGAACAACATGCACCTTCTTCTAGACCGGTACTGAGGACTGAGATGTCTACATCCTGTAAGACTTGTCAGCTAGAACCCAAACTGAAAACCAAGAGGTCAACTTGCAGTAAGGCTTCTCAGCTAAGACCTGAACACAGAGGTGTACATCCTGTAAGATCTCTCAGCTGGACCTGTACTGCGGACTGAGATCTCTCCATCCTATAAGATCTGTCAGCTGAGATGCTTGCCTGGTCTAGTGGGGGCCCGGCATGGTGGCCTTCCTTCTTGGCCTTGCCCTGAGCCTGCAACTCCCGAATCATGACAGCCTGCCTGGCAAGATCAGCATTGGCCNGAGTTTGTGTCAGCCAAGTATGGGGACCATTCTGCCTGGGATGTGGACACCATTGTGCAGATNATTCAAACAATGGGGCTAATTCTTAGCCCCAAATGAATGCGGCACCCGCCTTCTGATGCACGACAAACACCTTCACAACCCACCAATGCTCATGACCAGCAGCAATCAGCATAATACTGGCGCAATCTTGAGTGACGCATAACACACAAACATAGTCTGGACCTTCACGGTCACAACCACTGTTGTTGACGAGTGCGCAAGAGGAAACAAACAGAAACAGCTGCCAGAGTGACCGAACAGTAGGCTATTGACCACAGCAAATCAACACTGCAATTAAACAGACAGTCACGTCAAAGCTGTCAATGCTGCTTGTGCGGCTTGTTGTTGTTGCAACTCAATCTGTGAAAGTCCTTGCACCTCAACCTGTGAAGCAGGCAGCACTGGTTGCCCTTGCTGCTGCTGCTCTTGTTGCTGCTGTGTGACTTCTTGCAGACTTGGCAGCACTGCATGATCCTGCGCTTGCTGCGGCAGGTGTATCAGTGAGTCCTGACTTCCCTGATCCGTATCGTCCACAATGCTGTCATGTCCATGATCTGGCACAGTGTCATCTAACACTTGCCCGACAGCGCTGCCGCCTTGTGCACTATCCCTTACTCGGTTCTGCTGTTCCTGTATCTGTTCTGACAGCTTCTGTGCAGCAGACTTCTCAGCCANTGCTGGCGCACCCAGAATGGAAATGCTGTGCCGACTTGGACAACCCCAACCTGTCATGCCAAAATTCATGCTGTCTAGGTCTGATGCACACAGTGTGCGATGGAAAGGGTATACATACATCAGATCACAGTGGGGAAGGTAGCCTGAAGAACAGGATCTCAAGACTGCTGTACGATGCAGTCATAGGTGAGATGTGCTGACAGGCTCCCAGCCAGTGATAGGTTTCTGAGCTGCAAAGTCTGACAGTCGCCCAAAGATAGGAGACATGAGAGCTGGTGGCAATCCAGCTGCAAACGCAGGTCTGTGACACAAGAACAGAGGCTCCCCTGACAGCTCTGCTCCTGATTGAGACAACCGCTGCAATTTGGGCCAAGTTTTAACATCCAGTGAGGAGGGCGCATGACTTTTGAGCCGCTTCACTCTGTCTGCCTGGACAGAGACTTCCCCTGCAGCATCAAAGTGCATCAGTGCAGCTGTAGAGATTGCCATGCTTGTATGTGCAATGAGGACACTGTGTAAACCTAGTCATGCACCATCATTGTGGTGCAAAACCTGACCGCTGTGCAGACAACACACTGAAGGCTANAGGCGGCGGCAGGGTTTTGTCCAGCTTGTCCTCCCAGGCCTCTTCTGCATCATCCCCCAATCCTGCCAAGTTGTGCAGATCTCCCAGAGCGCCTGTGTCGTCATCCCCTGAGGAGTGACTCATGCCAGGAGCACTGCTTGTAGCGCACTCCTGCAGCTGGCCTCCTGGCATTCTGCATAGCCAGGTTTGCCTCTCAGTCAAACAGCGTCCCTGGCACATCTTTGTCGCCTTGCACTCACTTGCAACTGTTGGCAATGCCATGTTACTAAGAGGCGAGGTGCTGTGCAACATTGTGTGCATGGCGCTTGTTGCTGAAACACTCGCAACTATCGCATGGAGTCTGCACAATGCAAACTCAAATGGGTCATGCTATTACCTGATGCTGCTGCCAGCTACATCTGGCACTACTTGGGATACTGAGGGCACAGCCATGTTCTGTAGGGCTGAGACATTTGCAGTGCCTAAGAGCTGCGCCAGCTGACGCAACTGATGCTGCTGCAGTCCTAAAGGTGGCTGCTGAGTGGCCGCTGCGGGAGTGAAGCCGGACAGAGGGGAGGGTGCTGGGTTTGCTGCATCTGAGGCACCTGAAGTTTAGCCAAATGTAAATTGTCCATATTTCACGCAACAAAGAACTGATCCCCACATGGTTGTACATGATTGTACAGGCTCAAGCACAGGCTTGTTCCTGGAAGGCTATGCATGCATGCTTTTCAAATGCATCAGCCTTGCAAGGGCAACTGACAATGACAAATCCCAGTAACTAGTTGCTATGGCCTCTGCAGACCTTGGCGAAACAATTCCATGATTACACATGTGCACGTAGTCATGCATGCACACCTATGTGCACATAGGGTTGGTTCACCCAAGTGTGGATGCTCTATACCTTGCAGCATCAAGCTTGNGCAAAAGCTTGAGCCATCATACATGCCGTCATGCTGGGACTTGTTCCAACACAACATGGCCAGGCTGCAGACAGCTACACACAGTCTACATACCACAATTCTTCACGCACAGACGGCTTCCCTCAGCACACAGTGCAAAGCGCACAGCTGCTGGCATGCTGTTGTCAGCCGCAACAGATTGTCTGCCATTGTCGGATATGACCCTGAAGATATGACATGTTGCTTGCAGGGCTTCCCAAACGCTATCAACCAGCCAGCATTTCCTTCAGTGGTCTTGAGACCAGGAGAGAAATATAGACATGAGACTCACTATGCCTTCACCAATTGAGCCCAACAGTCCATAAAGCCCATGCATGCATATCTTGCAGCCATGCCTAAGATCCACGCTTTGTCAAAGAAAGTTTGACCACTCTGCGATAGAGGCAAGGGTGTCAGTGATAGCGGGGTGAGTGTAGTTGCTACCTGCCAGGCCAGTGTCCCAAGTATTAGTAGTTCCTGAAGTAGTTGTCAGCATGCATTATCATTGCAGCTTTCATCACAATGCGTAGCCATCATAGCATGCCTTGTGAGTGCAACTTGTAGGATACTATTGGAATGAACTCAGTAGCAGTCCAATGCAGCTGCCATTGATCAATGTTGCAGCAAGGCCACGTTAGTTTGATACTGTACTTGAGCTGCTCGTGGCTCATACGTTCTGTCATGAAGCATGATGCCAGATTACAAGTCTTACCTTGTGAGCAACGTAGCTGCACAACCCACGTCCGCTGCATGATTACAAACTTGCGCCCTGAGCATGATTACAAATATGCTATGGTACAGGGGAACACCATCACTCACCTGATGTGTGCTGTTGTTGTTTGACAAATCCATATGCATACAACGACCTACATGTGCGACAGGCTATATATAGCCCAACAAATTACAGGCAACAGGCAAGCTAGCCCAAGCCATGGGATGAATGAGTTTCCCCAAAACGAACGGTTGCTGCTTCAATGCCTGATACTGAACATGGTGTCCTGCAAAGTCAGCACCTATCTCCCAAGTAACNAAGACAGCCTGACACTGCTGACATCCACAATCCCAATGACTTGACAGCTCAGGCAGGTGACATTAGCAGCGGTGAAATGGATGACAACATAGCAGCTGGTGACCATCACCAGGATGCCATTACGGCAAGCATACAAGGAAGTGGCTCACAGATGGGACGAGGTTTCTTGCTGTCGGCAAAGTTGTGGGAGGAGATCCTGCAGACTGTGGCTGTCCAGAAATGAGGAGGAACAGAACTCCCCAGCATCCCAAATTTAGTTGCTGAGTTCGTGTTTACACAATTGTAGCTAGCTGCTTCAGGCTATACATGTCAGGAGTGCGGCAGTGAATGCTGACATGCATTAGCACACCTAGCTGCATGCTCCACCAGTCTGCAGACTTGGAATGGTAATGTGTTGTGGGGCTGAGGCTGTTGGCAAGGCAAGCATCTGTGCATGTACAGTACGTCAGAGGTGTGTCTTGTAGAAGGGCAAGACCATGCAGCTGAGTACAGCTGCAAAGTTACAATTTGAAGCAGATGCAGGAAGTATGTCGTCTGTTAGCTGGGGCCAGAAATTGGCTGGCGGGTATGAGCAATGATGGATCACTGATTGAACCTACATTTTGCACCTACAAGACACAGCAAGGGCTTTGCAATGCCATTTTAGCGGTGAATTCACTGGTTTGCCAGCTGACGCAATGTTCTGTTGAGGCATTGGATTGTTGCTTTAGTGAGCTCAGCTTCAGCAGGGTTTGCATCACGGACTAAATTAGCTGCAGGCCACCAGCTAGTTGCCTAACAGCACAGTCACCTTATTTTGACGGNTGGACAGGAGGTCAATGCTGATCAGCATGCAGCAGCACACACAGAGGTTGGACTTGTACACCAGACAGCCACAGAGACCAGGCCTGTTCCATTGTCCTCTTCAGCTGAGCAAGCTGTACCTGTTGAGGACAGCTCAGTGTACTCTGCGGCAGCTCCAGAGGATCAGTCTCCGCATCAAGCAGCTGCAGGCAACAGGTTTGCGGACACAAGCACTGTAAACAAGGCAGCAGCAGACGAAGCAGCAGAGGACAAGCATGCACCCGCAACAGCTAAAGCACTGGGATATGCAGATGGCCATGCTATGCCCTCGCCAGTGGCACCCAGACAGCGTACTGCTTTATCGGGTGAGGAAGAAGCACCCTCAAGCCCCATCTTTGGAGTTGCAACCTCAAGTGCACTCAACAGCCCAGACTCTGCAATGAGCCGTTCCAGCAGTAGAGATTGGCTGGGCGGCATCTTCTCTGGCAGAAACACTGGCAGAAACACAGGCAAGAACTCAAGCAGGAACTCAGTCAAGAATGGAAGCAAGGGGGCAGTGAGCCCTACACGACTGTTTGAGGGGTTGACCAGGGCAACCTCAGACCCGGAAGATCTGTTTGGCGGTTGGCATGGACCTAAGCGACAGACCAATGTGACTTGATGGCAGTATGTGTGTCACTCTGCGCCATTGTNATGTAGTGCTTGCACCTGATTGGGGTGCAGTACTTCTAGACTGCAGGGTGATTGCCCACATGAAATGGGCAGTCTCTGCCTGTGTAGCAGGCTGCATACGAGCTGCCAACCCGGTGCCTGTTGCAGAACCACCTACTGCTGCAGTGGTGGGCATTGCCTGTGNCCACACCTTTGCCTGACCAAACTACCCAGGACGAATCCTCCCAGGGCGCCAGCAGCTATCTCCGTCATCGGAAGCTTACCCAGCTCTGCAAATCGGCACACGGTTCTGCCATAACGTATGCTATCTCCAGCTGTGTCATCCCTTTCTACGCTGCTGCGTTACCGCACTCGACAGCTAACTTGACTTTGTCCGCTGTACCTGTGGTGCAGTATTGTATCGCCCGTGCGTCATCTGGCGTGGCCTGATAGTTGTGACGCTTGGCTGTGGCAGCTAGTTCCTGCAAGAAGAGGTGTAAGCTTGTGAGCCGTAAGAGAACAACACATATATATGCATGCATTTATCTTTGGCCCCATGAGCACCTGAAAAATGCCGCTCGCACTGTCTATTTGAGCCTTGCGATGTTCTAGGACGCCTTTATAGTCAAACATTTTGGTATACGCGAACAAATGGCTGGTCAACTTGCCGCTGATCGCAGTCATGCAGCGAGAGGGCGTTACGGCTTGTACGACATGGGCGTTACGGGCGGGCGGGCGGGTGAGTTACCAAGTCCAGGCTTAGCTGCTCGAGGCTCTGCAGGCACTGTCAAGACACGCAGGTCGCGTGTCAAGCTCTAAACAGCTACCGCGCAAAGCTGACTTTGTCAGCAGTCGGCGTTAAGCTTTGGGCGACAGGAGCCTGGAAACTTATTGCCCTGACCTCTTTCAAGCGCACTCACAGACCCGCTTTCACTAGCCGTGAAACCGAGAAGGAGCTTTGTCTGATCGCTTGTCATGCCCGCATTGCCCGTTGCCAATGAAGGGGTGAGTCACGTATGCACGGCTTTCAACCGCAAACTGCCGGCCCTCCATCACACAAGCGCAAGCTTCGAGGTTGACATAGGCGGTCTTGTCAGCAGCCATGTTGGCATGACATCCCCGCCATGCGCTACAACTTGATACTCACGTCCTCCGGTACTAACCACGCGCAGTCTGGCACAGGCGAGCGCTGGAGGCGACACTGGCAAATTCACATATGTCATACTGCCTGGCAACGNAGTGTGAGCTCTGTCTTCCCTCAACGTGCATTGTCACATTGCAGAAAGCGCTGGATGAAAAGGCAAAGGCTTTTGACAAGATCATAAAGATAGGACGTACACACACGCAAGATGCTACACCTCTGACGCTTGGGCAGGAGTTCAGTGGCTACACCACTCAGGTTGAATATGGCATTGAGAGGGTGAAGGCAGCATTGCCTCGCCTGTACCAGCTAGCCCAGGGTGGAACTGCTGTTGGCACTGGTAAGCAAAATATAACGTGTCACAGACAGCATCGCGGCAGGCCAATCAGGACTGGCCTAATTCAGCCATGCAAACGCAGCTGCGACAGCTGCATACATACCTGAATAGCTGTGTCGTGTGCCTTGCGCCAGACTTGCAGTTGACTGTAAGAGCGTACTGACAAAAGCTGCTACGCCCTTTGCTGCCTGCGCATTGTAGAGAAGACAGTCAGACTGATGTAGCAGTACAGCAGGTTTTCTGACGNCCAACCGCAATGGTGTACTGCAACAGCACGTGGGTGCAAGTAGCACTTTCTTGACAGTTCAGGCAGCTGACATCAGCAATGCTGGTGTCTGTGCAGCTGATGCTAACATGNGTGCACCACAATCTCCTCCAGCTGCAGGGCATTGTCCTCGGCCATGGAGCGGTGGGGCCAGGGCTCCTCACTCACCGGCCGCTTCGTGGTCCACCTCCTCAGCATGGCATAAAACACCAGAGGCACCACATACCAGGCTATGACCACATCCACGGTGTAGTGCTTGCGAGAGGCCACAATCAGTACTGAGAGGGTGGCCACCATACACCAGGCCACCACCTGCATATCCCATTGCAAGCTTTGTGTCGAGAAGCTCTGAGAAGCCAATTCTTGGTGTGAAGGGCGCTAAACCAGTTTGCAGAACTCTTGGGAAGCTTTCACATCGCTCAGAGCATCAAGCAAAATGACTGTGATTCAAACTCTAAATCATGTGTCTCCCTGCCATATGGGCTTGTCATTGCTTATCCAGCCTGCTTTGCTGGTTGTAGCTGACTTGGCAAAAGATTGATCTGAGCGTTGACTTGCTAGCTGTCTGAGACTGACTTTCTTCCAGCTTTGTGAGGTAGCTGCATGCCTGTTCTCAGTGTTATGACGTAGGCACATCAAGCCTGACTGCCACGTATATCACTTCCACAGTGACTTATAAAAGCAAAACCTCAACCTATGTTGTCGCGGAAAAAGCATAGTCTAACCCGCTGAAAATTTGGCAGACAGAAAGGTAGGGATTGCTGACAGTGCCATAGGCAAAGGCACCAATGGAGCATGTCCAATGCAAGTATGCAGACAGTGCATGCAAGTATCAGCAGAGTCAAGCGTTGACACATGGCGTGTTACACAATTTGAGGTGCACACACTTGCATGGGTGCCATGCTTGAAATGCAATGGGAGCGTACAAGGAGCCTCCGCATGCACATTGATGCCTGACCTTGGTGAAGAGGACTGCTCCGTACTCAGTGTACGTCAACACGCCAACCAGCGCAAATGTTGTGTGAGAACTGAATATGAGGTCTCCGCAGCCATGTGTGGTCTGTAACACATCAAACTCGAGGTGATCATCACAAAATGCAAATCACGGGATGACAAGCAGACATGAACACCATCATAGCAGTGAATGCATTGAATTCAACATGAGTGACGGCTGCATGAGGTGTGTGTATGTCTTGAATGTTCAGCCGTGCACAGTTTCTGCACCAGGAGCTTTTTTATGACAGCACTCATCAAAAGTTATGCATGAAAGGACACTGGTGTGATTGCTGTTGCTGCAGCCCGACAAAGCAGTGCTGACTGAAGTGCATGATGCTGCTGCATCCACCTGGCACTGCCTGTTGTGAAGACAAAGATGCCAAAGTAATAGGCACAGCATGTGCATCAGAAATCGAGCTGTGACAGCTGTGANTCAAATGGTGTGTGATCTCGTCGTCCTACCAAGGCCTTTGCGTTTTTGCAGAGATTTGATGCGTCTAAGGCTGCGCCGTCCCTGGTCANCAACACAAGCATTGGCACTGGTAATTGTAGTCATAACATGCGCCATGCAGTAATTTACTGATTGACTTGTTGGCAGTGAATGCACACCGTATGTTGAAGAGATTTCTGTTCTTGCTTGACAGCTTGTTGCTGTGCTGCAGTGTGCAAGGCNTCAGTCATCCAAGCTGTACACGGACTACTTTTGCATGTTTGATAATATGCGAAGTCATATAGAGTCTGGCTGCATGTGAGCTGTGGTGTTGCCTGGTCTGCAGCGCAAGCTTCTAAGTNGCTAACAACACCGCAGGCCAACTCAGCAGCACGATCAGAAAACGATGCCTCCGCTGTATTGAGTATGGCCTACGCTCCTCTCCGTTGCCCGACGCTGCCGCTCAGGACTTCCGTGGCTTGCTGTGCCAGTCAACCATGGGCAAAGACAACTGGCAAATGCTGGCTCGTAGGAGCTGGTCCAGGCTGTGTAGACTTCCTGACTGTAAGCATTGCTAAATGTGTAGCCTGATGTCGTGAGGTCACCAAGAAAAGGTAACAGTGTGGCTGTTGTGCAGTTGAGAGCTGTGAAGCTCCTACAAAAAGCAGAGGTAGTCGTGTATGACGACCTAGGGGCTCAGGTGACGTGTCTCATACTTGCTGCCGACGCTTCCACTTTTAAAAACATATCGAATGTGCAGCTCTTCTTGAGCGACTGCCATGTCAACCATCAATGTTCTAAACACAGGCAGCAGTAGAGGAGTTTGCTGCCAGCACTGCTACATGCATCTATGCTGGGAAGCGAGGTCAGAAACCCTCAACTAAGCAATCAGACATAGATGCCATGCTGGTGGATTTCTGCTTACAGGTGTGACATCATTTGCCAAGTCATTGTCTTGCTTGCTCCTTCTGAGTGCAGTCGCAGGCATCTGCAGTCAAGTATGCAGATGCACACACCATGNGCCTGGCAGTTGCCCTGTGTGTTGAGCAGAAGAGGCTCGATATACAAAACACATTGCACCTGGACGAGCAAACAGCAGTAGGCAAGATATCTAAAGAACGCTGCGTCATTGGTACCTCACTCATCAGACCATACCCTCTTGCTTCTCCCTGAAAGGAACTGGAGTTGTTGACATGCTCATGCGTGATACACTCTGTGCAGATATGGTAGCAAAAGCTAAATCCTGACTAAATTCCAATTCGGATATCGCAGTGCGGACAAGAGAAGTGCTGAGCAAAATCCTGAGTTATGAGCATCAAAGATACAAACGTTTTGCCTCGCCAGCATGAACAGCACGACTGTGTAGAGACGGACATAGTCATGCCCGGCTCAATATTGTTTGCTGCTGCCAATACGCAGCAACAGCTGACCTGCAATTGTAACCNGGGAAATGCAGCATGTGATATCACAGACAAGACCCCCAAGGAGATGGGGGACCATTTCTGATGCCCCAACATTCTAATGTCCGCCCATGGGTCCACGTGGGTAGCCGGCAACATCCTGCCTGCTTGCATATTTGACAACATGGCTGAGGTGAGATTGCTCAGCTGAAAACGGAGGAGGGCGACATTACACACAGCAATGATCCCAACCAAACAGCATGTGTCAAAGTGGACATGTGCACAGTCGAGCTTGCAGGTTAGGGTCTGTAGTGTGGCCTTCCAACTGTCAGCATCAGCATGTGCTACAATACGCCATTGTGATGTGTCACACAAAAACAGAGTTCAACATGGGTCATGACCTATGCAGCGTNGCACAACAGCACAAATGAATGCGCCAGCGGCATCCTCAGAAGCTCAATCTGACTTTCATGGTTGTCAGACTTGCTGCTGATACATAATGTGCACACAGACATGTGCAACTCTGCAGGTACTGAGCAAGCTGCAAGGTGTGGCAATGGGGCCTGCATGAATTTGGTTGGCCCATGCTGTGCATGCATGTTTTGTTATGTCGATGTTTGAGGTACACAAAAGGTAGTATATGCAGGCAGCAGCTGATGCATGGCAAGAAGGGTGCCATGGAGTGCACGTTGACAGGTCCAGCCAGATAATGAAGAAGAAGAGTGCAGCTTTTTGGCCCGCCTATAACACTGATCAGCCACAAACAGCAACATTACTGCCTGTTCATGTGTTGCCGCGGTCTCAGCTCACCTTAATCTCAAAGATGGCTTTATCAAACAGAAGCATGAAGTCCCTGATGACACGTAGCACCTTGCCGGGGTCTGTAGCATCGTAGTTCTCACCAAAGTACTCTGTCACCTTCTGCATCTCTGCATTGACTTGCTTCTCNACCGATCATGTCACTGCATAGGTTCAAGTATCCTGAAATATGTTGCTGTATGTCTGGTGTGACTGTTTGTTGCAGACAGTGACTGCTTCAGCTGATACTAGTCTTGCATGTCAATCAACCACACCAACAGCTGTTGCAGTCTCTAAAACACAGGGTCACACCAGCAATTGCTGACTTTTCAGCCTCTGCAATCACTGAACGCTTTCATAGGTTGAAGCAACCATAAGTGTGTGCATGCTCCTCGTTAGCACAACTGCATCGTCAGTATCATACAAGATAAGATGTAGACATTGAGCATGTGGTGTGTTGCTGCAGAGTGTGTTCATCGTGTTCCAGGACAAGATCAGGCCAGGCAAGAACTACACAGGCTCCCAGCTGTTTGACAATGGCGGGGCCTACTACAACGTTCCAGGCTACCTGGACAACCTCAAGGTCTGCATGCCCCACTTTCCAGCTTCTGTGTAGCTGCATTGATGCAGAGCACAATGTGCAATTCTTGGTGGTGCCACTGCAGCCTTGTCTACACTGCTCAGTAGTTGCATGCCACAGCACTGATCTATCAGCACGCTCACACATCTGTCTCTGGCGACATGCTGCGCTGCACAATACAGACTCAGCATACAGCTGCTGAGCCGTTGAAGTTGCAGTTGCATGCTGGCACTGTGCATCCCCTGTCATGTGTAGCCAGTCCTTCAGAGGTTCCTGCTGTCTGCGCATGTGTCTGCATGGTGATTGTTGGCGATCATGACAAAGGGTGCACCTGCATTGTCACTGGATCACTCAGCATTGTTGTGGTGAGCTGTTACTTTGCTGGGCAGAGGCATGCTGCTGCATGGCAATGTGCTGCCACAATGACCCAGCACCTTGAAGCTAGGCTACATTTGGACATCCCGACTTTGGCGCTAGATGATTTGCAAAGCAACCAGCATGCATGATCACAGCTGTTGCAAGNGACTAGCAGATATGCCAAGCCACCAGGCTCTGCTGCTGCTGTAAGCATCCTTCTTCAGTTGAAGCTGTGTCTTTGCATNTATGCTTGGCACAACGCAGACCTGCGCTACTGGACCCTTTCGATTGAGGCCCTGTTCAAGCTCTACTATCTTGTNAAACTAGGCCATTTGTTGAGCACAGTCATGGCACTCGCTGCATAACCAAGCGAAAGATGCCACTCTGGTGAGCCTCATGCACCAATTTGAATATGCCTGGCAAACCAGATCCTACCTCACCCATTCGATCGAGGCCATGTTCGAGCTCTACTATCTTGGGCTTACTATCTTGGGCATGCACCTGCAGACCTCGTCAACAAACTTGGGTAACAACAAACAAGATTCAACAGCAGTCAGCTATTTTGACGACTGTATATACCACACAGCGAATAGATTTCTGGTCGGCTACTGTGACCCGCTTGTTGTGACAAGCGACAGTCTACCGAGCATATCAACAATAGCTGGAGTTGAAATGCGCCTCAGCACCTCACTTGCAGCACTCGCATTTGGAAGCAGCATACATTGTTAATTAATTTGATAAGTATTTCATTGCTACGGCAGCCTCAGCACAGTTGCCGTATGTACGTACCAGTACATGACCGACCCGACAGCTGTTCTGCCGCTGAACAGTACTTAGTGTCACAAAAAGGGNTGTTGTACAGGGGCCCAGTGAAGTCCTGATGAGCCTATGTTGGAGTACGGGAGAGATGACAGCATCACTCACGGCACACATNAAGCAGGATTCCCCCGTAAGAAGCGGCCAAACAACGCACCCTGCCATGGCTACAGGTTGGTCTATGCTGCTTTGACCCACAACTGCAATTGCTGAGTTCNCTACCTGTGGCTTTGTTATGTTGATCAAGGAGGTTGTGCTTGTTCAGGCGGACCCATTGTTTGCTGAGTGAATACACCACCCTTGCTGAACATGCAGTGCCACATGTAGATCTGCCATTCCACTGCCTGAGTTGGTAGCGTTGCCAGAGCCATTGTCTGTTGGCCACTGACTGCTCTGATGGCTTAATTCGCTGCAAATCTTGTGTCTGTATTGTGTACCGCCAATGCAAAAGACTGATCTGCGGATGTGCTCCTGCAAAAGCAACAGCTGCATATGCTTCATGCGTATGCAAAAGCACATGACTCCTTGAGAACAGCTTGGCAGAGGGCTGCGCATCAACAGTGAGCGTAAAGCATGTTCAATTGTATCTTGTCTCACAGCATGCAACAGCTGCAGGACATACCCACAAAAGGTTTCACTTCATGCATGTTAGCGTCATCTTACTCTGCTGACACAAGTGTAGTGTGTCATGCACGTTGGGTCCACTGTACATATTGCGTACACTCTATGTATTTCTGTGAAGAGTTTGACCTTGTTGCAGAGGCTGTGGCGTTGCTTTGCCAGACATGGCTCAGGCTTGGCTCAGAGGCATCACTTGGACNACCAAGACCACCTTCTGTGAAGCGACCTTCTGTGGATTGCTGGCAACAATTGGACATATTTCGACATTACAGCTGCAGTTTGTTGATGCACATAACTTGGAGCGCATGATCATTGTTGCATGCTGCTGTACAGCGCTTCAGTCCCTGACCGTGCACGTAAAGCCACGCAAATCACACAGCTCGCTGGGAGAGGATGAGGTAAAGCTGTGCACTTGTCTGTGGCGGGTTTTACACAGCAAAGAGCTCAGCATGATTCGTGAAACACAGAGTGCGCTAAGCTGTGCAGTTGTTTCTGGCAAGCGCACCCTTCTTGAGTTTGAAAAGCTGATGACAATGCCGCTCTTGGACCACAAGCAGAGCTTGGCCACTATCACAGCAGGCAGCCTACATGCTCTTCACATTCTTGCCCTGGCTTTTNACGACATCCTTGCCAAAGTGAGAGGTATTCAACAGCTGAAGACCAGGGCAACCTTGGCCCTTGTCAGCAAGGCTTTTTCAAGAGCTGTGAAGAGAAGCCACAGCCTGACTTTCACCAGCANGCCAGCCTCCCGCTCATCTGCAGCCTGCACAAAGCCCTCAGCCATGGCACACTGATGCACAGGCTGATACTTGACTGTGATGTAACAAGGCAGAGAACATGTCTGTTGCTACATGAGCATGCCACGGCAGCCTGCAAAAGTCCTGTCATCATGCGCAGCAGTGGGCCAGTGTGGTGGACCCCCCTGGGCGCCTTTGATTGACGACCAGAGTGTTATCTTCTATCAGGTGATAGCAGAGAGCAGGCTGAAACCAAACTAGAAGGCAAGGAAGCCATATTACTGGTACATGCAAACATCACAGGGTTATGTTTTGCATTGAGGTTTCGAGGTGGTGCAGAGTTGACTTTCATGGAAGGGGTGGTTGCTGAATGCTGCCTGCGACAGTGGAAGACAAGACAAAATACAGCCTTGTTAGTGAACACACATGTAACCATGGTCACAGCATCACATGCACATGCATACACGAACTTACTCCAACTTTTCTGCCAGGCAGCACAAAAATTTGGTTCAGCGTGCTGTTGCACGCACGTCCATCAAGAGAATCAGGCTGACCAGACGCACAACTTGCAGACCAAACAAAAAGAGCATCTAGTGGCCTTCTGTTGTGCAACATGCAGGAAGGAGATGAAGAAGGTCGGACCCGCTTGGCAGCTGAGAGGGCTTGGCTGGCGGAAGAGCCCTTGTCTGCCTCAGCCTGTGCAGCGCTGGCTCGCAGCTCAGCAGCATCCTTCTCGCGCTCGCGGGCTCTGAGGTGGGCTGTTGCCTTGCGCAAGTCAGCTTCCGCCTTTTGTGCTCTCCTGCTCAACAATGGATAGCTGTCACAACCAAGTTCTGNGTCTACAGCTGTACTGCATGGTGGAGATACAACAGCATCTTGGAACACAGCAAGCGGCTTGTGTCCATCCACAGGTGGCAAACGTACCACAGCAGGGTCCTGAGAGGCAGTGGACCGGCGGCTTCTGAGGCTGCGACCTGGCGCCGTGTCTTTGGCAGGAGCCTTGACGCTGCTGCGCCTACTCACACCCTTGCTTGCAGTGCTGACGGCCTACACCCTGGCATGACTCAGCAGGTGGCAACATGAACAGGCTTACACAACAAGCAAAACATCTGACTTCATTTCCTGAGGGCATAGAGCGAGGCGCGCATGCTGCAGCATGTGCAATTGCTGGGGCACAGGGCATCGTGTGTCGCAACTGAAGCTATAAGGCTATGCTGTAGACAGCATGGCTTGTGGAACCAGAGGGAGGCTCATGATGGACAGCATGGGCAGACACATGCAGCTGTGACTCCTGTNCCTGCTGCAGCTGTGAGCAGCCCAGGGCCTGTTGCAAGTGGCTTTGCCCCAGCTGCATCTGGCCCTCAGGTGCCTGCAGGGCAGCTCCAGGGAAGCTCTGCAGGGCAGGTTCAGGGTGCCCCTTCCTTCCTGAGGCCTGGTCCCTCCCCCCTTGGCCCCTCAGTCCCAGTCACAGGTCAAGTCAGGACCCTGGGGCCTGCTGGCATGGCTGTGTCAGGTAACAAGCTTGCTTGTACTGTGTAAAGCTCAGCCTTGTTTTTCACTAGAAGACAGAGGAAGTACAGCCTGTACAACATCAGCAGCTCTGCTAGCTGCAGACAAATCACCGTCGTCAACATCATGTCCGTGGTGCTGCTTGTACTGGTGCTGGTTTTGGGACACGAGACTGGGCTGAAGCTGCAGCAGTTGAAGGCTGTGGAGCTGATGTCAATGCATCGCGTGACTCCAATACTCTCGTCTCACCTGATATGGGTGCTACTGTCTGAAGTGAAGCTGCAGCGTCAGCAGGTGCTGAGGGCACCTTGCAGCTTATAGGCTTTGTTATGGGACGAGGTGGCAGTTTTGGCTTTGTGCGAGGTGGCAAGGGCTGGCTGGAGTTGCTCATGCCCTTAACTGCTTGAGTAGCAAACTGCTCACCGTCTGAGCCTGTGTTGGCATGCAAATTTGCTGGAGCTGCAGTGACCCCTGATGGCCTGGCAATAGCCCTTGCAAGCTTAGCAGGACCCCGCTGTGGCCTGGCAACCGCCCTTGCTGGCTTGGCAAGTGACCCTGCNATCTGATGCAAAGGCAACGTCCACTCCAGCCTGCAAAAGGTACTCTGTGGTCAGACTGTCAAGCTCAAATCAAGACATGCCGCTGCTGATGACTGCTGTGTGCAGTGCATCNCCCAAACATAGACATCAAGTAGAAGAAGCAGCAAGCTCCACCGCAACTGCCGCCACATGTCACCTGAGCAACTGACACATGTTACAGACTTGTAACAGCCAACTGCAGTCTTTGCTAAAGTTCTTGGTGTCTTTGTGAATTGCAGAAGAAGTCGTAAGTCTACTGTACAGGTTGCGTGGAAGTTGAGCTTGTGCACCTGAGGGCCCATCTTTTCGACATTTTTGCCGTACTGATAGCACGGGCAGCAGCAGGAGCAAAAACCTGCAGATNTGGTATTGGGCACCAACGCTGCAACCCGACTTCTGATCGATTCAAGATGCGCATTGTCCTCTGTTTTGTGTAGTCATAGGGGTGCTGTGCCANACTGCGTGCAAGCTTCCACTTGCCAGCAAGTTATCTGAGCTTCACCTCACACACAGGACACTTTCACAGGGGTGAGATTCACCAGCAGCAGGACAGTGTGTCTGTCATCGAGAAGAACCCAATCATCAGGCAATTCATTGCATCCAAAAGCAGCCGCTGTGTCTCAGGGGTGCAGTACAGCTGTGCCCAAGAACCACTCAAGGCATGCTGTCTCACACACAGATACTTGACTCACAGAGGTCACAGGCTGTTCATGCTAAGCAAGGGTAAGCAAGACTCAGCTGTCCCNAACCTGACATATGTGGGCAGAGGCAGTCAGAATCTGACCCTGGCCAACCCTAATGAGCCTCTGCATGGCCACCTGTCCCTGACTTCAGACCCAACGTGAGTTACCTCCATGTGTGTGCATGCCCGTGTACTTGCAGTGCCAGCGTCCTGTCATTTGACCTGCGTCATACCGCTGCACAAAGCTGTCCTCAAAAGGNAGCTTAAAATGGCTGTTGAGTGCTGATCTGGGACACCTGACTGTCTGATAAGCAACTTTAGTGTGGAGCGTGCAAGTCTTGAGCACCTGCCATGTGCAGCGCCATGTTGTAGTGTGCTAGATGAGCAAGATGAGGCTGTTTGCATCAGACAGCTTGTCACAGCGCTTTAGCCATGTGATTAGGGCTGTTCTGATCATACAGTCCTTAATGCACATCAGGGCAGGCCTGTGCACCACCCTGAACGCACAGGCAACCTACTGCCAATGTCGTCTGCAGGTCTTGATGCTAGAGCAGCTGCAATCGTCATGCGGACTGTGCGTAACATCGTGAACACNATTGCAAAGTCTTCGTATCACTAGACAAGATACTACATTGATGTATTCATGTTCAACTTTGCAGTACAATCTAAGCACCTGCACAGTGGCCCATACTTGCTCTTGCATCATGCACAGGGACATGTATGGTCTCCGCTGACTGTGTCCAATGCCACGCACATCTTAAGGCTCNGGCCCGCAATATGAGGTAAAAGGCACGGTACCTCAATTTCAGCTTTGGCTTTTGAGCTGCACCAGCCTTGTTTGTGTCCTCAGTACATTTGCAAACATGAAATGCATAGCTAGTGTTTGTAGCATGATCAATCACTGCCTTTAGACACCCACACCATGCTGGTGGCATCAACAAGATAGGCAGCAAGCAGCGCTTGAGCGTGTGCAGGCAAGCCCGGCACGGCCTGTCGCAGGCAAACAGACGACAGGTTGCACAGAGCAAGACGACACCCTTGATGTAGACAATAAGTCCCTGCAAATGTATGCGGTTTTCTGCCTCCTTGATCATTCACAATATCATCAGATACTGCTGTTGTATCTGTTTGTTGGCAATGTATTACAGGCGTGTCAACACTGCCACATAACATATCGTGACATTATAGCAAGCAACTCACAGTGTTGCAAGAAGTCATCACTGACCCAGGAGGGCATTTGGCTTTCTCACCAACTTTGCGCACATGGTGCCCAGGATGCAGTTGACTCGATGTTAGCTGTTTTGGTCTGTACCATTGTTGTTGTTGGTGTTGCAACTGTCAGTCAGCATCCAACAGCTCAACAGGATCCACAGCTCAACAGCATCCACAGCATCGTCCTGTGTGGCAATGTCAGAAACACATATTTGACATGCCTGGCATGCTTGACATGCAGGATGGCACGGCAAGGTGCAGATGAGCTAGAGATGCTGAAAAACAGCCAGCGCATCCTCAAGGTGCGCACTGCTTGCTTGCTTGCTGACTTGCTTGCTTGCTTTGGCTGCTGATTGACACGCTGTGAGTCAGCACATGCAGGCGGTTGTGCAGCGTCTTGAGGGTCAATATACAGCTTGAGTGTGCCAGTAGATGTGTCACACAGCATAATTTGTGTTCGCCTTGTACACTACCTCATGCACCGCTCCACTGCTTCACTCCGTCAGCCAAGCTCAGCTTTCTGGTAAGTGACAGTGTGCTGCCTCATAAATGCAAGCTTGCCGGCAAGGATTTTATGGCAGGGCTTGTAGCTTGCCAAACAATGATCNATGGATCAGATGGCGTGGCTAACAGTAGCATGCTGTAAGCAAACGTGGTTTTGCGCTGGTATTGCCTCTGCTATTCTGAGTGCAGCCAGGCAACAGCACATCAGAGCCAATCGAGCTTGGTGCGTAGGAGACTGCTGCTTGCCTGCAAGAAAGATGTAAAGCACAACATTTTGCTGAAAGCAGTTGGTTGCATGGTGCAGCGCCATGTGGTGGCGTTGTACCAGGGCATGATGACCTGTCATATGCGCTGAAACTGCGGCCACTCAACAAACTCACTCATGCGGGCACTCATATCGGCAAGGAGTCAAGCAAGATCTTGAGACAGCAGCAAAGAGTATGCTCATAGAACTGCATGTGCACTCTCTGAAGGCTGTGCTTAGTCCAAAACCCAGATCAGTGACATCGTAAATTGTCTTCATGCCAATTGCAACATGGAGATGCACACNCATGCTGCCATTAGCCTGCTTTGCATGATCCTCAGGAAACCCTAGTTCATGCGCTGGCATAGTTGCAGTTGATCAAATGGCTCTGTTGCATTGGCACAGCATCAGGAGCTACCAGCAGACTGAATATCACAGGCTTCAGCAGCTGCAAAAGTGAACATGCATGCATCGCGCCACTTCATGCATGCATGCATCGCGGACTCAGTCTTGTTGTCAACTTGGTAATTGCTCAAAGATCTTCACACCATGAATGGTGATTGTCTATTGTACAATCACAGAGCACAGTTATCACCACACCCATTGGCCCTTAGAACTATGCCATGCATACACCTCAGTTTCCTGCACATATAGAGCTTGTGCCAAGCTAGTGCCAATGCCAGCAATGCATGCCACGCAGGGTATGTTCCAGCTCACCGGTGCAAAGAGCACACCACTCATACACTCTGTGAAGCTACAATGCACTGTACATGCACAATACACAAAGGACTTGCAAAGCATCGAGATGCCTAACAAAGCAGCCTGCATGCCATTGCCACTCGCTGGTGTGAGCTCCCCCCGTTTTCCAAACCGGACAACAGCGTCTCATGTATACAAGGATCGAGCTGCTTGAGGAGCTTTCTGCATTGCTTGCTGCTGTGGGGTCAGACTGGGCTGCTGCAGAGGCGTTCTTGACATGTCTGTTGCCGGTGACCCAACAGCAGGGACTGTTTTGAGACCATTGATGCCTGTCTGGACCGGCATTGCTGGGCATGCCACCTCCTGATACATATCAATGATTGGATGCAGAGCTCCTGCAGAGTGACGTAGCAAAAGATTGCTGTGTGACATGGGAAGCAATATGGGCATTCACATGTGCCATTTGTGCCCCTGATGGACCACAGCTTCGCACAGCGACTGAGTTGCGCCATGAGATGCAGACTTGCAGCATATGCTCAACAGCATGAATGGCTAGGCTGTTTTGACAGGGGTTCACTAGGTGCTGCACCCTTGTCTGCCCAGCTACCATATGCATTTTGGTGAGACACACTTGCTAAGGCAGCGCTGTGTATCAAGGAGGATGAACACAGGCTTGACTACCTTCAAGCCTCTCTTCTGATANACAAGTGTAATAGCATTTGTGCAAGGTTTGATCATGCAGCCGTGTGCTGATGTGCTGTCATGTACAGGGGCTGCCAGGTTGTGCCATAAGACCAGACCATCCCAGATGGGAACAGATGCAGTATGCTGCAAACAGAAAGTGATCAGAAGTAGCAGCTTGCAGAAATTTGCCGGGTCTTTCTGTCACTAAAAGCTTTGCATGGTGACAGACAAGCAGCCAAGAAAGCATCATAGCTACAATGCATTGTGAAGATGTAATGATGCACAAACGCCTGACTTACAATGCTGCAGCGCTGCTTCTGGTACTCTCCAACATTTGGAGCACGCACTCTGTGAAAGTTGGACTGCATACACAACAACATTTGTCAGCAAAACATTTTATCACGGGTTGCAAAAGCAGTGCAATGCGTTCAGGTCAGCACCCGACCTCAACAATGATTTAGACTGACTCAGACACACTTGTTTGGCATGGCTGCTGTTTGCGTCTGCCTTCCAGAGCATGTAACATTGTCACAACCCAACAAAGGGAGACAAATGATGCATGCGAGCGGAATCCCACACGCATACAAATGCCCTGCCGCCACACAGACTGTGAATGTATACATTAGCAACATTACATAGGTGCTGATAAGCACGCAGTGCATGCATTGCTGGCAAAAGCTTGATGGGATGACTAAGATGCTACAATATGCAGGTGGACTGTAGCAAGCAGGCGAGTCAGATGTGCACCTTCAGACGGTCATCTGACCAGTACATGAGCGCGTCTCCAACATTGACAGTGATGGCTCCCTCCTGGGGGTCACATGGGGTCCATTCATCACCCATGCCGTACTCGGTTGTGGCTTCTCTTCCTGGGCATACTTCCAACCCCAGCTCACCTGGCAACGGCATGCGGCACATTCAAGGAGATCATGCAGATCACTTAGGCAGCACAGCACAGCAAGTCATATGCACAGCTCAGCATGAAACAGTAGTGCAAAGCATAGATAAGCATAGCGCGGAGCATTGGCCTGCTTCAGCAGTTTGAGCACTGATGCGAGCTGTGACCCATGTAAGGTCAGTCAAGCTTTGAAGGTTGAACCAGTACATGGGCAGGGAACTAACCGCACTGCCGGTCAAGGTCCCGGTCTTNGTCATCTGATGCGACTGTGCACTTAAGTGAGATGTTGCCCGAGTGAGCGGCTGTATCAAATTTTCGTAGATTGTAGGGGGGAGGCCTGTGGCTAAGAAGTGAGCCCGCCAAGCATCTTCTGTCATGCAGGCAAGCTGGGACAGCACTTGTGCAAGTGAGTGCCACAAACAGGTGGCTGCTGTTGTGCACTCAACAGTCGTCAGGCAATTAGTCACGCTTGACGTCTTGAGGCGCAAGTGAGGCGCAACAGACAAGCAAAGCTGTTAACAGATTCTCAGTCTAAGCATTCATCATTACACACTATACGCAGTTGAATCACACTGATGTCTGGAGTGCGTACAGCCAATCATGACCAAAGACTGGACAGTATTGCAGTGTTCACGTTGAATTGATGCTTGAGCTGCGCACACACCATATGTGTCATGCAGACAACATGACCATGAGACACTNTCAATCGTGGCAGAGAGAGTGCTGATGCAGAGCTTTGCTCAGTATCTGGATGTGGACCCTACAGGCCAGGTGCTTCGTCAGCATCCCTGAACATGTCTCATGTTGGCAATGTAACACCTGCAGTTGTGTTGCAGTCTTCCTACAGGCCAGATTATTTATGAGCATCATCAGCAGAATATGGCTTATTTTGGCAAGTTGCCACATGGACGCATATTGTGTGTGATCAGCTTTGCAGTGTGTGTACAGAATCTGCATGTGATTGTCTTGTCTCTGCACAGTGGGTGATGAATTAGGCTTACTATACTCTAGGGAATAAAACGACCACGTGGAACCCTGTATGCACACAAGCAGTGTCGAAGCTTCAAAAATGCTGATGCACAGGTTTTCACCCAAGTTTGCGCATCATTCGTGAGGCAAGACAATTCATGCATGTTGCCTTGAAGTGCTACAACTCAGCAACATACATGCGTACAGTTATAATGCAGTTATGCTTGACCTGTCTCCGAGCCGTCAACACAGGTTAGACTCCTGTGTGGTCTCAAAGAAGCTGCAGTCATTGCAGCCAACAATAAGACCACAAGCACACAGTGTATCAGCATGGGAACACAANTAGCTCATAGGCCAGTGGAGCCTGCCAGTGCCATATCAAGCTGCAGTCAACTGCTGCATGTGTTGCTGCAGGCAGGAACACCTGATGCAGAATGCCTTCAAGCAGCTGAGCTGTGACAGCGTGATCTCAGCAGACAGCCTGACACAATACCTTGCTCAGAGAAGGGTGCCAAGCCCTCCTGACCTGCACTCACTTCTCCAAAAACATGACTCGGCGACACCAGGCAAGATGGGATATGAAGAGGTGAACATGCTGCAAACTCTACACCTGCTCTGCACCTGCACCTCAGTGTGCTGACGGTATGCCTATATATTTAGCATCTGACAGGCAGTGTAAACTCAGTATGGCAGATGCATTATCCTGTGCACGTGGCAATACATTTTGCATAACATGTGCTTGAGGGATGTATTGATGCTTTTGCTGTCTGGCCACCTCAAGCTTATGCTGGCACTGCAGTTCAAGGCACTGGTGCTGGGGACCCCAGGCAGTAGCGTGACCAAAAGACAGAGCATGCCAAAATCTCTGAGAGCTTGGAGTATTGCAGCTGTGCCACCAGTGTAGCAGGATGGTCTTGTGTCGGTTTGCAATCAGAGTGTGCGCATAATAGCTTGTTATACGCCGGGGTTCACGTCATGGCAGCTGCATAACTTTTTTGTAGACATAGATAGTTCTTATTGCATCCTACTCACCAGTGCCAAAGGCTGCAACTGTCAATGCAGTTGCAATGAGAGGCCCTGAATTGTAGGCTGAGTTTCAAAAATGGGTTAGTGACTGTATCATGCCAACTGGTGTCCAAGTGTGCCCAGAAAACAGTGTTTGCCAGTGTTCGCCACAATAACCCTTCAGCTGCATCACTGCAATAACACTACAGCTGTCGGCTAAGCTGGCAATGTGACTCTTGAATCCCACTTCCACAGTTAGGACTTGCTACAGGTGTATGTGTGTACAAGACAACACCACATTCTGGCATGACATGCTTGTGCCTGTGAATGCATAATAACTCTGATGCCATTGTGCACTCCAGATAAGTGCCTCACACACCGCAACATGCACAGCAGGGCACCCCAGGCAGCTGTTACAGAGAGTATCAGGGCTGCCTGTCATACAACAAAAAGAGTTTTGTAGCTGCCTGTCATACAACAACTGCTTGTGCTAGGAGCATCAGTACAAAAGCAAACCAGGTCAAACAACACTTGTTACACTGAGTAGACATATAGCTGCACTGCTGACTAATGCTGCAGCTGGCACTGATGTTGCTGCGTACCTGGAGCAACTGCAACACAAAAAGCACGGTGACCCATGTCTGAGTTCAGGCTGCAATGCTGCCATGAATGATTGGCCGTTTTGCAAGGCTGATTCAGTCGCTACTGTGCAAAGGCTGGGCTGCAAAATCTTTGGTAGGTCGTCTGCGACTTCATGCTGCCTCCCGCTGCATAGGGTGCTGCAAGGCCCTGCTGTCCAGCCTCTGTCACCATGCGCTTCCCAGTCTGTAAACAAGTTTGAGTGTCAAATTATGCTGAAACAAATGTGTAAGTGTGTGTATACCTGAACAGCTGCAAGCAGACCAAGTTGACANCTCAGGCATCACAGAATGCTGCAGCTACCAATACAAACTTATAGATGGTGGATTCAGTTTGACAGCAGCGCTGCTAAATATTTGCTCTGAACCAACTGCATGGCCCTGTTTTGTTTGCAAGACATGCACAGTTGTCACAGGGAACAAGTCGCAGACAACGCCAAATGTGTGTGAGCAAATGCTTGAAGGTTACCTGGGGCGGGTGACCCCAGTCTGGGAAGTCCACAGTTGCCAGGCTCTTGCCAAACCAAGGATTCTGTTTGGCATCGTACTTGGCCCTGGCAATGTTAACATTGCTGTCTGGGTCAAAGGGCTTGGCAAAGGGCTGCATGGCACATGCTGGTTGGTGCATCTGAAAGCTGGAGTGCATGCACTTGACAAGTCTTCCAGGGCATGTCAGTGATTGGGAGTACAGACAAGAACCAGCATGAGCATGACAGGTTTATAGTGCGAAAACATGCAACTGGGAAAGTGCATGCAGGAACTTTGAGCATACACAGAACCTCTCATTCACTGCAGGCGGTGCCCAAACACGCACAGTGTATACGTGACAACATAGCACTGCTGTGTCTGTACCTGCCAGGCATAAAGGCAGGTACTTGCATGCATGCCGCGTCAGATGCGGTACACACCAACCTTCGGATGGCAGACATACAAAGCTTGATGGGTTGCAGGGTTGGGTAAGCAGCATTGCAGGGCAGACAGATGAGGGTCACCTTCTTGAAGTATGTGTCACTGTATACTGACTTGGCCGTAAATTCCCGCGCTGGCATTGGGTCATGCCATGGAGCACCCACAATGACTGTGCTGGACTTGTGGGGAACATAATCGTGTTTGTTGGTTGTGAGGGTCCGAGGCGCTACGTGGTTTGCAGCAAATGCCTTCAAGTCCTCTGCGTTTATATATTCTTTTGCTTCACCTGGCAAGTGCAGCAATTTGGGTGAGCGACAAGGTGCGCGTTCTTGTTGAGTCGCACTGCAAGTGCCCAAACATGCGTACGGCGAGCTGAGAACCTGCTGTTTGCAGAATGGACCGGCGAGCACGTTGGCGCATCAGCTGCTTTCTGTAGTACTCCTTCTGATATTCCGACAGTGGGTTGCCATCGGCCCAAAGCAACGCGGGCAAGCTCTGCAAGCACTGTCAAGGTCTNGTTGTATGCAAGTCTCACCAGGAAATGTGCTTCGACACTTCGGAAACCCTGCAGGTCTGCAAGATCCCCCACAACCTTGTTCTTGGCAATCAGATTGAGGGAGTTGCACACAGCCACTGCTTGCTTGACACGGGCGGGCCAGAGCACAGCTGTACGCTGCGCTGTGGTCAGCATGCCATTCTCCACAGGGATCATGCCATGCAGCTCGGGCTGCAAGACACAGTCTTGAGTGAGTTTGCCAAACACGTGCAGCAATCAATACAGCTGACTACAGAAAATGTATTTCGGCTACGACATGTACTGAGCTATGACCACAGACAGGACAGAATATAAGACCAGTAGCAAGTCATGCTGCCATGCCATGTAAAGACCACAGAGTGAGCACATTGCTCTCATTGCATCCATAATGCATCTCCTGCCACTAGATGTTGTTGTCAAAGACTGGAGTAGCTTGTTGCAAGCTAATCACATTTGCTGTCACCTGCTGAGGTGCAAATTGAGCCCAATGGTGCAGCAGTATTGTGGGCATCACCCTTGCAGCATGGTGCTCAACACAAAAGCAGTACGGTGCAGACAGAAACGCCAGCTGCAAAAGCAGACAAGAATGCAGTGCTGCAGCAGGTGCCTTGACTGACTGNAGAGCTCTTTGAGGTGAGAGCTGTATGCTGCGATGGCAATGCCCCTCACCTTGAGGACCATTGACAGCTGTGTCTTTTCATTACACGACACTGGTGGTCTTTGTCATGATGCTGCCTAGCCTGTAAGCAGTTGCCACCAGCTCCGGGCTGGTTGGCACTCCTGCAGCCTCTTCCTGCAAGTACGCCTCTTCTTCATCCTCTGCAGTGGCTGATCTCTTTGGGCAGTCTCTGTACACAACACCAAACAAGGTCTTTTGTACCCCGCAGTGATCAGCCCAGACTCCAAACAGCAAGGGCGGCCCATGCAGCGCCATACATGGTCATTGCCACAAAAGCAGCACTGCTACAACNGGTCAGGTGTCCAGCTTCGAGTCCACTCTCGAGAGGCAGAAGCTTCGCGCACAAGCACTTGCAGATGAGATTGGGGCTCTTGTAGAGCAGGCTGCCCGCAAACTGCTGGGTATGCTGGCTGTGTTGCTTCAACCACTGCCACATCTTGATGCACACCAGACTAGCACAAGACATATGCAGCAGGCATTGTTTGACATGCACACCTCACAGACTACTTCCCTGTTTTCAAAAGCTGTATAATGGCCATATAATACAGCACCATCGCAAAAAGTGGTACTCACTCATTATATGTAGGAATATATGGGCTAACACCCTTTTGTTCGAGTTTCTGGCAAGGTACCATATGTATACAGCCATCATACGATTAGGGATTGAAGGCAAAGCTGGCCATTGATCAAGGTTTATGCCTGTGCAGCAACAGGCCATGCTCCCCTGCAGGACCAGGGTGGAATTGAAATGGTGAGACAAGAAGCTGCCATACTGCAATTGAACATAGGCCTGTATTGCAATCAAGCTTGCAGCCATTGCCATGTTGAGAGCTCCCCAAAGCGAACTGAGATGATGGACAGACCCACCGCAGAGCAGTGCATATGCCTTCTTGATTCTGCTGATGGTGCTACTTTGGACATCACAGGCGGCGCACCAGANGCCTGTCGTGATGATCTGGCCACTGCCAGACCTTGAACAAGAGCACCGGTGTTCTGAGGTACTAGCCAGAAATGTCTCTAAGCAGGCTTCAGGCTATCAGTATAACGCCAACTTTGATCAATAACACAGCCTTGAGGACCATTTTATGGCCATTCAAGCCATGCAGCAATGTATCGGACCAATCTGCAGCTTGTCACGCGTGTGTTGTGCAGTTTGAACAACTAGAAGGCACGGTGCTTGCTCAACTGGAGGACAATCGCGATAGCAGAATTGGCAAAAGCACATGTTGTAGCTGTCAGCCTTGGACTGCACTTGAAGCTGCAGCACCACCTGATTCTACAGGAGCGCCCCATGTGCACCATGTACAGTACAGTAATATCTCTTTATAGCGACTNCTGATACATAAGTCATCAGCCATGTGATCAACACAATGAAGCCCCATGTCCAGCAGCACTTTTCAGCCCAGTAACCCGTGCATGGTCATGCAGGCAAAAGAAGGCTGGCGATGTTGGAATAGAGCATGCAGCACCAGATCAGATCAGGTGATACAATTTGAATCACTGTGTGATTTGTGTGTCATTACTGCATGTCAGATGTCTTGCGTGTGTTGCTGCACCACCTTGCCACTAATTCATGCATACATTTAAGGAAAGGCATGCCCAAGTTATTGATGCAACGCAAAGCAGCCCATGCTTCATACAATCTGCAAGCACAGACATAAGGCGTCACAGCGGTCGCACAGTGACAGAGGATGCCAGTGACAATCCAATCATGGACTAGCTTTTGACATGTGCATAAGCAGTAGTATGAGCATACAAGAATGCTTGGTGCAACAGCGCAGCACAGTGTGGCACAGTATTGCAAGCCTGTCTAGATGGTGTACACAGACACTTGCAAAATTGCTGTGCCTCAGACCTAGTACAGCGGCACAACATGGCTATCTTGTATCTGCTGACTTGTGTGTGCTGTTCTTAGATACTGCACTTTCCCCAAAAGCTCAGGCATGAGTCTCACATGAGACTGGTGAACAGTGCCGGCAGTCAGACATAGCTCAGTTAGCAATGCAGATATATGAGTGCAATATGGGCATTCAGAATAGTTTCAAAAGCCTTGACGATGCTCCAACACCCACAGCACACTACGTAGAGGCAAAAGGACACAGGCCTCACCTGCTTCTCCTTGGACAGGTGGCTCAGGAGGTTGCAGTCAGGGCGGGTCAGCAGGCGGAAGGACTGGGCCAGGTGGTGGTTCTCCAGCGGGCTCAGGTCATTGTACTGGATGGCCAAGCTGTCGCCTGACTTGATCAGAAAGTCATTGTTGAGCCCCCTGTGATCCAAGTCATGGCAGACAGCAGAAAGGTAGCCTGCAGCATTTCATGAGCAACATCATGAGCAGCGGATGTGGACTGCTCTTAGTGTAGGGCAACAGTAATGACTGTGTCAATGGCATATGCATGCTGGGTCAGAGGCTATCCTGAGCATTGCCAAGCAGGACAGATGCTTTGACCTTGCGCTTTGAGTCACAGTCAAGGTCACAGGCATACAAATAGGGAGTATGTAAGGTATAGTTTCTGGTGCAAGGTGAACTGTATGCAGTAGACATATCTAGCTTGCGTTGTAAGTGCTAGTGCATGCGGTCTGCCAATAGCAAAGACTTCTGTGCCTGCCATGCAAAGCACTGAATGAAGATCAAGCCTCATGGCTTGTCTGTGTTACCAATGAGCACCAACTTTGACAGGTCTCTGAGCCAGCTCAACACCAAGGCACTCGAAGCATTCATTGCTGCTGCTGTGGGACTTGATACAGGTATGTACAGCAAAGCCTGGCAAGCGTGATGCTCGCACAAAGCTGGTAGTTTGCTGGTCCTGATTTTGACTAAGGTGTCTAGGCAGAAAGTGCTGGCTAGACCAAACTATCGACATACAGCAGGCATGACTCCTGTGTTTTTTAGACTAGTGGCATGCAACATGCTGAGGGACACCTGCAACACCGGATTATATTTGTCACNTGCACGGAGACTGCTGTTGCGGTCATGAGGGTGAACCCCTGAAAGGTACTGGCCAGCGGCGGGGGCTTCCGTTGTGTCATGTGCTGCAGTGGCTCAACCCAGCAGCATGCTATTGCCAGAGCCATTGCTTGAAAGTCGAGCACTGCATACTGCACCATGCAAGTGGCATCAAAAACATGAAACTCTTTATGACTGCGTGTTGTAGACAGATAATGAGTTGCATCATGGGAGTGCACACAGCAAGCACTATGTTTGTCAAGCATGTGAGCAGCTGCTTGAGGTCGCTTGTTGAACTGTCAGCTTGAGGTGCTCCCAACAGTCCAGACACAGCACACAGTGTTCATTTGCAACAGGAACAATCCTTCACTTGCAACTAAAACATGCATATTTGTCTTACTGCTAGCATACCTGCAGGCTGGAAAATACAGAGCCATCAACAAAGAACACTGTCATTGCAGCTTCTGCCGCAAGTGCTTGGTACACCACCATGTACTGCAGACAGCACATGTCATTGTTGAGCTGTATTTTTTGTTATTCTACACAACTGATGCAGTGCCATGCCAGCCCATGCTGCCCAGAAGCTTTTGTGTAATGACCACAGGAAGGAGCCAACATTATGGGAGCTAAACTTCGGGTGGGGCATATGTTGGGAACAGTGCACAGGGATCTGTGCAGGACGCATGGTCAGGCAGGACACCTGTGTGAAAGACTCTCTGAGTGATCAATGCCGAGGTATAGAACCACACGTCAAGCTTACCTTGAACACGGCTNTCCGGGTGCCGTCAAGCTGACCAGTCGCGCCATCTGGGCCTGTGTGCATGCATAAAGTGTGATGTGTGAACTGACAAGACGTGCGATGCAGCTGAGTGCTTTACCAACGTGACACAGGTGTATATAACAGAAAAGGACCTTAGTAGGTCTGCATACCTTGATGTTGGCACCTNCTAGTCAACCTGATAGGCTTCAATAATGATGTACGCCAAATGACTGGAGGACAGCAGGTCGTAAGTACTGGGCAAAGCATACAACAAGGCATTCAAGGTGACATGATCTGACATAAATCTGTTGGGATCTCTAAGCTGTCCCATTGCGCCCTGCATCACTCATAAGAAAATGGAGATCTCTTACAGCGTGGTGCAAGAGACCTTTTCGGCAAACTTCCCATTGAGAGCATGGGTACATCCCACAGCATGTTGCGTCTCAGCATGATAGGCATCAAGCAGCATCTGAGATAGCATTGCNGGACCAGCCTTGGTGGCTAGCTGAAACTTGTAAATCTCTTTTTCTTCAAGTAGCATAAATTACTCCTCTCTGCCATCTGCTTTGCCTTCGGCAATACCTAACTGCTTGACAGCTTCCGTGGCATGCTGCACAGCTTCGGGAGGGTTTGCATCGTTATCTTTCAACCTCAACTTGTCAGAGATGGACTGCAAGCACAACCGACATGAATATCAAGTAGACGCCATGTACAACAGCTAAAGCGCTCATGACAAGCCAAATCGCCCCCAATGCACACATTGCACAATACACATAAGCTTGTCAAGGGGCACAAGCATGTACAGAGTCGCTGGGAGTTCAGTGAGTCTGGAGTCGTTCTGCACTATCATCTCCAAAATCCATTGCTGTGCATCGAGCTCTGCATGACATCATGCAAGACTGCTAACAAGCTGCGTCGTGGGAGACTGAAAGTCATCCACGCACCTGGAGTGTTGTAGCATCACAAGTGATCACATCTTTTGAGAGATGCAAGGGCAATCAAAAGAAACTTCCTATGCAGCAATGCACACACCTGGAGCTTTGTAGCATCGNTCACTCAAGATGCTATTTTTAGAATGAACATGCAGCTTGTACTGCGGTGCATCTACAACCTACAAGCTCGAGCTGAAGTTACAGGGGGTTGCTGCACTTTGGTCCTGCAAACATGTTGCAGAGGCACAGAGTTGTGACCATTGTGACTTGCATGTTCAGCTCAGTAAATTGAGAGAGCTTCAATTCTAGCTCGACAGGTGCGTCAGTCTCAGTCAAGTAAAGACGTAATGTTGCAGCAATGTGTCAAACACAAAGTACACTGCAATGTTGACATCTCACAGCAAGAGCTTGCCTTTGGGTCCAGATCTTTTTTTTCCGCTCATCTGCTGCATGCATTATGGAACTGCTACGTTACAGGACTTACCTCTGCCCATGCACTGTGCTCCATGAAGGACTTTCTGCTATGTTGTTGCGAGTGAGAGCTCATTGCTTCTACATGTTGATGCACAGGAGATGACACCTCTCCACTATGCATGTTCTGGTCCTGGACGGTCAACACTGACAATGGTGCAGCTGTTGCTGGCAGCAGGCGCAAAAAAGAAGTACAACAGAAGTGCGAGACAGCATGTTGCAAAGGTAGCAGAAATCAGTTCTACTGCCCGTGGACCACGCAACGACATTTTGTTCAGATTTGTGCCTGTGCAGAGATCCATGTGCCAATATCAAGGACGACAAAATCCGGGGCCAAGTCTATGCGTCACTGCTCAAGGCAGCTTCTGCTGGGAGGCAAGCAGAACATCCCAATCTGGTCTGCTCTCTGGGCATTGCATGCATGAGCGCAGCCAGCNATGCACATCATGAGCTTACCATCATGCCATAGTCAGCCTTTGAACGAATGACTCGGCCAACGCACTGTGCAGCCTGCCGTACCGCATCAAATGCCAGGAAGTCACTTTCCTTGATCTGAAACATTTCCCTCATGTACTCCAACCGTGCTCTGCAGCAGCAGGTTCAATTTCATGCCTGGCTCATCAAACATCTCTGTGCATGCCACTGAGAGGTGAGATGAACCCTTTTGTGTCTCCAGTCATGGTGCTATGCAGTTGTGTACACAGAGAAAGCTCTGTTATGGGGCGCAAGAATTGCCTTTCAATCCACCATTGCTTAAGATGCAATATGCAATGCTGCTACCTGATTGAGCAGCAAACACAGCTGAAGCCCTGACGCCTCATGAGCGCAGACAGAGGACATGAAAGATTTACAGAGCTCTGTTGCTGTTCAAGCAAACTAGTCTCCTGCCTGTAGAGAGAAGAATCGGTGCTTGTCAAAGTATACTTATTCTGCCTGAGCAAGGTGGTAACACCAGCAGAGCATGCATGTGCACCAAATCTGTGAGTACCTTCCCTGAAGCACAAGAGCCACTGGTGTGGCGCTACTGCATTATGAGACAATGCCATGAAACCCGGTGCCACCATGTCATCACAGTGTCTGCTGTCACGTGCTAATAGCCAATGCTGTTGCATGATGCACAAGACGTATACTCCTTACATACAAAAGGCACTTGTCCTTTGCAGATTTGTGCCTGACAGGACTCATCTCAAGATTGTTGAGAGGGTGTACTGGTATGGCATCCCAACAATGACCACAGGTCTAGCGAATGGCAGCAACAGCCAGCATGCAGGCTGTTGCCTTGTGCAAACCATTGCAACACTACGTACTAGTNAAGCCAAGCCGTACTTTTCAAAGAGGATGCCTTTTCCAAGAATGTACTTCTGCAGCTGTTGGCTTGAACGCTGACGTGGGGCATTCTCAACTTTGTTAGCAGCAAGACCTTGCTGCTTTGTTGCATGATGCAGTATAACACATGTGAGCTTTCAAGTGTGCAGCTCGAAGATGTGCCCTTTGCAATGTGTCAGCAGCGAAAGACATGAACAAGCAGGTATGAGTGTGCATTGCCATTCACAATGCAGCATCCATGCGTCTGCACCACCAAAAACATACCACTGTAATCTGAGAAGGCAACAGGCATCACACTTGTCTCATGGAAACTGTGTATAGATGCTTGAAGCAATGAAAGCGTGATGAAGTGATGGCACACGAGTTTGGCAAGGCCTAGCAGAAGAGCTGACATCGCACCTGAAGTATTTCGGCTACTTCAGCCCCCACAAGGTGAATGCCCACCACTCGGTCATTCTGGGCATTGACCACCACCTTCATCAGGCCTTTGCCCTCATGCCCTGACAAGGTGTCTTTCAATGGCCTGCAAATGGGACAGCTGTTGACGAGGACTGCACTGTGAAAAAATCACCGGTCTGCATCACGTCTTGATGCACGTCAAGGCTGTAGATTTCAAAGGGATGACTTGCTGCAGCCACTGCCTGGTAACTGTGACACATACAGTGCAAGACACGGCTGTAAACCTCACACCACACAGATGTTGAGACATGTGTTACACCCTGGCACAGCAACACTGCTCAATGACAATGCTGATAGAGCTTCAAAATTCAGCACACGTACAGCAATGCGCATTGGCTGTGCAATGCTGNAGTAGTAGTGTGTCTTGGTGTGAGTGTGATGGTTCTTCTGCAGGTGCCTGGCAACATCAGGCGAGCAGAGCACTTTGTGGCCTTCCTGCGTCGCTTTGTGCTGTACCTGAAGGAGAAGCTAGGCGTGAATGAAGTGACGACTGAGAATCCAACCACTTTTCTAGCTCAGTTGCAAGAACGCTTAGCCATAGAAGGTAAGCATGACACTGACTCCATGTTGAATCCACTTGCATCAGACGCTAAATCAGGACGAAGGCTTTTGCATTTGACACACCATGTGAGGCTTTCCCTTGTTTGTTCCTGAAGTAGCTGGGAACTTCACGCAAGTTTCAGACATGTGGTGCCACGCTGCATCAGCGTCAGCTTACATGGTGGCAGTTTATAAGTGTTATGAGTATTTGTTTTGCAAGGACAGTTCCACCGGTTTTGGGAAGCGGGACACGTCAATGCAGTGCTGCATTGTATCACCTTCACGGCTTCATGGACTTATGCCCATTGATTGGCACTCTATTGAGGATACTACTTCCACCATGCCAGCATGTCCACGCATAATCACAAAGCAACCACTTTTCTGACCGTTAGTGACCACACCTTGCGCATGCAGGCAAGACGCTGCGGTTTTGCTATGACCGCTTGACATCTCTGCTGAAGACACTGGAAATTACAGACACAGATGACTTCACGCCCATCCACATGGTGGCAGACTTTGCAACCCTAGTGGGAACCTATGCACGGGGTTTTGCTATCATCACTGAACCCTTTGATGAGCGTATGCCTTCGGTGAGGGACCCAGTCATGCAGGTATGCAGGCACTCATTACTTGTGCTTGGTCTTATGGCCAGCATCAAGGCAGTATACCATTGCACGGTGCACAAAATGTATGCATGCATCTGTGCACAGTGCTAATTGCTTTTTGTGGCTGGGCTGTACCCAACAGCTTGACTTTGCGTTGTCTGATCAGCAAGCAAAACAAGGTGTTCATGTGATGCGTACTTCTTTTTCCTGAGCAGCAAATGAACATGTGTAACACAGTGACCAAAGCAGCAAAGCACCTTTCTGCTTGCTTGGGTTTGTGTCTGCATTCTCTGCATGCATGCAACACCAGCTGGGCCTTGCTCCCGCACATGCTGATGCTAAAGTCCTGTGTGCAGTCAGACATCATGGATTTTGCTTGCTAGTGCAGAACTTACATGGGCATGGTCTCTTGCTGTGCTTGGTGCTGACATGCATACCTGCTTGTTGATCAGCGATGTCTTGCCATTTGATATCGACATCTATGTTGAGGAGGCAGTCAATCATGGCTCCTTGCAGGCCGTCCCGGATGCAGTCTCCAGCTGAGGTCTGTGACAAGCTGTACACTGCTCTAAAGTACATACACGGCGCTGCTCTGTTTGTGATTTTGAATGGCATGCGCTGGCTAAGCTCTGCCAGCAGAGCCTTCGGTGCTGTTGGCACTAGTGACAGGATGTCAGCCAGGGCTTTGATCAGCTGGTCTTGTACAGCTGCCTGCTGCTGAGAGGGCTCCCATGGCTGACCAGCAACTGGAGCTTCAAGCAGGGCATTGGGAGGGATCACACAGAAGATGAGACGCTTGAGGCAGAAGGTGACCATGTTGCCATTAGCAACTAGCAGTTTGACAATAAACTCCAGGACAGCAGCAAGGACTTCCTGCAGGCAGACAGAAGTCTGCGCTCTCTTTGCATGACTTCAGCACATAAATTTGCTAGATTCAGAAGCACGTTTGTGTAATGGAATGTGATGTCACAGCAAATTTACCTCGCCGCAAATCCAGACATGGATCGCTAGGATTTCTGCCACCAGTGAGGCGTGCAGATCAGACCGGATGTAGGAGACATGACGTGCACACGCTTGCAGCAGCAGCACTAGCTGATGCTTTTCAGCTGCAGCCTTATCTTTGTGTGGCCCACAAGCCACTGTGCGAACAGCGGACAAATGGCTGACAAGCCTGGAGCACGCAAATTGCACAGTCGTTTATGGACTTTTGAACAGCAAAAACAANCTAGCATTAGTTATCCCCGCCATATCTGCCTATGCTGTCATGTAACAACAAAGATTCTCACTTGCATCCTGGCTCAATGGCTCACTTCATGTAGGTCATCCCTCACAATTTTGGGCGCCAGAGACCGCCCGTCATTGCATCCCTGAGCATGGTGGAGAACAAGATTCGGATGTGTGATGTGCTCAGCGACATCGAGGTGGCTCAAGACATGCTTGAGCCCAAAAAGAAAGCCGAAGACCGCATAGAGCTGCAGCCTAACCCTGCAGATGAGAAGTACGCCACACTCAAAGCTGACCTCAAAGTCATGACGGCCAAGGAAGAGGAGTACAAAGTCATCGAGCAGTACTGTAAGGTGATCTTAGCTGTGATGCAAAGTTGATGCACTGTATGTCTAAGGTGGCAGTGGTTTGTTTCTGTCAATGCAGAGCTTTGTTTGACATCTGGTCTCAAATGTCTGAACCTCAGGATTTGAGGAATGAGCTGTCAAACTACTGAGTAAAGACTGCCTGTCATCAATAGGCAAGCACACTGTGCATGCTCATTTGTCCCACACTGCACAAATTTACAACAAAAGATTCACTTGCTAGTCACGGGTGTCACAGTGGGTGGCCATGCAGGCAGCGCATGCTATCATTGGATTATCTGGCATGACTGATGCAGCTGTGTATCGTTCCAATCTAGCAGATGTGGCCAAAGCCACATGCTACAATGTTCTTATAGCTATCATTGCTATCTCCCCAGCATCCTCTGGACGTGTTGTATAGCAAAACAGGGCGTCCAAGCTATCAACCGTTGCACATATGAATCCCAACCTGCCAGACTTTGTTTGAGTACCTTGCAGGCAACAGGTGTTGAACTTTTGGCAGGCCACATGGGCTGTTGTATTTGCCAAGTTCTTCAGGCTGGACAGTTGTAGAATCCTGTGACATGACATCAACATCGGTTGTGGCAGCTGCAAAATGGTATGCAGTGTAATACAATCTATGCTGCCACTAAGTACACTGCATATGCAATGCAGGCAACAAGCCGTGGTGAGCAGCTACTGAATGTGTGGCGGGTAGACCGGCACTCTGAGGCAGCTGGTTTCGCCAAGCATGCCAAGCTAGACAATCGCAAGCTGCTGTGGCATGGCACAAACATCTGCAGCACTGCTCAAGTTGTGCTCATTTGCTGGAAGTGAGTTGTTTCTGCCTTGACTTGATGTAGCACCACTTGTGCCTGTCTCTTATACACNAGCAGTGCTCGTCTCCTGCAGAAGGTTGTAGTCAATACAATTCTAGCTAGCTTTATGCGCGCTGCGCAGGTACCCAGTCTCGCAGAGTCAGATCACTTGAAAACCAAGCTCACCTGTTTCGCTTGACACCGGAACGGGCGTCGGTGGCGACAACACCGTTGAGGCCTGCATCGCTGGCTCAGTGAAGTTGTTCGCCAGCTTTGCAGCGCAGAGCAAGAAGGAACCTGGGCTGCAGGGCAGTACATGGCGTGAAGAATTTGACCGACAATGCTGCAGTGATGTCAGACTGGTCGCAGAGAGCTGGCCAGGTCCGACGCGTTCGTCAGGCGCCTGAGCGTGACACCCGCCGAAATGCGGAGGAAGTCGAACCGGGAACTGCGGGTGCGTTATGGGGTTAGCAAGCCATGGGAAGGCGTTTTGGATAAACTGGGTGGGGTATGGGCGACCCCCCTTCATTGTTGAATAGTCTTAACGTGTTCTATGAAAGCCTTAGTACAGAGTCTTGATCACTGTTTGTGTCATCTCCCCATGTGGTCAGCGTTATGAATTGAAAGGTAGGCAATCAATGCTGAGCGCTGTCAATCTGATGCAGGCATGCGTCTTATGTACAGGATTGTGGACTGCAAGAGTGCGTCGCAACGAAGCGTTGGTGTCAGCAGATTAATAGCTGCTGTTATCTGTCTCGTCATCTCCACAGACTGGCTGCACAGGAGGCGGTTGTGCATGTGGCTACAGCACACAGACATGGCAGTAATTGTTGGATAGTGACTGTTGGGTAGTGCTACAACTGTATGCTGCGCTTTGACACTGCAATGTCAGCAACAGTTGTTGCCTTCAGGCAAAGTTGCCTAGCACTGTTCAGCGCCTTGGGCATGGTTGGTAGCGTGCCCAGTATGCATTCCATTAGTCACCTTGTTGTAAAAATGCTTGCCCGCCCACGGCATTGCAGCATGGTACATAGATGTACCATATCTGTGCAAACACAACCAAAACATGTCCATTGTCAGAAGCGGGCAGTCGCTGCAGATAAAACACACCCTGCACCCCTACAGTTCTTAGCAAGAGATTAAACTGCTGAGATTGAAACGCCGCTGCTTGCAGTCCAGGAAGTCTGCCAACGTGCGTGGACATGAATGTATGCCAGTGCACGCAGATGGTTGCTGTGTGGAGTACAGCAGACAGCATGGCTGAAAGGATTGCGTGAAGCACCTGCAGCCAACCAGACGTGCTGGCAGACTCATGTCTAACTGGCTTTATACCTGCCAGACAGGTAGCTGCTGATTTAGCATTATCTCGCTGGTGTACATACAGCTGATGATCTGCCACATCAGCCATTGTGTTCAAGCCATTCAGGCTTCAGTCATGATATCTCTGATAATTCTGATGCTTGACAAACCATCACTGCTGCTTATCTGTCTGTGTTGCTCCTGGCTGCAGGTGCAGCATGAAGGGCTAAGGCCTAAAATTTCACACTATGATAACGTCAGGATCAGTGAGCCATACCGTGGACAAAACTGTGTATTGAGGGGGTGCCGGTGGCAGTTCAGGGTATACAGTGGGAGCATGCCTTCGGTCTGAAGGGTTGTGCTGCAGCAAGACCAGACATGGGATCAGACTGGCTGTGATCACCAGACAGCCACAAGCAGCGAGGCAGTTCTTCACAGACGGTTTGCTAACTTCGATGGGACTAACCTTCTTCGGTCTCCTGCGGGTCATTTTCTTGACTGCCTTATGCTGAACTCTAGCTTCCGTCACAATTCGTGAGGGTGTGGCCACTTGCAGACTACCAAAAGACGGACGACTGAGCGTCACATGCGCCATGATGTGGGGGGCGGACGTGTCAAGCAGGCTTGGAGTGATCTCGTCNTTTGCAGCTGCAACAAGTCTCCTAAAGTTCAAGAAGACGAAGACACCCAGCCTTCTCCTGATTCTAGAAGCACACATAGCTTGCAGCAGTACAGCTCCAATGGTATGCTTGGCATGTCTGAACACGCAACAGTCGGCAGAACGCCATTTGGAGGCAAGGCTGGTGCATCAACAGTCTCACCGGGCAAGAAGGTGGTCCGCTGGATCAGGTCTGCTGTTTCAGGCAAAGCCAAGAAGCCAACAAGGACAGCTGATCCATCACCTCTGGCGGCTGCTGATGGCTGCTCGCTGATCCCAGCTGTAAGTTCACCTTCAGTGAATGCCCAGCCGTTGCCAGATCAGCTGCAGGCAGGTGAAAAGCAGCCCAGTCAGCAAACGCTCACTGTGCACACAGTGAACCAACAGCCAGCGAAAGGCAAGCCTGCCCATGGTTACAGTGTACACTCAGATGCGGCAGGTGTCACGGTGACAGCAGATGCTGCAGCTGCTGCTGCAACAGTGCAGCCCCAGCCTTCGCCCAGCAGCCAAATGCTGAGTGGCAATGTCAGCGCATTGCAGCAACTTGCAGAGCCTACTGATCCTCCTGGGGTTCTGAACCAGAGCCCTGCTGATGATGAGTCATGCAGAGAGCCTGTACCCAGCTTGCAAACTGGCTTGCACAGGTAAGGGGAGGCCTTTGCTATCCATGACTACCTCAAAGTCTTTGTGAGCTCCTGCCACATGAAGCTCCACTGACCTTGGCGTTGCACAGCTGCAACAGCACGTAGTTTGAGGCTGGGCTGGCATGTGCACTCAGTGAGGCATTGCACTGCTGCAACTGCATGTAGTGGCAGTCAGTTGCCCATGTGACTGTCTGAGGCTTTCATGTGACCATGCAAGGGCACTGCTGAGCGGCGCAGCACAGCCCCACTTCTGCAGAAGGGCAAGCAGGTCTGCCGGAGGTTGTTGGGCAAAGCCAAAATGGGCAGAAGTGCCAGACAGAACGCCAGTATGTGATGCAGCCTCTGCAAGTGCAGGGTGAGTTTCAATGTGCAGCACAGTTGTTTGGTGTCTGCTGTGCTAGCACCAAAAATTGTTACCAAATGTTGGACATCATGCAGTCATGCATCTGCACTGCATGCACTGTGGCAGCAAATGTGATGTATTGTGCCGTGAGATGCATGAAGCTATGAAGAATTAGGTGTGTGAATTGTGACACCTCTTGTTGATTGGCGCCTGATCTGATTTGCCCATGCATCAAAAGCTGCCTGTGTAACTGTAGGCTCAGTATGTAGCTTGTCCTGTTACACAGGCATATCACTTTGCGCTCAGTCTGTTGACTGTGGTTGCAGGCACTTGCACGGGTTGCAATGGGNCGCTGCTCCATGATCGAGCAACACGCCGCTGATCTCCTTGAACACCTTGCAGCTGGCTGCAGCGCAGTGCAGAGGCGTGTTGCCAAGCGCATCTGTGGCATGGATGTCGGCTGCTGCATTAAGCAATATCTGCATGCTGCCCACTGAGCTGCTTTGCAGATCTGCCTGTGACATCAGCCGGTGCAGTGGAGTCTGCTGGTTTCTGTCTGTGTGCCTGATGTCTGTATGGCTTTGTAGCAGCGCTGACATGACTGCTTGCTGTGCATGGGCTGGGCTTAGTGCAGCATAGTGCAAGGGAGTTGCCTGGAAGTAGTCTTCTGCTGATGGCGAAGCACCTAGCTTTAGCAGCCAATGAATAGCAGCTATGCTGCCTGTACGAGCTGCCCAATGCAAAGGCGTACAGCCGTGCACATCACGTACATCCACCACAAACAAACTCTGCAATCAAGCGACACATAAGTGGCTTGCTTTTAAGAGGACATCAAGGTAGCCCATGTATGCAACATGGGCCGATAAGACACGTGACTCCACCGTTATATGTTATATGCTATCTCCCATAGGATTTTGCACGCTGAACAAGTGCATATTGTAAGCAGGCTCAAGAGTAGCCTGTGCGTAATTGTCACATGCTCTATTCACAAGAATGGTTAGTACTTGCCTGAGGTGCACTGTTGATCAGGACATCCTCCACAGCTTTCAGCAGCTTTGGCCCCAGAGTCGGATTTGCTGCAGCGTAGTGCAGAGCATGATGTCCCCATCTGGATCTTGCATTCAGTATATCAGCTCGTTGCCAGCGGCGGACATAATGAAAGTGCTTAATGTGGTGGCCCTCTGCAGTCTCTGCAATGCATCACCTGCTTTGTGAGCCAGCTTGTACAGTATATTGGTGAGGAGCAATGTCACAGATACAGCTTCAGACTGAGCATGCACCTTGAGCATGGACCTTGAGAAAAGTGATTCTGCCTACATGCAAGGTCCAAAGTGCCGCAGCATGAACACAGGACAGCATATACCTGAACCTTCGGTGGATTGCAGGCCAGCATGTAAGAACGTCACATTTGCAGCTTGATTTGCCCAGAACCAGTTCTGCGAATTTGATGCAACTTGTTTTGGGCCCTTGATGTCTGCAACGGCATCCTGAAAGGGCCTGCATACAACAACAACATTGAGACAAAGAATTGATACCGAAATGTGTTTTTATGACACGGGGTTCTCGCTTACATTCCATAAAGTGCTGCATGGGGGCACATAGACATGCTTGAGCATTCTGAATAACACTACTGATGACTCAGCACATTTGAGAGTCAATCCAGCGCTGTCGCATTACAAACACTGGAAACCCTGTCAGCATAAAATTTACATTCACATCTCAGATCTGCCCTTAGCTTCACAACATTAACAGTGACGCAATGCGATTGAGAGGAGGAATAGATACAAAAGCCTCATCAGACACAAAAGCAAAGCAAATATGTATCATGCACACGCTGATTGCTAGCAAAACGGATGGGCCGGAATGATTGCCTGGAGGCACCCAGCGGGTACATGAACCGCTTCCACATGCCTTGTTGCTGGTTGACACCAGCCTGCTCGGCTGGTCCATTGGTAACTGGTAGGACAAATGGGGCTGATGTAGAGCTGCCATGCTCAGCTTGCAGCCAGAATCTGCCACCNTTTGCCACTTCCTGCCTAGTTGCTGTGCATGTTTCAGGCTACTGGTACAACAAAGATGGAGACCTGACATGCCGCCCTGCTGTGTTGGTGTCAATGACTTTAACTCATTGCGCCAGCACAGGCTGCAAGCATTGCTTGGATATACTTGCTACAGATTTGTCACGTCATTCCATGTCAAACAAAATTGGCCCAATGACAAGCGTGACATGTGCTCAGCGCAATTGCAAGAACAAGCCTCATTGAGATGATAGCAGTGCTGAAGCATGCTATTCTGCAGGTCAGTGTGGAGCCTGCTATGCCATATCATGTGTTGCTGGACCAACAAGGGGTTTGCCTGATGCCAAGTTTCCAGATGCTGGCTGCATCAGTAACCAGACAATCACAGTTATGATTACGGACTCTTGTCCTTGCGACCATCCCAATCCTTCCAACAAAGTGTGGTGCTGTGGGGACATGACACATCTTGATTTGTCATATGCTGCATTTGGCTTGATAGCTGACCACGAAAAGGGAGTGGTGAATATCATGTATGAGCAGCTGCCATTCTGTTCTGCTGCTGAGCATGGAGTGAACANCTGCTGGAGCTCTCAAGTTTGGTGCTCCCTTGATTCCACCTGGCGCTACCCTACTGTCCTCTGTCCATGATGCCAGGCCTGGCAACAACGCAGCTGCCACTTCTCATGAGGTGGGCGCATCACTCACAGCACAGTCTGCTCAGGACAGCCCTGATTCTCTGCAAGGGTTCACTCCTTCTCAGGGTGGTGTTGATGAGACAGTGGTTGACGCAGTTGCGCCAAGCCCTCCTTCATCAGTGTCACCAACCAAGATGTGGCAATCCTCAAGATCTGCTTCCCTTCAATTGCTGCTGCATAAAACATGCACATTCGCTTGTATTCTGCTTTTGAGTGTAGTTTTTGTGTAAATGTCCTACTCCTGAGGTGTCAGATGTTATATACTGATGTATTGTCATGGCATCAACTGCAACTTCTTGGCTTTTTTGCTGTCTGCTGTCAACATTCTTGCCCTTGCGTTGCACATCTGTGCAAAGTCTGCTGTTCAGCAGTGTGTTCTTGGTGTGGTTGGTGCTGCAACAGCAGCACGCTGTGTACATGCTTTGTTATGCCTCAGTAGCTGAGTGTCCCACTTGTCTTCACTCAAGTGTCTACTGTACTGACCAACAGCTGTTGCAGCTTCCCACTAACCTTTGCCATGTCATGTTAGGGCACATCTCTTGTATGCTCCTGTACCACCCTGCATATGAGTATGCATCCCGCATTCATGTACGCAAGGGAACCTTTTTTCCCCTTGATCAAGGGTTTGCCTGTGACTCTCACAGTCAATCTCAGACTCACAGGCATGGTCTTGGTCAAAGCAAGTAAGGTGCCCTTGCATACATGAATGCAGTGGGTGCGTAGACATACGCAGATTGGTACGTGAGCATACAAATCATGTTTCTCAACATGACATGGTCAAAGCCGGTACGGAAATGCAAAAAATATTGGTTCAACAGCAGTTGGAATATCTGTTCTGCTGCTGCACTTTCAGCACCATCCTTCCCAAACCCACAAGCTGATCTGCAGGTCGTGATGCCCCCCCTGGTCCCAACTCCTGTACACCAAGCACACACACCCGCTTACCCTCCTGCAGCAAATCGCACCACCATCCCAACCAATCAGGCTACTACAACCCCGGCTGTCTCGCTCAGCAACGCTTCGCCTCCACCAACTCCAGCCAGCTCATCAGTGCCAGCACCATCACCANGGGTGAGGACTGGTTGGCTAACCCTGCCCTGCCAGAAGACATTATGCGGGAAGCGGTGAGCACACCATGTCCAATAAAGCACAGTCTGTCTGAGCAACTACACTGAGATACAGAACACAGTCACTTGGTGCGATACACATCAAAAAACTTGTCTTGAGTGCAGAAAACTGCCAACGCTGCTGATGCGTCTTTATCTGCACGTGCGACAGACTCCACTTTCATGCTGGAGCACTTTTTTTGCACTAGGCATGCACTGCCAAGTGATAGATCACAGGCCCAACAAGCAGTGCATCAGTAGTGCATCAGCAGTGTGTCTTGATGTGAGTGTGTCTTTATCTGTATGTATGGCAGATCCACACTTATGCTGGAGCACATTCTCCCTNAGTGTTGACAACACCCAATGCAGCTACAGCTGGAAGCAGACATACAGCAGCAGAAGATGCCACACAGGCTTAGCTGGTTATTGGGTCACGTAAGCACACCTGACACAAACGCCACATGGCACCTGAACACTGAGGTACGCCTTACTGCAGCAGGTCAGAGCTGTTAGCTAATTCGCTAACTTAAATTTGAGCAACAGTATTGAGGCTGACAGTCTTGCATGCTGCTGCCAACTGCATGACATCACAACACGATGTGATACATGCTGGAAGAAGCATGTATGATGTGATACATGCTGAAAGAATGTTGTGCAGGTGCAAAACATAGCACTTTCGAACACAGTCTCAAATGATGACCTTCTGACAGCCTCTCATGCATATACTTCTTGGGATCGGTTACATGCATGGGCACTGGTTCAGCATTGAGGCTACAGACTGCCCACAAAACCAACCCTGGTAGTCGCAGTCGAGGAATGATGTGCTGTAATGAGCGCACTATGAATCACAGAAAATGTTTCAGCATTTGACACTGTACAGTACGTCGCAAAAAAGGCTTGTAGCTGCAATTGGTTTGTACCTGAAATATCCTGACATGCCCATAACATGTCATGAACCCGCACTTTTTCCATCCAAAATAAATAGGTCTTGTTGTCTTTCCATGTACATGCCTGGCAGACGTGCAGTACAATGCTACTCACTTGACAGTCCCATTCGTCGTGAAGACCGTAGTAAAGTTGCAATGAGCGCTTGAATTGGTTACCTGAAGCCCTTTGAAGGGTCCTGCCTCACTGGTGAAGACACCAGCATCATCCACAGGGGACAGAAGGGGCAGCGCATACTTCAACCCCACCTGCATGGGTCAGACTACTTAGCCAGATCACCACAGCTACTCTACACACCAACACAATTTCAGCAAATGACCCGGATCTTACAACGGCTGCAGAATATCATATGATGGTGTTGTAGCTTGGCAAGGATGCCGCTGGAAAGGTACTAAGGCGTGCAAAGACATACTGGCTGTTGTGAGAAAAGTGATAATGTACGGATGTCACCCTGGAGCACCAAGCAGAATAATGCAAGCCCTTGAGACAAGCTCGCCCTCCCCTTCTTGTACATACAGGCTTGCCCACAGAGTTCAGACTTCTAACAAGACTCACCTGGTAGTCTTCTTGACCATGCCCTGGTGCTGTATGGACCAATCCTGTGCCTGACTCTGTAGTGATGTAATCGCCCCCAATCACAACAGGGCTAGTCCGGTCAAACAGGGGATGCCTATACAGGCAACCTGCCAGCTGGGCTCCTGTCAAATCCCCAAGCAGTGTCAGCTGCACTCCTAGCTTCTCTGATAGGGACTGAATGAGGTCATGGGCCACAACAATGCGCTGACATGTCCAGCTGGCTGCTGCATCTCCCTGCATCATCCAGTGGAAGTGAGCACCCAACTTGCAGCCATGGTCTCACATGAGTTCTGGCCTAGTGTTAGGCACAGCCTTGCGATCGAGCTGGTCCAGCAATTTCTCGTTCATCTCTAATACTGCAAGCCAAATAACGGCCGTATAACATTTCAGAAACTCATATAAACAGGCCTGAGCCCGTACATTTCCACCAAAGAAACCATATAATGAGAGTATTATACCAGGTTTTGCAATGGTGCTGTGTTATATGGCCCTGATACAGCTTTTGTAAACAGGGAAAGTTGGCAATTGAGTCAGCTGCAAAAGCTCAGTTATCCCCTGCTGCAGAAAGCTGCGGCATGGTATACATTCCAGGTACTCACCGCTGGCAAGCACAGGTCCCTCTTGCTTGCTTGTGTCCAGAATGGGGTGGAACAGAGGATCTAACATGTCAAGTGTGCGAGGCAGCGTTATTGTATGCATCGTTGCTGTCAGGACAATACACCCTGTGTGTTGGCCACTTGTAGCAACCACATTACTTTGGCAGGTATTTCACAGCATGTGACAGGATCCCCGGTACCTGAACCTCCATTAGGCTGTACTGCATCTTCTCATTGACAGCAACAGCTGCATTGGCAGGCATGGTCCAGGGAGTAGTGGTCCAGATGGCCAGGGCTGCTCCAGCACAGCCCTGTTGTAGCTCTTCCGGCACATGTTCGCCTGAACAGGCAAAAACGCGGAATTTCACTAGGCTTACAGTTGACTATAGTGTGATCCAAGTTGCCAGGGCTGTTTCAGAACAGCCCTGCTGCAGCCTGTACAGGCAACATCCGCCATGTTAAATCAAGCTTGGAGCTGCCTGGCAGCCCCTGGCGGACATTACAGAGTAGGATGAGGGTTCAGGGTTTGAGGGCACTGACTAAGGGGAGCCAACAGATGCACGCAGGACTTAGCTTCTTGGTCAGGTTGTCAGTGGAAAGTGCACCATTGATATGAGGTGGCATGTGCCCTTTGAACCGACAAGTCTAACTTTGACAATGCTCGTCGGCAAGGGTACGGCGCGTTTTTGCATCTTGATAAAACGTAAGTATATGCATGGCTCTCTGCAAGGCGAGGATGTCAACAGGAACATACCTCGCTTCTCACTGGAGAAGTCACACAGATGCAGTGTGAGACATGCACCTCAGATGGCTTCAACTAAGAATTATCAGAGCTATATGGCATTGATAATGCTATGCAAGGTTACTTTGCAGCAGAGCCAGGCCGCTTGAACGACTCAGATATGATTGCAAGCACACCTAGCTTCTCAATGGGGATGGCAACATACTTGAATGACCCTGGAGTGATGTAATCTGAGTTTCTACCAGCGCTGTGCGACAGCATCAATGCGATGCAAGGCCACTTGGCACAAGAAGATCCTGAAAATCTTCAGCTTTGAAAATGTAAGACAAGATCGTGAAAGAAGAAGAAGAAACGCAGGCTGACCTAGCTTCTCAATCGGGTAGGCAACATAAAGGGAGGGTGAGACATGTGGCAGGAGAAGAAGAAGACAGGCAGGCTGACCTAGCTTCTCAATCGGAAAGGCAACATAGATGGAGGGTGAGACACGTGGCAGGAGAAGAAGAAGAGAGGCAGGCTGACCTAGCTTCTCAATTGGGAAGGCAACATAGATGGAGGGTGAGACATGCCCCTCAGGGTATTCTAGCTCAGACTCTGCCAGGGCTGTTTGAGAGGAAGGGCTCCAATGCACAGGCTTTCTGCCCCTGTAGATGTGCCCCTTCAGCAACATCTGACTGAACACCCTCAGCTGTGCGGCCTCGTACTTGGGGTCCAGGGTCAGGTAGGGCTCTTCCCAGTCCCCCCAAATACCGTATCTGCAAGGCAGTCACTGTTTGCCTCACACGCTGAGTGAGCTTGATGCATGTGTCATTCAGCAACATTTGGCTGAGCGCTCTCAGCTAGCAGCATTGTGTGTGGGGTCCAGAGTCAGGTAGGGCTCTTCCCAGTCCCCCCAAATGCCGTATCTGCAAGGCAGTGATTGCCTCACATGCTGAGTGAGCTTAATGCAATGTGTCATGCAGAGACAGTTGGCTGAGCATTCTCAGATGGGCAGCCTTGTAAGTGGGGTTTGGGACCAAGTATGGCTCATCTCAAGGGATGCCATATCTGCAAGGCAGTGACTTTTTGGTCTGCATGACTGCTGAGCTTATAGGATTGTTCTTCTGTGACATCTGGGTGAGCGACCTCTTCTTGACTTGGAGTTCAGGGCAAGATGGGGCTGTTTCTAGTTGCTCCAAATGCTATGGCCCAAAGGCAGCAGAACTGAAGTACATGCAGTAGACATCACATCAGCAAGGGCGGTTGGGTGTTCAAAGTGGGGAAGAGTGTTCCAAGATGCTGTCCGCTTACATACTAGCAGCAGCACCATTGTGGATGTAAACCGCTGTGGCTGTACCTCTGGCACAGCAGCACCTATGTTTCTATCACATAGATACATGTGTTGCATGCTACATACAGAGACATATCCACTTTTGCATCTCACCTCTTGAAGCTATCTCGCTGCACATTCACAGCTTTCAACGCAAAGTCTCGCGCTTTTCGCCGCAGCTTGATTGTGTTGAGGCCCCGCCTCTGCTCATCAGTCATGCCTTGCAACACCTTGAGCTCTATGGGCAAGCCATGGCAGTCCCAGCCAGGCACATACTGTGCACGCTTGCCTTGCAGCAGCTGAAACTTGAGGATGAAGTCCTTCAGGATCTTGTTGAGCGCATGACCTGCAGTTAAATCTGACTACATTAAAATAAAAATGAGATACAATGCACAATTTGAAGGGACTGTTGCATGCTGTGTTGACGGGACGCAGCATGGCACCGCGTGATATCAAATTGCATGTGAATGGAGTGGAGGTGAGCAAAAAAAGCTCACAGGGCTCAAATACAATATTCGTCAGAATAGTGACAGAGCCAACAGCCACTGTTACAAGTGGCATTCCCATTTGTGGAACTTCAGTGCATGTTGCAGAGTAGCAATACTCATGACTGTTTGGATGTTATGCTCAATCAGAATGTCCAATAAGCATGTGCAAGCTGTTGCCACCTTTATGGCTGCCACTAGGCAAGGTGTGCACCTCTGTGGAAGACACTAGTATTGTACATTGAGACTGTGCTCAGCAATGTGCTGTGAGCATGCTCTATATCATGCAATGAAGTGTGCATAGCAACAGGTTGAAGCAGACAATGCTGAGATCATGCAGCTTTTATGAATGGGAAAAGTGCACACGTATTGCATCATGACCAGATTTGGGCATGCAACATTCGATAGGACAGGAGGTTTTGGACACAGTACTACTGATTGCTGTGCAGCATACCAATGTGCAGCTCCCCGTTGGCATACGGCGGGCCATCATGCAAAATGTAGGGCTCCTGCATGAGTAGCAGACGATTGTAAACAGCAACTGTGCTAGTCTGAAATGCCAGCGGAGCAGTGCAGAAGCCCTTCAAAACAGTCCTGCTGCAGAGCCCTGCAAGAAAGCCCTGCAAGAAAGCCCTGATGCACCTTGGTGTCATCTGCCAGACAGCTCTCATACACTTTGTTGTCCTGCCAGAACTTCTGTATCTGAGGTTCTCGCTGTATGGAGTTAGCACGCATGTTGAAACTGGTCTGAGGCAGGTTTACTGTGTCCTTGTAAGGACCTGTGAAAGCACACCGCTTGTCACAATCAGCTCAACATGTGTGCGTTCTGAGAGGCACAGGCTATCAACAAGAGACTGCGTACTGTCATCCTTAGGTTTGCCACTTTTCTTCTTCTGTGTCTGGCTCTGAGGAGCTGCAGTAACAGCTGCTGCACGGACTGAGGTGAAGCACCGGTGACCGGGGCACAGACGAAGTGTCGAGTCTGTGAAACGAGACTCATGCAACCGGACCCATGACGACGCGAAGCGCAAAGGCCGGCAAATAAGCTTTGCCTGCAGCAGCAGTGATCAGCCCTTGTGTGCGACCAGCAAACCCCGGCACGGGCAGTTACGCAATCCGTCGACAGTACGGCAACTGTCTTGGCTCACCTGCTGCATCACGGGCCGATGTGAACAGCAAGGAACCAAGTGTGGTTTAGCACCTTGCAGGCAATGGCCTGCACCTGCGCTGTTCATGACCAACAAGGCTCAAACAGCGACCGCTGCGCTGCTGCAGTGGCGCAAATAGGCCCAGCTCATTTGCGCACAGGCTGCTGAGCTTGATCAGCGCTGCAATGCGAGCACTGCAGTTCCGTGGTTTGCGAGCAGCTTTGAGTACCACCGCTGGGTTGTTCCGATGTTGAGGCGGAAGTCTTGCACTGTGTCACTTGCGCACCGCAGGGGCTCGCCCGGCTGCATCGCGGGTCGCTGCGCCCGCTAGTGTGTATAAACAGACCGTTGCACGTCGCAGAAAGGAGACATATGAACTGTCTCTCAGCCTGAGCAGTCTCGATCGTAGAGTATAGCCTGATCCTCATGACTGCTTTTTGCGAGTACTCCAGGCCACAGCGTCTGGAGCACTGCACAGGGACAGAGCTTTCAGCCTTCAGCACGACATGCTGCATGACGCGAAGCATTGCTGCACTGTACCAGTCAAAGGCAGCAGCACAGCCTGTCAAAGCTCTCTCAAGTACGTGGCTTTTCTGCGCGTCGGCGAGGTGCACTACCTGTTCGCTATGCTCAGACACGTTTTTTACAACTTAAATTGTGCATCTGCCTCAGGGGGTCTCTCTGCTAGCAGTCACTCTTTGCCTGATGGACGCCTCAAAGTTGGGACAGAATTGCCCTTACTGGCGAGGCGTTACCGATATCTGAGCCTGCTGGGAGAGGGCAGGTCTGCCCAAGTAAGCTTTGCTGTGCTGCCAGAAACCTGCAAGCCCCTCTCAACACTTGAATGCCAGTGACACGCTTTGAACGCCTAGCATTGCAATCGGCTTGGTTTCTTGCTTCTTCAGTGCTTGATACTATAAGTGGCACAGTGCTTGCCAACCTTGACAAGGTTAGCCAGGGACCGCTGAGCAACATCTTGCTCAGGGTGGTACTGATGCTATGCTTGTTACAGCTAAGCTTGATGTGGATTGTGCTTTCAAGCTGATTGCGATGATGCTAAACTTGTTGTTGCTGTAGGTGATTTTGGCACAGGACACAGCAGCCCTGGTTCCAAGGCTGGTGGTCATCAAAGTCTTGAAGAGGCAGTTCACTGCAGCTGGACACAAGGTACTGTTAGCCAATTGCAACATACCTGGTGCAGGCTCCCTTGTACTGAACAGCATCGTGTGATCATTGCTGAAGGAGGGTGGTTGCAAAGTTTTGTACAGTAGCCAGTGCTGCAATTGATGTTCAAAATGCTGAACTCTCTACTCCTAAAGCTCATGTCATTTTTGAGTCTGCCAGCATGCCACCTGACAGCTAGTAGCTGCCATGCTCATGCATGCTGGGTCAAGCTGCATGCCACACTGCAACATCACTACTCTTAGAGCTGCTGGCTGCATGCTATTGTTGACTGGCTAGTGGATGCGCTGGCAAGTGAGCTTGGCCACAAGCTGATCTCTGCATCATGTGTGTGGCTCACTGGTTGTGGCACACCCCTCTTGTGGCACAGCACACACACCACAGCACAGCACACACAGCACAGCATACACAGCACAGCATAGCTAGCACAGCACAGCACACACAGCACAGCACAGCCAGCACAGCATACACAGCACAGCATAGCTAGCACAGCACAGTACAGCAAAGGATGTCAATAGCCACAGCATTATTCTGGATGACTTGGTCGCTGACCTGTGTCACTACAAGTTCTGCTGCTGCAATTGAGCAAGGCCCTCATAAACTGACCCATGCACGTCACACTTGCCTCAACAGGTCTCAGGCAAAACCTAAACCCTATACCTCAGGCATCCTCCAGGGAGGCAGCACAGCGCTCTTGTGAAGGCTGCAAATTGCTGCTGCACAAAATCATTGCACTCTTTTCTTTGCTATGCTTCTTCTTCTTCCGTGCCCTCAGTTTGCTGAGCAGGGCAGCGTGTACTCAGCCTTTCACTGGTTGAACGGCACTGCTGAAGAAACAAAGATCACAGGGTCTTGGCCAGCCATCAAGTCTGATCACCTGTGTCATGTGTGCATGACTTGTGGTTGGGCAGTGTAAGTGGCTCTCATGTTGCCACGTGGGGTTCAGGGTGTGCAGCAGGCCTGATGCAGCTGTCCCAGTCTTCTTCTTCCTGGACTAACTTGCACTGCGCTGTTGATACAGATGCCAATGCTGCAGCAGACCAATACTTTCAGATTCCTGCACAGCAAGGGCTCAAAATCCTCATCTTGCCTAGTGGAGCCATACCAAGGTTCTTCCAGCCTGAGTTGCACTGCCATGTCCAGCAAGGATGACTTGCTGCTGCAGGAGATCAACGCTCTGAGGTTCCTTCACAGCGAAGGCTCAGCATGCTCAGCAGGTCTAGTTGAGCTGTATGCAGCCTTCTCCTATTTAGGCCACACCTGCCTAGTGCTGGAACGGCTGCAGAGCAGCTTGCNCACTTGCCCACTGCTAGCCTAACACTTGCCCACCACCAGCCCGACACTTGCCCACTGCTCAGCACGCCACTCAGCTCAGCACTTGCCCATTGCTAGCCCTACACTTGCCCACCACTCAGCCCAACACTTGTCCATGACCGCGGCCCATCAACAACCACATCCACAACCCAACATCACCATGGGATGCAAAATGGCCACACGTCCCCGTCGTGCATCCTGGAAATGTTTGCAACTTGCAACAATCAGTAGCAAGTTGTGAAACAGCTAAGATGGCCATCGCCTACAACAGCTGATTGCAGCCCATAATAGCCCAAAACTCTACCTGTTCTGCCTTGTCTTTGGCCCACCAGGGTCAGGGTTTAGAGTTTCCCTAAATTCTTTGCCCTGAGCGTAGCTTGGCCTATAAAGCGGCTACTGTTTGCAAATGTTGTCATTGCAACAGCTTGTCAATGCCCATTTGCTGCTTTTGTATAGCAGCCAGCACTGGATTCCAGCCAAGACCTTGTTTGTGAGTTTATGAGCAATCTTTGTGTCCCAACACTCACAAGCTGATTTTAATGGATGCTATGTGCAAGCGTGTGCTGAAGATAGGAGACTCTCAACATGCCTTCAGTCATGTTGTGCATTGCAGCCTGCAATTTTAACTACATGTTTACACTATGCTTTGTGGTGCAATGCACAAACATGGGCCATGTTCACAGGCTTGCTATTTCAGGATCCATGCAACAGTACCCAGGCTAACAATTGGAAGTATCAAACTCTGTAAGACCATTGTGACACTACATGCTTGTGCACGGAGGACTTTTGGGTGATGTGTCTTTGCACTGCCGATCACCTCTGGTGCCTACTATAGCTTGACAGCTGACAAAAATGTTTGGCACGCGTAGTGAGCATGCAACAACTTGCTTGACTGGACTCTTGTATACATGTACACAAACATTCTGCCTATAACACAGGTGATCTTGACAGCATGTCCTGCAGAGTCGGTGAGTGGGCACATACTGGCAGCCAATCACGGGCTCTACGCACCTATGCGCACCGCTGCACCCACATGACACGCCATGCCGCACCCACATGACACGCCTCTCACACGTGCGGGTTGCACGTGTGCAACCCGCACCCCAAACGTGTACAACGTACTCCGTATAACATGCATGTCACCATCAGGATCTGTCAAGTTCAACATAACATCTCAGATGTTACATCTGGCGTGGAAGGCTTCAGCTGAGAAAGGTGCATGAGCATCAAAGGTCGAACTTCACGGGGGCGCGAGAGTGCTAAGACTAATGCTTTGCTCATTGCTGACACGATTGCAGAGTTCATCTTCCCCTTCCTGACTTACGATCGTAGACCAGCGGGGAAGGCTTTACGACAACCCGCGCTTGCAGGTCTATCACCGATCAATCGTCAAACTCGATTCTCGCAGACATGGATGCAGGGGCAGGCGGCCAGTATTGGTATAAACGGAGTGCAGCCGATTGGAACCAAAGACAACAGCTCACGGCTCAGCAGGCGGACCAGTTACAATTGCAGCCGAACGACACTCTTACGTTGTCCCGTGAGGCTGATATGCCCGGCGAGGACTTCTTTTTCTACTTCCCTCGCGCATACGCACAAGCATCCTGGCAACAGGCGCGACATATCTTTGCAGCTACTCCAGAGCTCTATGGTGTGACCCTCAAACGTCAACGTGAAGGCTGCTACCGACTGCGATTCTGGCATGCGGCAATGGCGAACGTGAACGAAGTGAACATATTGGCGTCTATCAGAGCACTGGCCCCGGCGAACACTGCACAGGCCGCTTCCAATGGTTGTCCTTTCTACCAGATTCAACGACTCTAACTTGAAGAAAGCATACTATTATTTGCAGCTTCGCCCACGACCTTCAAGCTCAGTGCACGTGTGACAGTGTCCAGTCGATGGTGCCTTTATGTGTGGAGCATCACATTATAGGGAGCGTGGGCGACATATATATTGCTGAATTTACACTTAGGACTATAGGTAGCAACAGCTGTAGCGTCAGTATCATTACCAAATGTGGAGAAGGATCAATGAGTGCTAGTCACTAAATGTTGCTGCATCATCAACCTTGTACAGACTGACGCTCGCCTGCAACTCACCTGTTTTGAGGTGTGAATATAAGTGTGTGAGTCATCGTTCTAAGTGTCCGTGGTGTTCTGGTGCAACTGCCGCTGTTGCAATGGTATGGAGTGTTTCGTGTAGATGTGCATAGCACNTCATAGACACAGCAGGGCGGCGCCCCTTGCTGATTTTTGGTGGCAGCAGTGCAGCACTTGCTATGGTGCTACTGGCTGCTGCAGACTACATGGTCAATCCCGTGCTGGTTGTCTGCTCCATGTGTATCTTCATTGCCTCCTTCAGCCTGTCCTATGCTGGTGTCTTCTGGGTACTGATCAGTGAGATCTTCAGCATGAGCACCAAGTCCCCTGCAGCAGCAGCAGCATCTGCAATGCTGTTTCTAGCAGGCGCTGCCGCCAACCTGGTGTTCCTGTCATTGCATCGATGGCTGGGGTCGGCAAGCTTTCTGGTGTTCGGAGCTGTCGCCGCTTCGGGCGCTGTGTACTGCTACTTGAATGTGCCTGAGACGATGGGTAAGACCTTAGCAGAGGTGCAAGTGTTGTTGGGCAGTGAGTTGAGGCCAGGTGATGCTGCTGTGACTTCAGTGGAAGGCTTGCCTAGACCACTGACTGCGGGTCAGGCAGCTTCGCAGCTGCAGCTGCAGCAGCAGGCACAGACAGACTCTAGGCTGGAGTCGGGTCTCCTCCTGAGCAACAGTGTGGCGAGGTCTGGTGATGAGCATGAGCTTGCAAGGGCACCTTTGCGTCAGTCTGGGGATGTGTTGACATTTGCTGATAGGCTTAGACTGCAATGGACGAATTGGGTAGGGTACAAGAGATACAGGGACGCGTCGTTGCCTACTGATGAGGCCTGAAGTGCTTGATCTAGAGATCTGTACAAAAGCTATGGTAGCTGCGGGTTTGTTGGTGGTTCATTCACTGGGGTTCTGCTGTGTAGCAACTGCGCCTTGTCCGCAATTTGTATTCTAGGTTTGTTTGAGAATCGAGTGTAATACTACAGTGTGCCCAGGCAGCTAAAGACTGGCGGTGTCAAGCAGGATTGATTTAAAATACTCTGCATTTCAACGGCATCTTCGGATGCGTCCACTCACGCCATATGGCATCTAGCACAGTCAATGTCATGCGTGAGTGCATCTACCGCTCAAAATCAGCAAGACTCGACATGACTGCAACACCTGATTCAACTTGATTTGAAAGCCATTCATTCCTCACGCACAGTCATTGTTTCAGTGCTCGTTCCAAGTGCCAGGCCTCACTCAGACAATGCAGCAAACGTGCTGACATCAACACAATCGTCCAGCAGCTAGCAGACTACAGCATCACATTCAGCCGCAGCAGTTGTTTATGCACTAGAAGTGCAGCAGCGTCGAACCAGAAATGAACAGAAATGACCCAAACAGCAAGGCTGGCAGTGCTACCCAATCTGAGTGCACGGCAACTTCAACACATCTCATTGCAGCCTAAACTCACTGATACACGCTCACCAGCAGGTTGATAACCCGACAGTTACTGAGGCAGCAGCTCAAAAAACAACACCTGTCAAAACGGGGCACTGCAATGGTGCAGCTCATGACATGCATAAAAGCATACACAGGTTGCCATGCAACAGGAAATCAAGCACAGACATGAACTCCAGCAAAGTGAAATCCTGGTGGGTTCTGCAGGAGGCAGGCGATGCACATGCACAACATTGCCAGGCAAAAGTGACATGCTTTTGCACATGCTGACTCACCTTGCCTGCCAGAAAGTTGTCAGATGATGGAATGTGCAGTGACACATGCCAGTGCCCCGTCCTGACAGCACCTAGGTGATACACAGTCAAGACGTCACTTGAAACCACTGTGGTCAAGCAAATTTAGTATGTGAAGTTGCTACAGTGCTGCTGCTGAGGGGCTGAATATGCGAGGGCCATGTCAACAGCTTGCAGTTGATTGAAGTGGGTGCATAATCCACATCAGGCTTTGGCAGCAAAGCGAGCCTTTCTGGCCTGCATACCATACATTTATATTAGAGGTGCAGCTGTCATAGCACATATACGCGCTTTGGTTGCAGAACTTGCTTGCTGGGTTGCTCTGGCAGTCATGTAGCAGAGGGGGATTGTGGTGCAAAGGGCAAGGCACCAGGTGGGGTTTGAGGGGGGAAGGGGAAGGGGGGGGGGTGGGGGGTCGGTCACAGGAGCACTGGCTCAGCACAGCACAGTGCTCACAAGCTCAACAAGCCACACTGTCAGCACATGCTTCATAGATGAGATTGCAAAAAGTACAGCGAACTCACATCAGCCTTGGCCTTGAACTCATCAGTGTACTTGGGCTCAGCAGGAGCAGGAGCAGCAACAGCCTTCCCCACCCCTCTGCCTTTCGCACCCTTGCCCAGCAGCTTTGCAGTCTCGTCAAGAGAGGTGTTCAGTGCAGCTGTAATCTTGTCACCAACAGGCTTGCCATTTGCAGCAGCTGCTGCTGTGTTTGAGCTAGGGGCCAGCCACTGCTGGAACCTCTGTGCACGGTCTGCCTTCTTGCCTTCAGTTTGGCCGTCATTCAGATTGAATCGGCTAGCTCTTTCCTGCCTTTTCTTTTCCACTTCTAGTTTTTCAGCTTCAGCCTGCTTCTGCTCTTGTGTCAGGAACCGTTCTCTGCGCTTGGCTTGCTTGTCCTCAGATACTAGGTCACTTGCACTGATTTTGTCAGAACCTGAGGTCTCCAGCTTTCGCTTTCCTCCATCCTGCAGATAAACCCCAAACAGGAATGATTTCTGTGGCCGAAACAGCTTTCCACACAGCTCAGCACTGTGCAAGCCCAGCAATGTTCAGTTGTCAATAGTCAACAGTCAGAGGCCAAATGCTCACATAACAGGCAGTATGCAGCACAGCTGAGTTAGCACTGTTATATCCTGGCCTGGAACCAGAAAAAGTCTTCACCTGCCCACTGGCAGTGCCGAATTTTGCAGCTCGCGCTTTCCTCTTTTCTGCTTCAAGCTCATCAAAAGATTTTGCATCCGTGTCTGTGGGTGCGGCTGACTGTTGTTCAGGTGCAGGCGATGAAGTAGCCGCAGCTGGGTTCCACACGATGGACTGTTTGCCCTGTCCAGACGCTGGTTGTGAGTGGTCATTGCTGGCAGATGCAGCAGCATACATTGCAATGCTCACACACCTGTGCTGCAGCAGGTTTCGCATCCTCTTGGCCGCCTGCATCATTTGCTGTGCTAGCTTGAGGCGGCTCTGAAGTTTCAGCTGTGCTGGATTTCAAGAAGGTCTCAAGCCTGTCCACCAGGTCTGCCTTCTTGCCAGACGTGTCCAGACCACGAGCTTTCAATTCAGGCTTGAGTTTCTGTATGACAAGCGCGGTGATCTTCTCCCATACCACAGATCTGCTGGTCTACAAGGCTGAAAGCATTGATCTCACCTCTACGGTCAGCTTTTTGACGTCCTCAACATCCATAGCAGAAAGGTCAGCAGAGTCTTGTGTACAGCGTTCTACTGGTCTCTCAAGGCTCAGACACGAATGTGCTGATCGCCACAACTTGCGCTCAATTCAAGACGCTGCGAGTGAGAAGCCAATCTGGGACAGATTTTGGGGATGGCACCATGTCAGAAATTCGGTTGGAGCATGTTTGAATGCTTGAGGTGTAGGACACTCGGCACCACGTAAGCAATGCGGGATTGCGCCACAGGCACGCACTACGCTGGTTCCGCACGTTCAGCGCTGCAGTCTACCTGCTTGCATCTGGCCAGAAGGAACTGCTTGCAGCTCAAGAACGCGCGGACACTCAGTGCCTGTAGCTTGCACGTGCATTTCCGCATCAACGTTACACTGACCGAAATTGCGGAACCACTCGCAGCTGCGAATGGCGCAAGCATCAGCTGCGTCTACGAAATCAGGTCTGTCCAGTGTGTTGTGCAGTCTTCACCACGACAGCGCCCGCGCACCACCTGTATACCTGTACATATACGTACACCAAGCTACATCTGCGAAGTTTTGTGTATTGCAGCGTTGTCAACGTCACTCAAGTCTAAATCTCTCTCTGGTGTTCACATATCAGTGAGACCTAGAGCAGGGCAGCCGGCCGCTCGCTCGATCATGAGAATACAGGTATGCAGCCACAAGATTGCAAGGAACCTTTTGGCCTGCATTTGACAGCGAACTATGTTAGGGGACCAACAGTTTTGGAACACTGTCAAGACCAGTCGCTGCTGCCTGCAACTGGTGTGCAGCGCACTTGTGCAACCTGATGCTGGAGGTGCTGCCAGGTTGCATACATGCGCATGTCCGCGTCAGCTGCTTGGTGTTGCACTGTATGCCTTC